>CM026208.1:25063424-25500924 GCA_014839995.1 Xenentodon cancila | reverse complement strand
CAATTGATGAAAATTAAGAAAACAGAGCACACGATTTCCATCTTATCACTCCTGGCATGATGTCACAGGCTTCTCTGCTGCATTTGTCATTTTAGTTATTTGAGCGCCAAGTCTTGTCTTTTCTTAGTAAGGACTGTAAAGTTGATGATGTAGTGATGAAAAGACAGCAGCTTGTCTCCAAAGCATGAAGGTAAATGCTGGCATGGCAGGCTCTGTTGGTGTTGAAAGTATTTTGTGTTTGTTCAGTAAAAAGAGATCAAATTGGCGTAAGAAGTTTAACTGTCTAAGCTTTGTTTCTTCAATTAAATAAAGTGTTTGAAGAGAAATGTTCACACAGCTTATCAAAACAATAAATTAATTAGAAACATGGATTGTGTACAGGGATTTTGGACAAATACTTGGCCCATCTGAGAGAAATGTGGCCCCTTGTTGGCCCATTTCCTTATGCCCTCAGCTCATTTATCTGCCCTATCCGATTGCGCCATTGCAGTTGTAGGCAGCTGTGTTTAATAACTCTGGTCGTTTCCAAGACTTTCAGCTGCGTAATGCCTCAAAGAACCAAGAAGTGACACATTTGTACCTTCCTTATTGAAGACGCTGTTTTTGAGCATCTTTTAAGGCTCACCATCACTGTACTCCCCATTGTGAGAGACGGTGTTTTTCCTCAGCCTGGCAGCTGTTTGACAACTCTGCAGCATTTATCGGCATCATCTTAAAGCTCCCATCAAAACTTCACCTCATTTGTGTCCTCGTGCGCCTTACTTTTGCATACTTTGTTTGGAACCTCACTGTCTTTCTGCATCTCTCAAACCCACTGCAACTGTCATGACATTATGTTTAGGGCTTTAATGGTAACGACAGAGGAACCGTTTGCAGTTTCCTTTGGTAGTTAGGATTAAACCGGTTTTCCTAAATTCACCCACTGATCTGAGTGATTAACATTGGATTGGCACAGATTCCCACGATTTTACTGCAGACAATGAACAAAGACACAACAACTCGCTGATAACACTGGCTATTTTCCCAAAATTTACAAACTTTACACATTTGCAGATGTGGAGCCACTCGTGAAAACCTAATCAAACTTTCAACAACATAATCTGCCAGATAGAAACGTGAAGAAGTATATGTTCTGAGATTTATTTGATCTGGAGGGTGTAGGTCTGTGAAAAAAAAGAAAAAAAAGAAAATTAATTAACGATGGAGACTCGATGAATATTACTTTGACCTTTCTGCCCATCAACGGGACTTCCTGCTTGTTTCCATGGTAGTTTTGTACACTGTGATCAAGCATGTGTCAGTGCATGTGACCGGTGGTTGCAGCGAGCAGGAACGTTTTCTTATTGCATTTGCGTGTGTGTCTGTGTGTGTGTGTGTGCATATATCTTAGGGCTGTGAAAGAAAAGCTTCAGACTGTTACAATTGGTGTTTGCCCTCTTGTCTCTCCAACTTTCCTTGGTCGTGTTACGGCAGCAGGTGTTGATGTTGCCTTCATTCAAAGTGTCGCTCACACCATTTAAAAAGTGAGGACACACTCGGCTGTTTTGCATATGTTGGGGTTTCAGAGCACTCGGGTCCATCTGGGAGGTAGTGGATCATTGACACATCAAATCGACTTCTAACAGTTGATTTTGCTCCTTTTTTGTTTCTTATATTCCCCCTAAATTTGATCTTCTATTAAAGCCATTTTTCTTTTCTTGCTTGTTTTCACATCACTGTAGATGACAATATCCGGCTCGTATAAAAATAACAGCATCATGCATTGGCATCACACCAGCTGCCATGCATGATATCGGCTTCTGTATGTCCACAGACAGACCAACAAAAACCTGACAAGGTATTCACAACCACGTAAGCGCAAGTTCCTTTTCCAGTAGTGTTTCTTCAGTGAACAGAACACCAACTGTGCTACTGTGGATTGCAAAGCTTTAACTAAAATGTCACAGTTCAGTGTCAAAGATCTTCATGTCACATGAAATCTCAGTAAAGCTCTGAGGTTGGTCGCGTCACTCAGGTTTCTTCTTTCTTTTCTTTGCTGCTTTCCGCTCTCTCTGCTTGATCGGCAGTGGAAGTTCGGTGTCGTCGCTGAGGCTGCCGGGCTGCATGGGGCGGGGGTCTGCAGGGTTGGCGGCCTGTTGCTGGGAAGGACGGGCGATGGGGTTGAGGCACTGTCACAGTCATATATATATATATATATATATATATATATATATATATATATACACCACATTGCCAAAAGTATTTGCTCAACCATCCAAATAATCGGAATCAGGTTTTCCAATCACTTCCGTGGCCACAGGTGTATAAAATCAAGCACCTCGGCATGCAGACTGTTTTTACAACTATTTGTGAAAGAATAGTTCGCTCTAAGGAGCTCAGTGAATTCCAGCGTGGAACTGTGATAGAATCTCACCTGGGCAACAAATCCAATCGTGACATTTTCTTGCTCCTAAATATTCCACAGTCAACTGCCTGGTGTATTAGAAGAACGTGGACGTGTTTGGGAACAACAGCAACTTAACCACAAAGTGTTAGGCCGCGTAAACTTATGGAGCGGGTCAGCCGATGCTGAGGTGCATAGTACAAACAGATCGCCAACTTTCTGCAGAGTCGATCGCTGCAGACCTCCAAACTTCATGTGGCCTTCAGATTAGATCAAGAACAGTGCACAGAGAGCTTTATGGATGGGTTTCCATGGCCGAGCAGCTGCATCCAAGACAAACATCACAAAGTGCAATGCAAAGCGTTTCATGCAGTGGTGTAATGCATGCCACCATTGGACTCTAGAACAGCGGGGACACGTTCTCTGGAGTGACGAATGGTGCAATCTGGTGGACCAGTCTGGGTTTTGCGGTTGCCAGGAGCACGATACTTGTCTGATTTCATTGTGGCAAGTGGTGGAGGGGGATTATGGTGTGGGGCTGTTCTTCAGGAGCTGGGCTCGGCCCCTTAGTTCCAGTAAAAGGAACTCTGAAGAGTCTGCTGTAGTTTTACTTGACTGGCCTGCACAGTCCTGACCCCATCCTGATAGAACACCTTTGGAATGAATTAGTGCGGAGACCTAGATCACTTTTGGTGCGTTCTTGACCTTTGAGCTCATTCACTAAGCCTATCACCTCACCAAAACTCTCTGAAATGGGTGTGGAACCCCTCCCATTTATAGCTTTTTCTACTGGTACAGAATGTACCGGACCAATTGGAGTGGGACAGGGGTGGGTTTTATGTGATGACTTGTAAGGGAATGTCTAAGAGCCACTACTCGAAATAACCACAACGGCTGCAGGACTGCTAATAACACAGTGGATCAGTCTTTTACACTGGAAAAACAACAAGTCATTCATCTGCATTTTTACAGCCATTTTGTCTGTTCCTCATTCAAGATTCCTTCATTTGTTATTTGTTTCTACTCACAAAAAACTAAACTTTTTCACACGTCTACCAAAGCAAGAGTGGAGAAAAAAGCATGTCCATGTAAATAAATAAATAAAAGCATCAAAAGCTGAAAACACTAAAATGAGAAACAAAAAGAATTGAATTAGGTGTGAATTTGTTGATTCTTGTCTGGTTGTTGCTCCACTACGTCACTTGCCTCTTTTCTCCGATTGCATGTCTATCGAATGTCATCCAGAAGCAGTTCGTTCTGTGTCTGCTGGTTCTGTCTCCAGCAATTCATCGTCTAATTCTGAAGAACCACACAACGTATTTGTACTGAGGAGTAAAGTCGTTGGCCAGTTTCTTTCAGTTCCATGGCCTTCACGGACGTGTGACATGTTTTCCATATTAATCCTAGATCTATCCTCAGTTCTATATTATGAGAACTTAAAAAACGAACCAGTGAAATAAAAGTGTGTTTTAATAAAGCGTTAAACTCTTTCAAATCTATTTTTATGACCTATTATTTTATTAAATTTCCCCATCCTTTTATACCTGCCACGCTGCTCCTTTTCCCTTCTTTTTTTCTAAAACAACACCCTAAACCTCCCCCCACACTCACTCCCAAAACTCATATGGGACCACCTCTCATCATTCACTTCATTATCCATTCTTTCCACCCCTTCTCTTTCTTTTTTTTTTCTTGCAGCTCTTTAACTTCTCCTCGCCTTCCTCCGTTCATCTGCCAGGTCTGTCTGGCACCTCGAGCGGCACTAAGCCTTCAAGCAGTGTCAAAACCTGCAGAGATGGAACAGCGACTCTGCTGTGTTTAGGTGGTGGCATTTATACACACACACACACACACACACACACACACTCGCACATGCACACACACACATGCACACACACACACACACACACACACACAATCACAGAAGCAAATGAGCTCAAATATATCCATCTGCACATTGAATACATTGTTGTTTGGACACACATTTGAAATATACACACATACACAAGTTTCGGCTTGTACCAATGTGATTTCTTTCTCTTTCTTTCTATCTCACACATTCACCTACACACACAGAGAGAGAGAGAGAGAGAGAGAGAGAGAGACACTAGATTTGGATAATAAACAGCAGAGCAGCAGAACATCAGTCACATTTGTTTACATTATGACATGCAGACACGTATGACACAGACCAGCCAACAACATGTTTACACACACACAGGCACACACACACAAACATGCACACACACACACACACACACACACACACACACACACACACACACACACACACACACACACACACACACACACACACACACACACACACAGGCACATGCACATGCATACTAGCAGTGATACTGTGAGTTATTGAGTCAGAGAAGTCAAAGCCTGCCAAACTTGGTGTGTGCGTGTGTGTGTACGTGTGTGCGTGTGTGTAATAATCCATTGGTTCTGTTCTGTGCTGATTCCGGGCGCTAAGCCCTGCCACAATTATTCAAATCCAGGCTTTTAGTTGCAGCACACCTCTCTCCACGGGCCTATGAGCCGGTAATCTTGCCTTTGGCCCTGCATTTCAAATGGCCTTAACTCCCATAAGGAATGCATATGAAGAGGAGCCACTAGTGGCTTAATCCGCCCTGTTTAAGTTGCTGAAACGTACACCTGTCACGCCGTCTCGCGCCGGAGCTTGTGGCTACTGATAGCTGGGCTGTAATTCCAAAGGCATGTAGCTTTTTAGACCTTCTTTTTAAAATATAATCGTGCTGTTTAGCAAGGAGGTGTCAGGTGTAGAGCTAGAAATGGATGTAGCTTTTCTTTCTCGCTGTGTCTTCTTTTATTTCCATTTCTCTTCTCACTATATTTCCACCATTCTACCACTTTACTTTATTATGATTCTTTTTCTGCTCATTTCAAAATAATAAATGGTTAATATATATAAAATTCTTTGGTGCAATAGTTATAAATGTGACATAAATTACCCAGAAAAGCAGTTCTCACACTGTTTTAATGTTTCAGCTTATATTAACTGTATAGTTATAGTAGTGATTTGTTCTGTTAAAAAAAATAAAATAAAAGTAAGGTATTTAATCATTTATACTTTGAGGACATTAACTTCAATATTGAATTTTTTTAACGATTTTAAATACTTTGATGTTGATGAACTTCCTTCTTCAAATCGTCTCTTTTATGGCAGAAGTTTATCAAAATGTAGGAGACTGATTATTTATGTGTCAGACCTCATTCACCATCTATTAAAGGTTTGGTTGAGCCTAGTCCAGACATCTTTGGGTACCCCTCGGTCACCAGTCAATCGCAGCGCCACATATAGACATGCTACGACACATTTTCACATTCACTCATATGGGAAATTTAGAATCACCAATCATCTGACAGAGATGTTGTTGTACTGTGCAAGGAAGCTGGAGAACCTGGAGAACAGGTGGAAAAAGATGGACAAAGATGGAAAGAGTGTACCAATCCACACAGAATGGACCCTGTGGACATTTGAACCAGGAACGTTTTTGTGATAGTGCTCACCACTGAGCCAACAGGCAGCCTGTTTTCCACTTCCACCAAAGAAAAAAAAAGTTAATCAAGTTAACATTGACTTTTTTATGCAGTCAGAATAAACTCAATGCATATCATTTTTCTTTTGTGTAAAGTCATCATCTTCATTTCCTTTGTTATCATACATTAATTTTTTTCATTTCGGGATGTTAAGAAAAGTTGCGAAAGTAAAGCTTTTACTCTTTTGGTATGTAGCTGTTATCTCACAGCATTGAAAAAATAATTCTGATGAGGACTTGTTATTTTGTTTTCTTTCTACAAACACAGGAGTTATTGGTGTCTTACCTTTAGTTTTCAGACATCCTACACACTTATTCCTTTTAGGGGAATAATAAAGTATTTTGAATTTCGATTAATTAGAGGGGGGCTGCAGTAAAACCTAGGACATTGGATTTTGTAAGAGGGCCCACCTCTTCGCAAGAAGGTTCCTAGTTCGATTCCCGGCATGGTGGGTCTCTCTGTGGGGAGTTTGCATGTTCTCCCTGTGCTTGCGTGAGTTGTCTCTGGGTACTCCGGCTTCCTCCCACAGTCCAAAAACATACATGTGAGTGTGCTTGTTTGTCTGTCTTTTTATGTGGCCCTGCGATGGACTGGCGACCTGTCCAGGTGGAACCCTGCCTTTCACCTACTATGCATCAGGATAAGCTCCGACAGACCCCCGTGACCCTGAGAAGGAGAAAGCCGGTATAGATAATGGATGGATGGATAGATGTTTCTATAAAGGTGTCAGACCTGGTAGGATCCACTGACACTGACCAGTACGAACACTCCATAACACTTGGTGGAACTAGTGCACCACTTTCAAAGATTTTCAAGAAGAAGCTTGCAAAGAAGAAGGAAAATATACTGTCTCAACAAACCTAACATTGAGGCAGCTGAGATAGTTGTTGCATTTCTGTTTTCCTGTATTTTTGAATGAATGAAAAAATGACTTGAGACGGCTAAACATTTTCTACTACCTGTTGCATACACAAACAGCACCAAATCACCACCACGTGTTATAAAATCACTCAAAAAAGAGTCAATGCAGTTGGCAGCTTAAACTGCACTTCTAGCCCCCGACTCTTAAAAGGCAGTAACTCTCATCTCAAACTAACATACAACTAACAATAACATGTTGTATCAAGTATCCAACAGGATTAATTTTATTATCAGTCAGTAGGGCAAAAAGTGTAATAATTATTAGTTTTTTCCCATATTGTCACAAAAATGTTTCTGATTTTATCCATTAAAAAAAAATTGTACTTTATCAGCTGAAGTTTCTTTTATTTAAAAGAAACTAAACAAGCCAGAGCTGAATTTCATAGTGTAATAGAAGACGTTTCTCTTGAGCATGCTGCAATCACACCTGTACTGCAGAAAACCAGCTTAGATACACTAGTAATAAACAATTATGGACCCAATTCTAATCTCAGCCTTTTTAGCAACATAATTGAAACCTTGTAAGAGGACAAATGTGTTTCATTTCACAGTATTTATAAGACAAACCAATCACGTTTCAGAGTCAACCATACACAGAAATAGCTCAATCACAAGTCATCAAAGATGTTAAGAAATACTAAAATTGAAGACCTACGTAAATCACATTGAATTTTAGTTTCACTGATCCATCTTACACTATTTATGACAAAATAATTCTCTCAAGGGTTTCATTATGTTTGTCAGGACAAAAAGAAAGAAGGAAATTCCACTAGGACCAGTTTGTGGCCCAATATTCAAACCTTTGCATGATTAAGTGGTATTATCATAGAAAGTAATTTTGCGGTATAAGCTTCATTTGCAGGCAATATGCTATAGTGCCGTTTTCTTTCCTCTGTCTGTTTGTGTTCAATCCAAGCTGATAAATTGTTAAACTGTAAAAGTAATCACTTTAATTTCTGGATCAACAGAAACTTTTTAGAGTGACAAGCCTGAACCAGAAAATATGCTCATCTTGGTATCACTGTCAGTGAAACACAGTGGGCCAGTTAGAAATCCTGGAATTACTTTGGACAGCGATGACAAATTTAAAACTGACAAACACTTAAACACATAAAACTCTTTGGGCCTAGACTGCTGAGGGACCTTCCATGATACACTGGCCTCTTCTCTCCAGTGTCTTATGTCATTAAAATTGCAATAAATTAAGTTCTCTTTTGCGTCTCATAGGCAAATGTCCCTGGGTGAATCTCTTTTTGTTTGTTAGTCTCTCTTTCCAGCCATCTCAAAGCTCATACTTGTAGAAGCCCTGAGTCTGGTTCTGGAGGTGTTTTAGTCCTGTGAACCAGTTTTCTCCTCCTCCACTGTCGGTAGCTAGACTGTTTTTATGAATTATGAACAATAATTTGAGCCTCTAAAGTGGACTTGACTTGAATGAAATAGATTAGTTGAATTACAATACATTTGATGAAATCAGAGTATAATTGGGGGCAGCACGGTGGCTTACAGCCAAGAAGGTTCCTGGTTCGATTCCCGGCCTGCTGGGCCTTTCTGTGTGGAGTTTGCATGTTCTCCCGTGCTTGCATGGGTTCTCTCCGGGTACTCCGGCTTCCTCCCACAGTCCAAAAAAAGCCATCTCCGACTGGCGCACTGGCTCAAAAAACCTGATGAGACCTCTCAGATCCTCATGCTGCTGAGGTTTTCTAGCTGGATCAAAAATCATATCTGAACAAGCTGAGGTCCTTTCACTCTGATCCTGCTCTAAGGAACAAACTGTCCCAACCTGAGGTCTTTCAACATTGTGTCTACATTCAAGTCTTTTTTTTCTTTTAAGCTAAGACCCACTACAACAAGATAATATTTCTTATATTTTTTCTTTTGTTTGTTTTTTTTTGTTTTTTTTTTTTTTGTTTTTTTTTTTTACAAAATATATGGGATTAAAAAAGGGGTACTGACTTTTCCATGACTGTAATTGCAATAAATGTGATTTTTGGAAATGAAAGCGACATCTCCACCAGAGGCCTCCAGCTAGTTGTTGTAGAAAAGGAGCAGAAAAGAAAACTCCCACCCACCGACACACACACACACACACACACACACACACACACACACACACACTCCTGGTGTCTGTTGCAGGGACGGCGCTCAGCTCAGGACAGCTGCACAGCAGCCTCAGGTAAGACAGAGACTCCCAACTCCTTACACAAGGGACCAACATGTACGCGACATCTGTCAACACACACACACACACAAGGAGTCTTTGCACTTTTTTCAGTTAACAACAAGCCTTTGTTTGAGCTGGCCACAAATTGCTTGAAGTAGACAACTTTGCAACTTGGAACCAGCCTCCCAAACTCTCACTAGCTCTGATCAGAGCATGTGCTGCCTGAAGGAAGGGGAGTCCTTACACAAGCTGAGGGCTAACACACACACACACACGCACACACAGTCAACCTCCCAATAGTCATCAGCTGGCATGTGTAAACCCAGCAGCTGCTGGCTGCCAGGTAGCTGGAGTCTGGACTTTTACCCAGAAGAGAGACACTGCCAGTGGGCTTCAGCTCTACCCGTGGCCCAGGCCTAAAACAAGGCCTTCAGAGGGTTTGTCCCCCTGGCTTGATTATATATGTGTGTGTGTGTGTGTTTAAAAGCGCTGTATGTGTTGGCAGTAATGCATTGGCCATCTGGTAACTTGGACCCTCTAGGACCACACGTAGCCTTACAGTACCATTGCAGCTGCCACAGCTATTTACAGGCCCACACACTCACAGGGACACAGACACACACATACAGTATGGTCATAGCAGCCACCCACATAGTCCTTCCCCCAACACACCCACACAAGCTGTAGATACTAACTTATACGCTCATATAAGGACAGACTTTCTGAAACACAAACTGTACACTTTCACAAATGAATGTAAAGCTATTCTCACCCAGATGGAGGCAGACATAGACACTCAGAGCCCTTAACTCTGCTGCCCTACATGCCGTCTCTTCATTGTCCATATTCTTATGTAACTTAGCAGCATGCGATGGGCTGTTTGTGCCACTATACATCCATAGCCTCCTAATGTTCTCCACCACCTGCTCGATGTTTGGAGTCGAGGTCTTAATGGGACTGCGTGGGCGATGCCGGACAGAGCAAGAGCGGAGCCGCCAGTGACTCATCAGGTTTAAAAAAAATAATCCTCAGAAATAATTCAAAATAAGACACTTTTATACGAGGTGATTGTGGTTAATGAGACGCAGGGAACTGGCATTTCTAAAGTATTGTGGGTATTTGCAATCATCTTGTTTCACTTGTGTCTGGTTTTCTTTTTGTTTCTTTATTTGTAAGTAACCGGTTGGTTTTTCCAAGGATTCACATAGTTATTTCTCCAGCACTCTGAATTGTTAATAGGTGTGTTCAAGAAAGAAACAAAAAGTTAATGTCATTTGTTATTATTTTAAGTAGAATGTGTTTGTCTAATATTTTCACTTTGATTAAGGTCAAATCCCATTTTATAGCAAATGAATACAGGTTACAGACGAGATACAGGTTAAAACAGAATAATCCTCCGTTTGTTCATGGAGTTTTGATTCTAACATTTTTCCTTCCCACCACCTTCTACCTACTTTACCTACAATTAGCTATGAAGTTTGGAGCTTTGACCAGCTTATTTCAAGCGTATGGGCAGAAATTACGTCTTATTATACATGTATTGTATTGCACTCTCCAGACACTCATGTAGACCTAGAAATAAAAGAGTTTTCAATGAGAATGTTTAATAGGAAGTCAATTTTTCCAGTCAGTTCCTGTTACAGTCATCTGCCTACAATAATACCTCCATGAAATTAACACTGTGATTGAGCTGTCACATAATGACTGAACATTCAAGCAACTGGATATCCTCTCTTTTCAGGGATGAATGTCCATTTGGAAGAGGCATGTGGACTTATCGGGGATATAAACTTGAGCAAAGGAATCAGTGCACAAAATGAAATGTCTCATGCTTCTCTGACCCACAGTGGAAACAAACGGCGTTATGCCAAGGGCATATTGATTTTCAGCTATATCACGTCCCCATTTCATGTATTTTTCTAGCCTTTTAAGTGTGAAATGTCTTCATGTTCTGTATACAGTGGACCCAGCGAACAGGCCAGATATTTTGAACAAGAACACTGGTGGTCTCATCAAAACTAATTTATTTTAAAACTTTCAAGTAAAGGGAAATGGGGTGTCTATCTAGTCCTTCATACAAAATGTTCAACATTCCTCTCCAAAGGTGTAATAGTTTAAGTTACCCAACAGCAGACGTGTGAAGGTCTATCAAGATTCCTAAGAGGCTGCTAGGATCATGAGCCACGCAATTCTAATTTTGTGTGGGATTGGTACATGAGTTGCATTAATTTCTTCTGAAGATTTTGTGTTGATAATGGGAGAATCAAACCACTGAATGAGGTCCTCTTCAACAAATCCCAAAAATGATTACTGGGGTTATGGTCTGGACTGCATGGTGGCCAATCCAGCTATGAAAAAGAACCACTGTTTAACAATTTGAATCAAGTTAAGCAAAGTCATCCTGGAACATACCTATGGAAAAACCTGCCACTCAGTATGTTAAGGTGAATAACAGACCTCATATTTGGTTACGTGATGTTCTGGAACCCTGACCTGTCCAACTGAAGCAATGCCAAATGCAGATGTTGTGTGCATGTTCGTCCTATTGTATAGGTTTTCTTCAGGTACTCTGATTTCCTTCCACACTTGATTATCTACATTAATGACCATGTGTGGTTAATTTTGCTGAAATACACAGGAACATGTTATAAAGTGATAATAGTCATAAAATGGCCTACCTCTAACTGAGTCATAGTCTGAGTACCGGGAGGTCGAATCTGTGTTCAGCATTGCATGAAATAAAATACAATAAAATCCTGTTAGCGCAATACTCGTC
Organism: Xenentodon cancila; assembly: GCA_014839995.1. Lineage (NCBI taxonomy): Eukaryota > Metazoa > Chordata > Actinopteri > Beloniformes > Belonidae > Xenentodon > Xenentodon cancila. The sequence goes on along the minus strand of CM026208.1, from coordinate 25,489,113 downwards.
CTAAAATGTCTTGGTCCTCAACAAAAAAATCAAACAGTATATTGTGACTTTCTTTTTGTACTTATTATCCACTTACATTTTACGCAGTCTTAAAATTCAGCGTGTTCTGCCTGCCTGCATAAACAAACTGGGCAACCCAGCAGCCCCCAGTATTTATTTCTGTTCTCGCTCGGTCTTCCCTGGTGTTGTTGAAGTAAACGTGACTTTCTCATGGTATACATTTTAGGTCTTATCATGCAGCTTAATGATTTCATTTGCGCTGGTAGCATCAAGGATTTTCACTTAATCTCTCTAATCAATGTAAAGTCTCTGTAAATTAGCAAACACTTTGGTGATATGAATGTTTTTTTTTTCTTAAATTACAACCACCTTCTGTTTTTCGCAATGGGAGCACCAGTGGGATTTATGCTTTCCATCCCCCCACTCCCACACAGTCACCATCACACACACACACACACACACACACACACACACACACACACACACACACACACACACACACACACACACACACACACACACACACATCCACAGTCCCACATTTCTATGTCCATACTATTATCCATTTTTCACGTCCAATTGCTCTGTTATGGTAATCGTTGGAGGCTCGCCATGGGCTGATTACTCACAGCTGACTTCAGAAGATTCTCTCTCCTCTCTCCTGCCGTTTTCCTGCTGGCTCTTAATGCACTATTAACCCATTCCTGCTTATTAATTCCTTCCCAGTCATTGCAAGACGTCCACTCCATGATATCTGTCATCATTCCCTGCCTAATAGCTCCTCGGCCAACAGTTATTCCTATTTCTCTCTCCCCTCCTTCTTTTTTAGTTTAACGGGGGGGGGGGGTCTGGGTAAATAGGAATTCTAGAAACAAACATTGTGAGACCAAGCTTTTTCCCCAAAAATATTATAAGTTGCTGTCCCTGATATAGCCCCTTCAACAGCCAACATCAAGATGGCATCACAATACTAGCTGGAGGCAAAATGAAGGAAAACTGAATGAAAATTCAAATCGCTGCCACAGAAGAGTGGGCAACTTAAGTCTTTAAATGTCTTCCTGTTGTGTTGTTTGGTGCCAGAATAGAAGGAAATAACTTTAACGAATCAAAACAAACATTTTTTTATCGAGTACCAGCTGCCACTGCCTGTCAAAAAAGAAAAAGACAACTCCGGTTAGACAGGTGTGGGTGTGTAAAAGTGGAAGATTTTTGTTTTAGCCGGTTCCACCCTGGGAGGTGGTAACAGTGGCTAAACAGAGGAGGTGTGCTGTGGTGTGAGTGGAATGACATGCTGATATTGTACCAGTCCCGTTACCGGTACCAGGTCCGTTTTGAATTTCCAAAGGGAAGGTATTTGTGTTGACATGGTTCACCCAATGTGTGTAAGGGGCTGCAGCGTATGTGGGGAATGGTTACGCCTCCAGCCCCACAAACCAAGTGAATGCTTACTACAACTGTTTACTTTGTAAAGTTTACGTAGTAAAAAGGTCTAAAGCGTTTTTTTTATTGTTTTTTCCAAAGTAGCTTAAACAGCATATCAGGATTGTTTTTCCAGTGGATTTTGCCCTTCTTCATCCACTGACTAGAATATTTGACAGTTCCAAAATTTATCATTTTTGGTCTTACTGTTTAGGTAAACACATCATTGGTAACCAGATTTTCTAAGTTATGGTCAGGTCTGTTGCTCTCCTACAGCTGTCATAAGTCTGTTTGGGCCTTTTCTGGACAGAGATTCTCTTTCAGTACTTTATGTTCCGCATGCTATAAATCCTAATGGAAGGATCTTGGATAAAGAACAGGAATATTCCTCACAGTGGATGTTGGCAGCTGAGTCTGAAACCTCGGCTGGTGTCAAGGTCTGTGGTTTTGGACCGTCTTGAGATACATGGAGGAATGCTGGAATTGCACAAAGCCCTTTAGCTCTCCGGGCTCAACCGCACATCGTCTCGGGTTTCTTCATGACCACATGAAAGTGGAGCAGTAGCGCTAAGTGTGGTCATTTTAATGGAACTTCTGCTTTTTCTTTTTCTTTTTTTTTTAACAAACTGATCACACATGACTTCGTAGCCATCAATCAATCTAAAGCAGTGTTTGTTCAACACTTTTTCACACAAATGTCATTCCCATGGCAAACCTTACCACAAGCAGCCTAAAACTGCCAAAGCAGAAAAAATAAAAAGCTGAAATTATAAAGACAGCTGTTACTGCAAATGATCTAAGACGATAACTACACAATGAGTTAGAACCAAGACTGACTGTTATGGTTGTGTTGATATTTTAAGATGGTGAACTCTACACAATCCAATTGTGGCTTGAACCAAAAAATTCACTGTTGCACCAAGATGTGTTTCAGATACGTCCCGTGCAGCTGTCATGCCACTGACTGAAAACAAAAAGCTGCGGTGTGCATAGTGAACTCGTGATCAAAACAAAGGAAGATGTTCAGTGCAGTACGGCCAAATACAGTCCAGTTCCAATCCAGTTATATTCCAGTTAAATCCCATAATCATGCAAAATCCAGCTCATTCCAGTTCATTGTAATTTTACTGGCATAGCCGTCTATATTTTCAGCTTTGTTTCTATGTTTCTAGATCAGTGCTTGTTTCCTGGAATAAATAAATGGTGGGTTTTTTTCTGTCAGTGAGTTTGTTCATGGCATATGCACTTTAGAAGTTGCTTTTTTTTGCTTAATAAAAAAAAACAACAACAAACAAACAAACAAAAATGTGTGATTTATTAAAGGGGGAGTGTAGTTTATTGAAAAATTTTATTTTAAGTACATCATCTGGAATATACAGTAAAAGACACTTTTAAAAAGATGTTTGCTAAATTCGACTTTGAATCAATAAAATTTCACCCAAAGGAACATTTTTGTTGTCCAATTAAGTTGGTTAACCCTTTACCAGGCAACTAACCTAATATAAAAACTTCAGTAGATGGTTACATAATAAAGAAATTCCCAAAACCGTACCAATATACACCACAAATTCACAAAACCACAAACGTCAAATATTCTATTAGTTATTTAAAACTTTCTGTAATGCAACATTTTCAAAATGATTAAGTGTAAATATGCTAAAAAAACCCATTGCTTTTACTTTTTTACTCAGAAAAACACAATTTGAAAATGTTGTTTCTCTAATATTTGATGAAATACAAGTTGATGTAATTTTAAAAGTCACATTTCATGAATGTGAAAGTATAAAAGATGAGAATTTTTTGGACAAAGGTAGAATCACACAAAGATGAAGCTGTCAATAAAGAAACAGGGCTTACACTTTCTCTCTTGCCTTGAACCGTCACCCTCACACTAACATCACAGACCTTCAGAAGCTGTTAGAAGATTCTCAGGAACTTTATTTTATGTGCCACAAGACAAGAAGGTCAAGAACTCGTTACATTTTTTTTCAACAATCACTCTATCTCCTAATGCCATCCATCCATTTATGCTTTCTGCACAAAGTCATGACAAATCTGGGTTTGGATGAAACCTGACAGACTTTCATCCGTCTCTGAATTATATCTGGGATCCCTGCACAAATACAGCACTTTTCTATCGACTGTAGAAAAATTTTGAAGCAGAGTTGTAATTACTGACAGCGTTTAAGCGCCGTCACAGTTAGACACCGTCTGCTCTGGTAGAGCTGCGCACCATCCATTGTCTCATCCCTTTTCCTTTCAGTTCCCCTTTTAACTTCCCATTTTCTCAATACTAACCCCAATGATTTGGCATTCACACCAATTTGCCATTCACAAGTCTGTTAATAACCCCGGCCTTTTATTGCATTAGCATTTCACAGCTCTGCCCTGCTCTGAGAGTCGCAGCCTGGCTGTTCTATCGCCAACGCGCTAGCCCCCTTTGATTTTCAGTTGCATATATCAACCTGCAATTACAGACCTGGTCTGGAAATTGTCAAGCATGACTGCAGAGGTATTGGAGTTATTGCAATTACAGTCAGGTAATTGAGCCGCCACGGGTGAAGATGTTAAACACTGTGTCTATAGTGGGAGTCCATGTCGCCACTGTCTCATTCCATTTCACTCCTTTTCTCTGCATAACACGCTCTGTGAAAGGCTACTTTTTTTTCCTCTAATAAACCAGTCAGAGATAATAAACTACAAAACAGTGCAGACGCTGATATTCTTCCTGCAGTGACTACAGTGAGCTAGTTACATTCAATCAGTGCAGTCCATTATGAAAAGTTACCTTGTTCTTTAATTAACAATGACAACACACAGTCTAAGCTCTTAGACATTTACTGGTATGTATATTGAAATGAATTAAAAAGGTTTTCATGTGATGCAAAACAGTACTGAGGTGTGCTTGTTTGAAGATCTGATCAATATAACTTGGATTCAACATGCATGTTGATATGAAGTTATGCCTAATTTGAAATCTTGCATGTTTCAACAAATATAATGATCATGGAGCGTGCGTCCATCTGACAGTGTAAAGATGTCATCACTTCAGATAAACTTGTTTTAGACAGACAATTTGTAATTGTAGTTAATAGATATAATAGATACATGGTTTATATGCAGTCTTGTCCTACTTCTGTCTGCTTGACTATTGCAGTCTTTCTTTCCTTAACTTTCAAGAAGTTGTGCTCACGGAGGTCAAATTACAGAAACTAATACCTAAACCCTTGATCTGTATAATGAGGGGCGCTCTTATGCTCTGGCCAAAATATTGCTGGCAGAGTTAGTGTCCGACTTTGTGGCATGTCTAGGATTTCAGGGCCCATCAAGGAGCCACATTTCAACTCACCCTCAGTTCAACATCTTATTTATATAGCATCTATTATAATACAAGTTATCTCAAGGCGCTTTTCATGACACCTAGCTCATATTATTAAATATTGTAACATTGTTAAGTATTGAGTGAGGAGACAATGGCAAGTAAATGCACTAAGGGGCCAATTATTTGTCCAACATACTTTCTGGTAACAATACACCAGTCAAACGTTCTTTATTACATTTAGCATTACGTGACAACAAACACTGGAATCTGGAAACAACAGTCTTGCTTAAAGGTCCCATATTATCCTTTTCATGTCTTTGAAAGGTTCAATATTGATATAAACTGTAATATATCCTGTTTTAGGCCATTTTGCTGTTACTTTAAGAGATGCAAAATTAAGTAGAGAACAATTTTAAAAAGTTTTTTTTCTTTTTGTTTTTTTTTTAAATGGTTTTGTTCTTTTTGTAAGGAGAATTTGCATATACAGTTTGGTCTTCTAAAATCTAATATTGCCAGTTGATCGGTGGCTGGAGGTGTGGTTTGTCAATCTGAAAGGGTCCAGAGTGTAGAACACATATATAGTATCAAATAATAATGATTTTCCTCCTATTGTGATTATTCGTCTTAGATGCTGAGCACTAAGTCAAAAAAGTGATAAAACAGTTGAGGCAGTGTACAACTTTATGTAATAAGGTGCTTGAAAATTGACTCTGTGTACAGTTGCATGGATTTGAAATGTAGCAATGGAGAGCAAAACCTTTTTTTTTTCTTTTTGTAACAGATTGTAAATATGTTTATTTCTGCTTCAGAGTTGGGCATTTTTAAAATGGGTATCAATGGAGAGTGGCCCAGTTTGGTGACCCACAGGCCCAACGGTCAGTCCAGAACTTTAATTTCTTTTCTGATTTTGCCAGCCAGTGAAGTTGTGCACAACTTTCAAGTGTCGCTTGGAGGATCCCACTATCCCAGCATCCACCCGTAGGCTTCGACAGTGAAATGAAGAAAACCAAACAAAACAAAGTTTGTTTGAAATTGTGTCGTAAGTATCTAGTTTACTTTTTGTCATTATTTTGTACATTTTAACTCTTTATTAAATATTAAAATCAATGAACGCAACAAAGAGTTTGATATAGTTTAACCACGTAGATAGATATGCAACATTTTAAAATCACCATGACATATCTCCATCCAGTGTTTAGTTCTGGACCCTGCAACTTATGATGCTCCACATCCTCTTACTCCAGCCAGAGTTTGTGAAAAAGTAGCTGAGCTCAGAACTTTTACAGTGAAGCGATCACTGCTGTAGAGCTCTCCTATCAAGCAGCTTCTGCTGACTTCTCTTCCTCTTCTCCCTGCTTTTCTCATATTTGCAATGTTTCTCACTCCCTGCATGAACTCTGCTTTTCTTCTTCCAAGCATCTGTGCAACCATATCTCTCCTCCTCTCTTTCCTCCCCTGTGTGCCTCTGTCGTTCAGTCTGTCTGGATCCACTGACCCTGTCCTCATTACCGTCACAAGACTGCAGCAGCTGGTTGCCTGAGTCACAGCCACTATTGTCGATTCCTCACTCTACCCACTCTCATCCACTTAACAAAGTGAGGTGGAGGGAGCAAGAGAGAGAGAAGGATAGGTAAAGGGAGTGGAAAAAACAGGTGAAAAACAGAGAAATGGAAGCTTAGAGAAGAAAAAAGAGGCAAGGAAAAGTTGTTTTTTTTCCCCCTTCCTATTAGTTTCATACGTTATGTGTGGGATCTTCATATTGATTAGTCTTAGAGGTGGAGTAGGTAATCCCTAGAGAATATTTGATAACAAGAGGGATTTTCAAGGTACACAGCTCAACCTCTTCATCCTAACCTCCATCAAAGACGACATCTCCATAACACATGCACCATCTCACAGGTTTGACTGCACCGTACGTTTCTGAAGACTGATTTGGAGCTTTGATGACATCTTGGCAGGACCTGACTATGTTCAATCCGTGATTGATCCAAAAACTGGACAAACAGCAGCTGGACAGAACATGTCCAGCGTACCTAATTTCCCACATGCCAGCTAATTTCACTTGGTTTACATGATGCCAGCCTATGTAATGTTACTTAACATTTGTTCATGAATAAATCTGTAGGTCCATCTTTGTTTCAGGCGTCGTTTCGCTAGTAAGATCAAACTCAAGGTGATGTTAGTTAGCATAAGTTAAACTAGTCTGAAATGGGATTTGATCGCCTTCCCACAGGCGATCAAGGCGATCAGTATCCCTGCCTTTCACCCAGTGAGCGCTGGGAAAGACTCCAGCAGATCACCATAAAACTAAAAGGGAACAAGCGAGTATAGGTAATGGATGAATGATCACCTTGATCACCAAACCTGAACTAGTTACAGTGGTTTGTTGAAACAGTTGGCAGCACTTCTTCCAGTATTTTGTTATCCAGAATGATTTTATATGTTTCCTCAGCCACTGAGCTTGTTCCACTGACAACAGCACTTTGCCCCTACTTTCTTGCCTACAGAAATAAGTTGAGAAAGAGTGACAAATTGTTTCCCATAGTCCAACTAAAATCATGTTGTGTTTTACAGTGTACCAGTGTCTCCACAGACAAATAAAATGATCTCTAACTCAACTTTTAATTATTTCTCATAAATGGCATAAGTCATTTTAAAAGCTTTTTCAATATTTTCTAGTTTGTCATTCAGAGAAGCTGTTCACACCTGTGATTAAAATGCATCCTAGGAAGTCCGATCATAAGTGGCCAACACCAGTTCAACATCAAGACAGAATTGGATTAAATTATTAAGGATGTATCTGAGGGAGGACTGGGACACTTGTGTCCACATTGTCTTTGTAGTCTGAACAAGAAAGTGCTGGGACTGATTTAGGAAGTGCGTAACCAACTAGAGTTAGGTTTTAGGGTTAGGTTTAGGGTGAATCTGCCCTTACTGTATTGTATACATACTGATCAGTACGGTACATATCCTGAATATGTAATTCAATTTTATTTCAAATTAATTTTATTTATTCTATTACAACACATATTGTCTCTAAGCGCTTTCCAGAGACCCAGAACATGACCTCTGAGCAATTATTACATAAACAACAGCAGGTAAAAACTCCCCTGGTGGAACAAAAACCTTAAGCCAAAAAGTGGCAAGAAAAACTTCCCTTTAAGAGGGAAGAAACCTGGATCAGGACCTGGCTCATAAAGAGGGACCCTCCTGCTGAAGGCCAGTTAAGTAGAGCAGAAAAAAGGGAAATCAGAAAGAGATAATGAAAAGAGTGAGAGGAGAAATACAGACACACCGCCAAAGGTACAAAAGACAAAATACATAACTATAACTATTCGTCAGCAGCAGAACTAAGAGTTTTATGTATATATGACTGATACATGGTTAGTTGGTGATCTACAGAGACGACTTCATAAACAGGTGTAGACAGCAGACACTGAGGTGATCAGAGGGTGGGACTGCAGGGCAGCATGCAGCTCCTGAGGTTCTGGTCTACAAACATGTACAGAAGAGAAAAAGAGGGGACAGACCAGCACAACAAACTACAAGAACAATGGACCACAATTATACTTAGGTTTGTTATTAATAACTGAGGATTGAGCTGAAGAAGGAAAAGAGAAACAGAGGAGGTGAGGGCACCAGTCAGTGGATCATGTTGGTGTCCCCCTGCAGCAGGTCTACAGCAGCAGATCTGGGAAGAAGCTGTGTTGAAGACCAGCTGCTCCAGTCTGGTCCTGCAGCTGCAGCTGCGACTACTGGTCCTAACACACTAAAGTTTGCGCTAAAAACATTTCTGTTTAGTAAAGCAACTATTTGCTTTACTAAACAGAAACATTTTAAGTTTGGTTTTAAAGGTGGAGGTGGTGTCAGCCTCCTTCACCCAAATTGGAAGTTGGTTCATTGTGATGGTGCCTGATAGCAGAAAGCCGTCCTTCATATCTACATTTGGATCCTCTAGGAACTACAAGTAAACCTGCACTCTGAAAAAAGTTATATTGAATTAATCTTTCCAATAATACAAACATGGAAAAATGCTGTCTTACAAACCTGATTAATATGATGTTTAAATGACAAATCCTGATTAAAATAAACATCAAGTTTTCGCACAGTTTTACTGGAGGCCATCGCAAGACCATCTAATATCATCTTAAGGTGTTTGGGACCACAAACAACAACCTCTGTTTTTTTATAATTTAGAAGCAAAAAAATTGTGAACATCCAGTCCTTGATGTCCTTAAGACACACCTGAAGTTTGTCTAATGGTTCTGTTTCATCTGGCTTCATAGACAGATACAGCTGCGTGTCATCAGCATAACAATGAAAATTAATGCTGTGGTTCTGGATAATACTTCCCAAGGGCTGCATGTATAAACTGAACAAGATTGGTCCTAGCACTGAACCCTGCGGGACACCATAGCAGACCCTTGTCTGTACTGAAGAAACCTCACAAACATGAACAAACTGGAATCTATCAGACAGATATGATTTAAACCAATCTAGAGCTGTCCCTTTAATCCCAACAACATACTATAGCCTCTGCAGTAAAATGCTGTGATCTACAGTATCAAAAGCAGCGCTGAGGTCCAGCAGAACCAGTATGGACACTAACCCATTATCTGAGGTCCATCAGAACCAGTATGGACACTAATCCATTATCTGAGGTCCATCAGAACCAGTATGGACACTAATCCATTATCTGAGGCCATAAGAAGGTCATTGGAGACCAGTGCTGTTTCTGTGCTATGATGCATCTGAACCCTGACTGAAATAATGTAAAATAGATCATTTCTTTACAAATGGTCACACGTTTGCAACTACCTTTTCCAGAATTTTAGATATAAATGGAAGGTTGGAAATTGGTTTATAATTAGCTAAAATGTCTGGGTCAAGAGAGGGTTTTTTAAGTAAAGGTTTAATTACTTGAACTTTAAAAGCCTGTGGGACATATCCTAAGACCAGGGACAAATTGATCTGTTCCAGTATTGTCGCACCAATAAGAGAGAAAACATTTTTCTGTACAGTTGGGATGGGGTCTAACAAACGCGTGGAGGATTTAGCTCTATTGACGACTGAGGTCACCTCAGGGAGGTCTACAGGAGCCAAACAGTCTAGAGTCAGGTCAGGGAGGTCCACAGGAACCAAACAGTCTAGTCAGGTCAGAGAGGTCTACAGGAACCAAACAGTCTAGAGTCAGTTCAGGGAGGTCTACAAGAACAAAACAGTCTAGAGTCAGTTCAGGGAGGTCTACAAGAACAAAACAGTCTAGAGTCAGGTCAGAGCCTAAGGGAATCGCTGAAGCTGAAGAAATGCCCACAGCCACTGCCGGGTGGGCCTGGTTGATTTCCTCTCTAATTCTGAAAATTTTATTGCTAAAGAAGCTCAAATTCTTCATTACTGAGAGCAATGCATGGCTCAACAGAGTTGTGGCTCTTTGTCACCCTGGCTACAGTGCTAACTAGAAAGCATTTTTTTTTATAATCCTCTATCAACGATGAATAATAAACTTTTCTAGCTTTGTGAAGGCTTTTTAAAAATATACTATTTGACATACTTTTTGGCACAATAAGAATCTACAGACCTACAAGAGTACCAATTCCTTTTCATTTTACGCACGTTTTGCTTCAACGTACAAATTTACAAATTATACCAGGGAGTTAAGCTCCAGTGCAGTCACAGAATAAAGAAAAGTTAGACTTAAGCAAGAGTTACATTTTAGTACTAAGATTAACATTGTTTAAATTTAAATTCTGAATGGTTTTAATACTTTTGTCAAAGGCAGCCAAAACAAATACGTTTTGAACCTTGATTTAAAGCAACTAGCCTCTGATGTATTTTAGTCCTAAACCATTCAAGTGATTTCTAAACTAACAGAAATATTTTAAATTCTATTCTCTGAGGTATAGGGAGCAGCTGTAAGGACCTTAGAACTATGGTGATGTGTTCTTTCTTAGTTCTAGTCTGGATTAGCTGTAGCTGTCTTATTGACTATTTAGGCAGACGTGTGAAGACACTGTTGCAGTAATCAATTCGACTGAGGATAAACGCATGGATGGCTGACTTTGTAATTGTGTCTCTGAAGGTTCAGCTCTTAATTCGTTGACTAAACCTAGATTTCGGGTCTTATCAATGATTTGTAACTGTAATACCTGAAGCTGTGTGCTGACTCTTCTTTTGGTCCAAATAAAATACTTCAGTTTTGTTTTTGTGCAACTAAAGAAAATTATGGCACATCCACTCATTTATTGGTTCTATGCATCTACTCAACTCTTGTATGCTCACTGTTACCCAGTGACATTTTAATGTAAAGTTGTGTGTCAGTTATGTTAACTTATCTTGTTGTTTATTATTATTTGAGCTACCAGAAGCATGTAGATGCTAATTAGAAGGGGTCCTAGAAAAGAAGATTGGGGAACTGGGGAATTTTTGTTGATTATGATAAAGTTACCTATTGAAACAAAGTAGTCCATTTTTGTAAGACTCAAAGCAGGAAAGTCCTACCTGATTCTTCAATTGCTCTAGCAATAAACCATGGTCACTGGTGTAAGGTCTAATATGCATTTTAAATTTCCCAGAATTTCCTAGGACACATGTTGATGCCAGATCTGAACTGGGCGATATGCCATACAAAAAACAAAAAACAAACAAACAAAAAAAAAAGCTGCAGATGATTAAGGACCTTCAAGATTACACATAAAAACAAAAACAATAAAAATTGTGACGTAAAAAAAATTATTCAAGACAAATGTTATACAAAGAATCTTTAACTTTTTCTTTGGTGTTGTAGCTCAATCCTTTCAGGTCTGACAGCAGATGTAAATCTTTTAAACATGGCTTACCAATGTATAGTTTCTCTACAAAGCTTCAGTAATTTCCAAAAACTGTTTGGCACTCCATGGCTGCATTCACTACTCAGATGGAGGTAAACTTAGCGTTTATAGGGACTATTTTCAGAAGGGGATTAATGCACAGTTGGTGCTTTAGTGTTTCTGGCAACAAACAGTGCATGTGGGACCGAGTCAAAATAAACTACTTATGGTGAAGGAACATCTCATCCAGTGTGACAGTGTGGAACATGGCCCAAAGAAAAGAAGATATATCCAGCTTTGGGTACAAACGGCACTTGTCAGGAGGAAACACTCAAGAGGACTATCACCGAATGTATCTTTAACTGTAATAATTTAAATTCTGGTTTGGCACATCACAATATTGTTCTGTTTATATTTTTTTGGTTTTGTTTTTAATAAACACAGTCCAAGATTTCTGAATACCAGAGAAAGATTTATAGAATGACAAAGCAATCATTACACATTTAGATATAAATCATGAATGGAAAAATATAATGGCTTTAACAATACATTATTATTATGCATCCTAGCCATCCTCAGGACAGATACATCTGAAGTGGGTTACTACACTTATAACTTGACACTGCAATAAATTCCCTTTACGAGTCTGAAGACTCATAAATGTGAGTCTGAATCTCTCTGTTGAGAAAGAACCATCTGTTCAAACAATACTTGTTTTTCTTGATAAAAGTGAACAAATTTGTTAGTGTCCTTGCACCTCATAGAAACAATGCTTCACCTTTCTTTAAATTTGACTAAATTAAAATCAGTTGTCTCATATATACCTGCAAGTACACCATGTGTTAGAGTAAACCAATAAAATCATTAAAAGAGGATATTTCACATGGATGATATAAAATTGCTTTAAAAGATTTTTTGGTACACTCACAAAATGATCACAAATCATAACGTTAATGTGATGCATCACTGACGTATACGGAAGTATCTGTCTGAGGGTCTGACAGATCATCTTTGGCCAACTTGCAATTTCTGCACCACAATGGTCAAAAAGCAACAGCTAAATTTACCTTTCAAACCAGCATTGACATGCCAAAGTGTTTTGTTTTACAGAGCAGGGATAAATGTGGATTTAATTACATTTGGAGCTAACGTGGCAGCACGGTGTCTTAGTGGTTAGCACTGTTGCCTCAAAGCAAGAAGGTTCCTGGTTTGATTCCCGGCCCAGTGGGTCTTTCTGTGTGGAGTTTGCATGTTCTCCCCGTGCTTGCGTGGGTTCCCTCCGGGTACTCCGGCTTCCTCCCACAGTCCAAAAACATGCATGGTAGGTTGATTACTACTTCTAAATTGCCCGTAGATGTGAATGTGAGCATGCATGTTTGTCTGTCTCGTATGTGGCCCTGCGATGGACTGGCGACTTGTCCAGGGTGGACCCCTGTCTTTTGCCCTCTATGTGTCGGGATTGGCTCCATCCCTGTGACCCGGAGACGGAGTAAGCGGGTATAGATAATGGATGGAACTAATGTATCCATTTGTCCATTTATCTTAACGTCACCTGTCTAAAACAAAGAAATTACTTAAAAAAGTTGTGCTGTTTTTGCTTTTCATCACATTTGCTGTGTAAGTGGAGGTGGAATTGTGGAAGGTGTGAGAACACATATACAATTAGTAAAACCAGGTATACTTTGACACTGGTCAAAAAGTAAATGCAGCTATTGTCTGTGTGATTATACCACGCATTATGGTGCAGAAATTGCAGATAGCCTAAAGACAGTCCCTCAGAGAAGTTGTTGAAGACAATTCATAAATAAGTCAAAACAGTTCCAGTGCATTGATCGAAGGTAGCACCCATTTTAATTACTTGTAAAGGAGATCTCAACACCGACTCTGATTTTTAGAGGTAGTTTAATGTAACTTAGAAGGAGTTAAGAGAGAATGTGCATAATTCAAGAAGGCGCAACATAAGCAAACGTTTTTTTTCTCCTTTGCTGCTACTTGTGACTACTTCTACTGCTACTTGGTTTTGAATGAGAGTTTTGAAGAAGCAAAATCAGCTTCCTTTGGAAGGAAGTGTCTTCTATCAAAGATTCTTTTAACAGAATGTAGTTTCAGGCTATTGAGGATTTTAACAACATTGTTGGATATGTACTCTTGTTTTCTCTTCCATCATGAGTTTGTTTTTTTCTGCATGATGTATCCTGTAGCTCTGTGAGCTAGCTCCATGGTTGCTGATGTCTGATAGTTTCATGAAGCAGTTCTTATTTATTGGGTGTGACAGCCAGGTAGTGGGGATAAAGTTACTGTGGATGTGTTTATGTGGCAGCAATGATTGAAGACCATGGGAGCAAGATGACACTTTCTATAAATAATTAAATATTTCACCAAAAGTGATTGAAACTGTTTTTTTTTTTCAACTTAAACTCCTTGGTGTCACTTGAATGGTGCTATAGGGCAGCTTTACAAGCTATCGAATAATAAGTTGTGCTCAGTTTCTCCGATGCAGCATCTGCAGTTTGGCGGGTTTTCTTGTTTTTTGTTAACTAAATGATGACTTCATGTAACATATTATGACCTGGTGTGATGTCCAATGTGATGTTCATCTGAGGTTGTATTTACATAATTTTAAGACCAGATCGCTACTATGAATTTTACAATTCCTGTAGTTTTAATATTGAGATTCTCAAAGAAAAGTTTCTCCTTAGACATCCTTGGAGGTAAAATTGCACATTAATGTGTGGCTAATGTTCAGTCATTACAGCTCTGTAGTCAGTTCTAGATTATGGATGATTATGATATATAAATACACTGCTTCCACGTCAGCAGTTGTGGAGCAAATCCTGAAAATATGACAAGAAATTATATCACATCTCTGATCAAACATTGTACAAACACATTACACACTGTACACTGTGAAACACTCCCTCGGTGCCAAAGGGAACATCTCATTGAGTTCTTCATAGCACTAAACCCTTCACAGCCATTTTCAGTTCTCTGTAGAATTACCTTTATTAGAAGTGTAAGCTTGAGGCAAGCAGGAGAAGAGCATAGATAGAAACAGATAGAGAGCAAAAGAGATACACAAGGTAAGGCAGTGAAGGAGGGTGTGATAGTGTCTGTGTGTGCACTTGTGTGTGTCAGACACAGTCGGGAAGAGGGAGGGGAGGAAGGGGGTCGAGCTTAGCCAATCCTCTGTGTTGCTCTCTCATCTGAATTAAGCTGTGCAAAACAGGCCCCAGGGTTTGGTTGCCAAGCAGTGAGATGGGCTTGCCGATTTCCACCGAGACCTCAGTGGCGAGAGCCTCTCTGATGGCCTGAACCAGACACCCCATAATAATGAGCAGCACCAAGGCAACAATAGAGACCCCAAGTAGCGGGGTGAACACTGCTCGTTTGCTGTAACAAGGGGAATTATGCATGTTAGGCAGGATGATATCATTGTACTGCTTTACCTTGTGTTCTGATAGACAGTGACCTCCCAAATATGCCATATTGAACATGTAATTTCTGCCTTCAAGTTTGTTTTATTTGCCACAAAACTATCAAGCGAAATATTAGTTTATGCCACTGTTGGGCAATCTGCAGAATACCAGGTCTTCTTTCTCTTTGTTTGCCTCGCTGGCTAAAGTGGGCGCATTTCTGGCTGTTTTGTCATTTGTAGCCATAGAGACATGTTGGTAAACTTGGTAACCGTGGCAGCAGGCGTCGTATTAGCTTCCCTGAGAGCAGACAAGGTACGCTTGTGAGGGCAATTTCTTGAGGTCTTTTTTTTTTTCCCTCTCCTTCGAAGGATGGAGGAATTGCTGGTGACCTTTGCATTTTTACAGGGTGTAGAAAGCTAAACAAGCCAAAGTCTGCAAGTCTGTCAACAAACACTTAAAGGTCTCAGGAGAAGTTGGAAGCCACTGGGGGCCTTGGAATGCTATTCATCTGGAGAGTCAGCAAGCACCGCCGAGGATGCTTCAACGGGGCGCGTAAACAAGGACAAATGCCTGGCTGGTCTCGTGATAATCTGGCTGCGATATGCAGATGCTGGCTGGGGCACTGTACAGGACCACATGTTAAAGGTTAAGTGAAACATATGAATAATTATGCGCTCTCTCAGTGATTCCCTTGTTTGGAGGTCAAGAACCATTTGCAAATGTCCGCAGTGAAACTGTACATGTAGATGCACTTGTAGATGCACCAGCGAATGCATGCAGGATTCCTGTGTTGTGTGTATGTGTGTGCATGCATGCATGAGAGATGGGATGACTGACAGGGCTGCTGTGACATTTTTGGTGCGACAATGATATTTTTTTTTTGTTTGTTTTTCATCTGATTAATATAGATTTGGACATTGCTGCCTGGAGGCAAACTAAAATGTCATAACTGAATCATAACTGGTATTTTTGCATTAGTCTAGTTTGCTTTTTGTTCCCCCTTGCTTTCTTTTGTTGTCTTGGAAAATCCCTCCTTTATATGGGCTGTTGTATTGGCTGTTACCAGAGTCTAGAAATTAGAGGGGTCCATATCTTTTCTTGAATATATTAAATATATTATATATTAAGTATATATTTACTTAAGAATCACAACCAAGGCTGCATCCTTATGGCAGTCATGCTGCTGACAGTGTTAGAAGAGGTTCAGGCAGAAATCCAATGGGAAGGCCAAATCCTTGATAAGCTGCATCACCAAGTGGAAAGTAACAAACATATTCCGAGTTCGTCTCTCACAAACAATATTTTAGTCACTTACCTCCAAATGCTGATAAATATAACTGGATGGTTGTGGTGCTGCCATCCACTTATTTTAAAATTTCTCAGCATCTGTTAATACTTTCTTCGCGGTTCTTCCCTGCTCTCCACCTCTCTTTCCTCCTCCTGTGCTTCACCTCAGCAGTTTCCGTCTTTGCACTCGTCTCTCTCTTCTCCTACTGTCCCTCTTTCTTCCTCTGCTCTGTCATCCTGGTCACTTTAATTAGACACCAAGCACAGAGTGTTGCATTTTTGAAATGCAAGGCAATCTTACTGTGTCACTTTTTACTTCTACTTTTTAAGTTCCGAACTTATTTTTCAAAAATGCACCAACTTTTTCTCAGAATTCAAACTTTATTTCAAGGCTTCCGTGAATGGGTGGTCCAGATTGGCTCAGGAACACCCTCTACAATAGTACACATATGTATTTCACCAAGATGGTAAAGTTGGTCAGCCGTTGTAGCACTTTGCATTTTGGGATATAGTGCGTGACACAAACTGCAGTTCATCGACCAACCACTAGGAGCTTGCTCCAAAAACAAACCAATCTACTGACCCCGATGTTAAAAAGGTCCAGATCTGCAGCAGAAATAACCATATTTATAGCCTGGGGATTAAAAAAGGGCTTTTGGACTCCCTAGTTACATTTCACGTGTCATTTCACACATGTACATTTAGGCACACAGTGTTTTGATTGGCTGCTGGTAAAGCCAAAGGCTACTGTTCATCACATATGCTGCTTGTCTAGCTGAAGAGCGGACAGCTTCACCTAAACAAACACTGGCTAAACACAGTGGCCATGTATACATTTTTCACCCAAAACAACATTTGAAACAGCTGGTCCTCCTGCAAATGTTTACCGGCAGATCCTCCAGCATAGATGTCGTAGATAGTCTTGTTGGTAGGCCGGGCTGACTAAAACTGCTCTAAACCTGCTAGTAGCAGGCCAAGTGACCCCGGGAACCAGCTGAGCTCTGCTAGTCCTCATTCTGGCTCTGGAAGCACTTGCTGTGGATGCCGTTTGGTTACACTTGAAATGAGGATGTTTGGATAGATTTCATAAGAGTTCATGTAAAGTGATATTACTTCACATCGTGGGTGAACATAATCTAAATCATGAGGTGGGTGTGTTCCAGCTGTCCTCACTGCCCTTTTGCAACATGACAATGTGCATTACGAGGAAAAAGAAGATTCAAAACTACTCTTTGGAACAACAATGGGTGACAGTCTATGGTATTTATCTTTCTTTCTTTAAAGGAAAACAGAAAAGTCCAGACCTTGGTGACCCCAAAGCTAGTGATGCCGCAGTGACTTCGACTTTGTCATAAACAACAATTTTATAGCATTAAGCATTCTTAATAACATATCACGGCAGCTTTTTGCCTCTCAAGAGCAAATTTCAACTTTTTAAAAGTTTGGTGACCTTCACCTGTGCCACTTGTGACTTCTCCAAACAGGAGCAAGTACAGAGCACTGACTCCCACTATTTACAGTCCGCATTTACAGAAAAGTTAATTAACCAACTTACAGGAGAGAAAAAAAAGAAAAACAGAAATAGAAGAAAAGCACATTTTAAATGACAGTGTTAAGGGTGGCCCAATGTGGCCAGGCAATTAGCTGCTGCCAGTGAAGGCGACTGTGGCGATTTTTCTTGCTTAACTCATTAGAGGGGTCTCTGGCAGTGTGCTCACTCATGTCAGGCCCGCATAATTACTTTAAAACAAGGGAGGGGGGGGGATCAAAGTAGCCACTGTCTGGCATTGTTCGCTGCCCCCTCATCTTAGAATTTAATTAGGCGTTCATTTTAATAAAAGCCCATTTGGGATGAAATGCGGCGTTAATAGTATTCTGGTCCCCTAAAGGCTGTCACGTCTTCATCTGTTGCTCAGATGGACACTGACAGGTGACATCACGGCTTCTGCACATATCAGGGTGCTTTGATAAGAAGGTGGAACACTAATGTACAAACCCAAATGGAACAAAATTTCACTAGGCATAAAATATTGAAACCACATTTAATCGCCTTGTGACTGAAATGGATTTAACAGGAGAAATTAGTGACACTGTAGCTTTTACTTAACTTCATTTCCGACTCTCCTGGACTGTGCCATTTACACAAAATGCTCATGGTGAAGACATGAATTTTGCTATTACGTGATTATAGGAGCTTGATTTGTTCATTTGTTGATCTTTAGACTTGAAATATTAACACAATCTTATGTGACAGAAATACATGTTCCTTACATGATGCTGCAGGACCTCAGAACCGGATCTCCAATGAGTTATAAGTGATTAACAAAAGTCCAATCCTAAAATACCCATCTAAAGACAACAAACAAACAAACAAAAAGGCAGTGCTGGTGTTATCACTCATGTCTTTTATTGTATTTTTTAATGTATTTAATTAATTAAATAATATTCTCAGATGAACAAAATACTGCTACATATTGCTTCCTTAAAGTTTTAGCTATTTGCTGTAACACAAGAAACACTTGCTACGACACAACGCCAAAGAGGAAAGATATATGCAGTGACCTAAGAGAAGCACAATAAATAAAAGGAGACTGTACTAGTATTGTTTAAGAAATTCAGCCCTCTTTAAGAGGAACATGGCAGCCCTGTAGGCGTGTGTAGATGTATCTGAATAAACCACAAGATTTCTGAAACCATGTTCTTTATAACGTTCACAGACAGAAGGTGGATACCGTTAATTTAGAGCTAAGATGGTCAATCTGAATGTCTCCATAAACCTAAAGCCGGCACAGTTCGCTACCCGGGAACCCACCTAGAATCATAAACTGTCATCATTCAAACCTTGTTGAGTGTGAAGATAAACAGGCCGTTAACTGTGTTGTCAATGGACAGAGCATTAATGACAAAGAAAAGCAGGATACTGGAATGACAACAGTCAAAAATCTGCTGAGAGCTCAAGGCAAGGATGAACCGTCTTGACAGATTTGTGATACTGCATGGGATGCAGTCACTGATGATGATATTGTTGGACTCCTCTGCACAAGGGCCATCTACATAAGAAAATCAGAAGTAATAAAAAAAAAGTGGCCACACAGGGTCGCTCCAGCCATTACCCAGGCCCCTTTATTCATCTGCTGTCCTGCTGCAGTCTTGAATTGGTCACAGATGATTCTACCTCTTTTAGGGATTGTTGATGAACTCTGGATGGTCTGCTTACGCTGAATCTTCATAAAACCCTGAGGTAAACACCGCTATACTAACTCCCTAAACTCACAGACTGCTTTCGCTTCTTGCTCTGATTGGAATCACTTGGTACATTTTTTTAAACGTGCAGCATTTTCAGATGGGTTTAGTTTCTTTTCATGTAGAGAAAAATCCAAGCACACCAAGATGCTTAATTCCAGCCCACTTAGTAACACCCTCATTGTGTTTTGGTGGGGTGTCTTTGCCATGGCTCAGTGGGTGCAGTCAGCTGTCCTGGAATCTGACCCTTGACAGATTTGTCCTTTGTGACATTTCTATATCACATGTCAAAGTGTACTTGGGCAGGACTCTGAGCCACGTGTTGAATCTTAGCACAGCTATATGTAGAGGGACTATGTAATAGAAGTGCTGTTTTGTGACTAGTTTAATAAGAAAGAGATTGCAAAGCACTCCGAACAACCTGGATGAAGGTAAAAAGTGCCAGATCATTACCATTACATATCATTAAATGGGGAATACACCAGTGTACCGCTTGTTCTTTATGAAACGTCAAAACCTACACAATTTAGTTCTTGTACTGATGATGCTTCATATGACTTGTATCTGTTACACCTTATGAATACTTCAGTTTAAAAATTACAATTTTCTGTGCATTATTCATAGAGAACTTGTAAACTACAAGAATGAGCTCAGTGTTAACCCCGTACAAGCAAAAGTCTACATTTGATTGAAAGCTCCATATAATGCATCTCCGGGCTTTTAATTCTGTTTTGGTTCGGTATGCGCTCTCACAAGGAAGACCACACCAAATTTCACCTTCTGACTCAAATCAAGGCCTTACTTTTGAGGAACTTGAGCCTATAGGAATGAAGGCACCCTTAAATCTCAGGGCTGTATGTCACCAGGGGGACCCTTTTAATGACCCATAACCCTTTGCTTTCCTGACTGCTGCAGCCAGGTAAACAGGTGATTGGAGTTTAACTGCAGACGTTATATCATGTGAGACGTTAGGACAATGATTAATGAACAATGCCAAACCCACATCGACTTGATTTGTCTATCAAACAACAAATAAAGAATTTCTGCAATTTGGTGCAGGCAGAAGCACCAGAAGCACCAGAAGCACCAGAAGCACCAGAAGCACCAGAACCACCAGAAGCACCAGAAGCACCAGAAGCACCAGAACCACCAGAACCACCAGAACCACCAGAACCACCAGAAGCACCAGCGTCCAGTAAAATAATTAATGTAGTTCCCTTCAGTCACCTACAAAATGCCACAAACACAAAGCAAGTGAAAAATTGTTCTCATTGAAGACTTTTTTCATACTAGACAGCATTTGATCCTGACATTTCTGGACTGTACAATTATTCTTTTTGAGTTCACTAATTGCTGCTCTGTTTAGCTTTTGTCCTCTTCCCTGCACAAAGTGGAAGAATGTCACGCTGAACTGAGGTTTTCCCTGACAGACACCACTGTTGACTCTTCTCTGAAGTCTTTTACTTTCATTGATTCAATTAACCTTTTCAAGATAATGTAATTGTTTCAGTTTCTAGTTTGTCTTCTTAAACCTTCCTCACGCCTTATTTTGGCCATGTTAAAGTGAAGACTAAAGGCTCAGTCCAAATCGGGCTGCTTAGAAGATACAAGAAGATAAAACATGTTCACACACATGTGGAGGTCTTTTAGTATGATGCAATCATAACTCCTGCAGATATGAGAAAAGACTGAGTGGAAATAAACCCAACAAAAACTAGATAGGCATGTATTATGCCAAACTCATCTATGTTTTTGCTCTGATACATTTTTGTTGTGTTAATACTGTATATATGATGTATTTACTCCTTTATTGTAAAATAATTTGCCAGGGAAACCATTACATATCTATACGTGCACTCTCACTATTATTGAAAATGACCAGATGATGGTGACACTGTCACTGTCTTGGAAGAATACATTTATGTTCAGAATCCAGAATCCAACCCTTGAGGCGTGATGAAACATGAGCATTTCTTTATGTATGTGGATATGAGATGTGACATTTCTTGTCGCGTGAAAAGTTGTCTCATGAAGGAGCCTGTGGGCGAAACCAATACACCTGCATCTATTCAAGTCAGTTCAGTTTATTTGTGTTGCATCAATTTACACATTTATGCAGAAAGCAAATATAGTTCAATAAAATACTGTCTAATTCATTCAAAATACATTCCAATTCAGTAACAATTCATTTAAAACAATGACCCAACCCCTTACAGATTGTAAAAATCACTTTGGTGCGCGCCTCTGTCCTGACCAAACGTGAGGTAAAAGTGGAGGGCAGGGAGACCAACAAACACCAGGGACAGCTGTCTATGAGACATACAAGAGTGGTAATAATTATGATATATACAGTATGTAGAAGAAGAGGGGAAAGTTAGCAGAGTGACGAAAGAGCCCAGAGCATCATGGGAGGTGCCCAAGCAGTCTAGGACTATAGCAGCATAACTAGAGGGAGGGTTCAGGTCACCTGACACAGCCTTAACTATGGGTTTGATCACAATGAAATCCTAGTTTAATGGAAACCTACAGGAACAACTGCCTATCAAGCAGCAGATGATGGTGGAGTCATCAAAGATGCCAGACCTGCACAGACAAACATCCACGCACACTCACAGGGAATCAACCGCACGCACAGGTTTGGAGTGGCTGAGGAAAACTCACGCAAGCAGGAGCATAACATGCAAACTCATTTTATTGGCTCTATGATGAAGGAAAGAAAACAAAGGCTGCCTGATCTCCTGTTTCTACTCAAAAACCAATACAAGCTCACGGTAGAAGTACACGAGTAAATCATTATGTGTGAGTTTGGATGTAGCAGTATTGTCTCCCAGGCTTCTGTTGCCTTTGGATCACCTATATCTGTAAACCCTTTCACTCTGTCTACTCTGTGATCACTCCGTTAAGACCTTTATCCTTATAAATAATGTACCAGATCCAGGAATGACACATCATAGTCACAAATCAAAGGTTTTTTTTTTTTCTTTTTAGGAAAAATGTAATACTGAGACACCACTTCATATGACTAGTACACGTTGTTTCCTTGCACGGTTTGAAGTTTCATAAGGCAAGACTCACATAAACCCGTTAAAGACCATGTTCGCATTCACGCCCTGTAAATTCACAAGGCCTTATAGAGACTAAGTGTGGTTGTGTAAAATTAGACACCCTTACAATAAAACATCAGTGTCTAGTTTTACACAGTCTTTATGGTCAAATGGGTAAATACTTTTTTTTCTTTTACATATTAAGTCCCAGAATGCTACGTTTCAGTGTTGAGATGTCAGAGTATGCGCACTGTGGGCTGTAACTTCTCCGTCTCAGGGATCTCCTTCTGTGCACTAGACCGAGCAAGGACAGCTACACCTGCTGTCTTAGAAAAACGTACAGGCCGATCATTGAGAAAACAGAGAAAGGTTGGGGCTGCTAAGTAAACACGTAACGGTGTCTGAGCTGCATCCCAAACTCGAAACCATCATGGCTACGTTCATGTGCAAAGGTTAGTACCCCCCTTTTTAAGTTTGTCTCCTCTGTAAGAACAAAGCAAATCATCTGATTATAGTGGGTCTTACAATTAGGCAAGTACAACCTCAGATGTACAAAAACATATAACTTTTTTAAATAATGCCAATCTTTCTCCCACAAAATGTAGTCAAACTACAAAAAAACATAAAAAAATGTGTGGGCAATACTAAGTACCCCCATTAGTCAATATCTTGTAGGTCTGGACTTCAACAGCAAAAGAACTGAAAGTAGTGAAGTAATTTTTGACTTCATCAGTTTGACCAAACATTCAAGTTCATTCACAGACACAATCAGCCGCGTTTTGTACCATGTGGGCAATCAGCTTGATACTGGAGGTCTCGGCTCTGGATCAGAATGGAGAACCGGAGTTGTATACAGCATAGTGACATTGTTGCTTTTGTTGAAGTCACAGAAAAGAAAAGGAAACTGGTGCCATTCAGTGGCTTAGGTCATTGAATTAATGCGGTCGGAACGGGAGTTTGTGTTATTCCTCTTCCCGATGGAGGAAACTGCATCAGACATACACGTGACTGTGCAACAGTTCACCAAAAGAAACTGAAAAAAGTACAGACTGAAAGCAAAGTGCATTTGCAAGGCTCCTAAATTGCCTGCTAATCCAATAAAATTTCACAAATCTACTTTAATTGTTGCCCCGGCTCATCGTGGCAAGGTTCATCACACTGAGAGAAAGGCGAGAGTGCAGAGGCAAACTGTTTCATGGAAGTCCGCTCAGAATTAGTGACAGGGAGAGAAAGAGGGAAGACAGAAAGAAAAGGAGCGCGGGGAGGCTGAGGGCAAGAGAAAAGCTAATTAAAAAGATAAGTGACCAGCAGCCGTGGCCTGTCAGGGTGCAGAGCCACAGCACAAGTTAACCCGCTTTGTGCTGAATGGCAGCAGCTGACAGTCTCCACCTAGGCTTTGTATTGCCTCACCTGTGATGGAGGGGCTCTCTGTTCGCAGGTGAAGGGCTACACAGGCAGAGGTGGCACTTATACACACTAATAGAAGCACACACACACAGTTATTCAGCTTCCTCTTTCACACTGTCTCAGTACATCCCTCCCTCTTCTCCCTGTGTCTTCCTCCCTGCTTTCCCAGCCTCTTGTGACAGATCCAGGCGGTGGGTGGTGGCGCTGGCACATTGTTTCCTCCTCTCTCTCACCTCTCTCTTTTCTCCTCTCCCTAACACACACACGGATCTACACCCACACATGGGGTTATAATTAATACTTCTTCCATATCCATATTTCATACTGTTTGCTTAGAAAAAGCCAGAGAGCTGGAGCGAGGGAGTGTTGAGAGAGAGGGAGGGATGCTAAGAAAGATCTCTAAGATTAATTAACAGTGGAAGACGGGAAGAAAAGGGATATGTCCGGGGAAAGCAGCAAGCTCTGCACAATGCGGTGCACTTCATTTGAATAACGTGTTTTTCTGCTCTGTGTGTGTGTGTGTGTGTGTGTGTGTGTGTGTGTGTGTGTGTGTGTGTGTGTGTGTGTGTGTGTGTGTGTGTGTGTGTCAGTGCGACACTACTCTACCTGAAATGAAGGATAACTAGCCCACCGGATTAGAAAACGCGCCATCTATCCTCCAAGTCCTCCCCTCCCTCCCTTTCACCCACCTTTTCCCCATTATTTGTATTCAAGGTTTTTTGAAATGACATTGCAATCTGATGATGCACCAGCCCATTATATTGTCTAGCAGGACAAATACCCCACCGTTTTTCTGTGTAGAACTAACACAATTTCTCCATGTCAGAGCCTCAATGTGTGTGTGTGTGTGTGTGTGCGTGTGTGTGTGTGTGTGTGTGTGTGTGGGTGAGAGAGTGAGAGAGAGAGAGAGAGAGAGAGAGAGAGAGAGAGAGAGAGAGAGAGAGAGAGAGAGAGAGAGAGAGAGAGAGAGAGAGAGATTCTCGCTGTCCGGGGAGGAAGCGAGGCCCTGGGAATGTTGTCATTAATCCTGGAGGAGGGCCGTTGCACTCTTGGATTATTAGAGAAATAAATTTGCATGCTGCATATGAGCCAGGTGAAAAGCACTGAAGGCGCAAATTATATTTCCCTGACAGGCTGAGCAGGAGAATGGAGGCTGCCACCATATCGTTCCATTACACACACACACACACACACACACACGCACGCACGTACATGCGCACACACACACACACAATCTGTCCATATGCACAGATACAAAACACACTCAGGGATTATACATGTATGACGCATATTCCAGACAAGAATGTGTCAGGATTTTCCGTATAACTATCTCTGGTTCCTGTTCAGGCAGGACTTCACACACAAACATAAACAGCATTTAGTTTGTGTGTAAGCACAGCCAAACCCCTCAGGAAAGAACACCAAGTGTGGATATGCTTAACATTTCCATGTGTGTGTACGCTGCCTTCTTTTCATGTGTGTGAGTGTTTGGATGCCGTGGGGTCCTCTGGCTCTGGGCTGTCCTCTCACCCTGTCTGTAATGGTCCATGCAGGCTCAGCCTAATGGGGTAGACACAAGTGTCAACTTCATTACTTTACATCTTCTGCCAAGATGAAAAGTCTCTCCCTGTTCGCACTTTGACCACACTTTGTTAGCGGTTTCCACCCACTTTTGTCTTCCTTCAACCTCAAAAGGAAATGTGAAAGATTTTCAGAAGTGTATTGTTGAAATAATCTGGTGGAGTTGTAATCACTCCAAATGAAGCTACTTGGAGGTGGAGGAGTATTTTTCACTTGATGGGTTAAAATCATCCTAACATTCCAATAATAAATAAGTCAATATGTGTTCTGAGATTAATATGAGAACCATCTGTCAACTGTGGAGGCTGGGACAAACCCATTTATTATATTTGCACTGCAGAAAATGATTTGTCAGCCCTTCTGCCAATCATCTGGACTGTTACATGCATTTGTCTCCTACACTCAGTGTGTATAACTGGTGTTGTAGAAAGCAGTTAGATGCAGAGCTGCTATTGTCTTTGGATGGCCTGAAAAAAAAAGTCTGCAGAACCTAAAGCAAACAAAAAAAGAAAAGAAAAAAAGAGTCATGTCATGGTGGGCAAGGCAGTGTTTTTTATTTTTTTCATTCTTTTTCTTTTATTTACATTTTCAGTTGTTTAATGAGGAATGTGGTGCACATCTGCCACAAAGTAATATGGAGCAGTAGCTTGCTAAGTCACTGAATCCCGCCTGGTCCATCACTGCACAGGAGATACCTCTGACATGACTGTGGGGGATGTCAGCCCTGCAACAACCCATGTCTGGGCAATACCACTGTCCAAAAGCTTTGAGGGCATTATAGGCTGCTGTCCATGAAGCAGAAACATATGTTTTCCATCACGCCTCTTTTTAAATTTCCTTCCTCTCAATAAGCCTTTCTTTACTTGGACATTTTTCTTTTACACCCAAGTCTTGAACATTGGGCCACTATATAAAATAGCATCATCATGGTATAGGTCCTGAATACACCAAGATGCATTGTGGGACATGTATGTCTCTATGACAGAAGTGTTATAAACATATAATGACCTTTTCATACTTTTGCAGAACAGATAAAACGAGATGGCGGTCCAGATATGGCTCAAGGGCCTTGTGTTCAACACGTCCTGTAGTGCGTGGCCAACTTAAGGAAAATCAGAGAATACATTTGTTGTATAAGAACATCTCAAAGAGATGGAATTGCTTATGTTACCTGCAAGAATCTGATTTGATCAAAGGCTCTGATGTGATGGAAGGATTGTATAGTAGTCTGAAGTTACCATTTAATTACACCCCCAAACCGAACACGCCTCTTCACAACAGAAGCCTCATTAAAGCAGTATTAGAATAGATTAAAGAAGCACCTCAGTACTGATGTTCCCCTGACTCTACAGATGAAGACACATGGTTCTATATGTCCACTGCAGCGTCTTTGTCAGTCATCTTTCATCTCTTGGTCTGTGCCTATAGGCAGAGAGTGAGCAGCAGGCGGTGTAATTTTGTTCTAAAGCCCCTAGTTAGGCATGCATATATTCCTATTATAGTCAGTGCTCCCGGAACAAGACAACAGAGAGCAAACAGAATGACCTTGAAATATTTATCCCCAGCCTCGCCTCAGAGAATTAAGTTTGGTGTCAGGGGCAACTCGCTGCTATCCAGCTCCACTTTGTGTGGAAGCATGCATGCTCATGTACACACATGCAACTCACACACACACCCGTCCTCCTTTAGCGGGTTATGTAGACTGAGACAAATGGTTCATGTACCATCTTGCAGTGTTGAATATTAAAAGCAGTCAGGGAGGCAAGGCTTTGATTGGGACAATAAAGGCTGATGAGCAGGATCTTAGAGCATGGTAGAGGAGAGGGTGTTGGAGTGTGTGTGTGTATGTGTGTGTGTATCACAGTGCAAGGGACACAGCCAAAACCATGAAGTGAAAGCCAGAAGCTGCCCGGCCCAGAATACTACCACTTTATATGAGTCTGTGTGTGTGTGTTGAGGGAAAGAGGGAGGGTGAAGATGGGTACAACTGACCCATTCTGAGCAAATGTGGGTCATATTATTGACAAGAACAGGCCATGCCGACATTTATGAAAACTTTAATTGTGCCCTGTATCTTTATGTGCCGCTGGTTTGTAACCTCCAGTAAGGAGAGACTGACTAGACAGTGATCCTAGATGATCGTTTTGTAGTTTGGGTCACACTTTGACAGATTTTTCACGCTTTTCTCGCAAAGTAGCCTAATTGCTGAAATGTGGGGACAAACAAGAAATGCAAGCTATTAGACCAACTGGTGAGGTTAATTGGAAGGTAACACAGAGAAACAGAGCAGCTGAGAAGTTTTAACTGCACATGGACAACTGAGTCCCTCTATATTGAAGCAGGTAGAGGCGGTTAGTTAGTTAGTTGCCAAGAGAAAGTTGTAGTGGCAGAGTAAACAAGTTCAGTGACTGAGAACACACCAAAGACTAGTGTAGGTCAAACAAGAAAGTATGTTTGGGACAGTCACAGGGATTGGAAAAGAAAAAAAAGAAAAAGAAAACAGGACTGGATGCTGGAAGAGTTGGTATCGCTGCATAGTTTATCAGCAACTGAGGGAACAGAAGAGACTAAAGTTTGAATCAATTCAGTTTCTTTCAGTCTAATTCAGTTCAGATCGATTTGTTTCAAATCATATGTTTTTATCTTCAACGGGTCAGTTATATTGCTGCTGTAGAGGTCAGTTAAAAGTTTTCAAGTACCCTGATATTTCAACATAATGAAAGAAAAACAAAACCTCTTGTAGAGTCATGTACAGTGTTTCTGTGGGCAAGAATGACCTCCTGTGCTGGTTTGTGCTGCAGCGAACCTGAAGTAGTCACATCCTGTGCTGTGAAGATGATGCGGTGTTGTCCACTAAAAGAGACATCTGCCCTTGAGACCATTTATTTGGGTGTCTTTAAATGACCACCAGCTTAAAAAACGCCAAGCCCTGTGACCTGGTATGGAATGGAGGTTCTCCCTGAGGAATAAAGAGTTGGAGGGAAGTCAAGCACCTGACTCCGCCCCCTTAAACCAGCTGCTAGAAATAGAGAAGTAAAGACATAGTTGAAAAGGGTGACTTTCTGAATCTCTGTGGTATTTTGACTAAAACATGTCACAACTATTTTATTATTACCTCATGAATTTGTATCAACTTTTGAAAGATGTTAATGTGCTGTTTTTAAAGACAGCACCAGCGATGCATCTTCTACCTTCTACCTTCATCTGCAGGAAGACAGATTGAAAGTCAAACAGTGATGTTAAAACCCAACAACCAAGCAAAAAGTCTGGGAGTGGTCATGGTCTCTCACCTGAATGTCGAGGGTCACACAGACCCAATAAAGTCAGCCTACTTTCATCCAAAGAACCGATGGAAGACTGATGTCTCAGCAGGACTTAGAAAAACTTAATTCATTTATGTTCAGTATCTTCAGTCCAACCTACTGGATCAAAAATAGTGAAAAACTACTTCACTTTCACCACTTTCATCTTTTAACACAGAATGGAATAGTGTTCATCTTTTCCTGGTTTTCCTAAAAAAACAACCACACAGAATCTTTGTCTTGCTCACGTTCAGGAGGAGGTGGCTGTTACCACACCTCATGCCACCAGTTGTCTGCACTCAGCCTTCATTCCCAGTTCCTAAAACTTAGTTTGAAGTTACTGCCCTATATATTAATCTTTATTGGAGCTGGAGATCAAAAAGAATTGCAGACAACTTTTTGACTTATTTGGAGATATTTGTGCTAATGATCCATAACAGAATATCTGAAGGGACATCTGCACAGAGGAGACATGACGAAGGCTTCGCCAAGAGCCTCTTTGTTGTACTTATGTAATTGCCATGTTCATGGGGATTTTTTATTGAAACAATAACAAAGCACATGTCCGCAAATTAGCTTCACTTTCTCCCATTCAACAGTCATTGTCTGCAATGCCTGTGAGGGCTTAGAATAATGGATGATTGGAGAGGGGAAAGGAAGCGGTGCATTGGGTGTGTGTGTGTGTGTGTGTGTGTGTGTGTGTGTGTGTGTGTGTGTGTGTGTGTGTGTGTGTGTGTGTGTGTGTGTGTGTGTGTAAGAGAAAGCATGTTGGCAGTGCAGTAAAGAAAAGCCTGCTGGATTGTTGGAGCACAGTGAAAGGATTCCTGCCAGTTTCTACGCCACCGGGACTCTCTGACCTGCACGTGTGTGTTCGATGTGTGTGTGTGTGTGTGTGTGTGTATGTGTGTGTGCTGTGTGTGCAGCCTCCTCCTGCTTTTTTAAGCTTTCAAATTGTGTACATTAGTTTTTTCGTGTGTATGAAATTGTTCATGTGTGTTTCTGCACAATTTTGAGTATAGAGTGTCTTTCACGCATGCACACCTACATGTTATGTGTGTGCGTGTGCGTGTGCGTGTGCGTGTGCGTGTGCGTGTGCATTTGCGTGTGTGTGTGGGGCAGTGTTTATATATGTGTGTAGGTGGCGAGCAGATGCAGATTCTGCCTGCCACATATTCAATGTGATCTCCTGCCTCACCTCTGTCATTATATTCAGTGTACAACCCAGTTGCATGTTTTATTAGGCATTCCCATCCACTGCTGTGGTGGGAATCTTATGTTTCAATTAGCCTCCATGTTCTGTCATAAAATGCATTATTTGTGTCACAAGTGACAACATGTAATCTAAAAAAAAAGAACAAAAAAGTCAGGACAGAGACATTACTTAATTTATATATAAAAACATAATAAAACTCACCTGATTGCATTAATACTTAGGTAAATACAACCTTAGGTGTGCAACAACATGTATACGTTATTTTCCATGCTATTTTTTTATTTACCATAAATGAAGCCAAGATTTAAGGATTTAAGCACAATAACAACAATAACAATAAGATATGCGATCAGAATTATGTAGATGACACACAAATCTACATAACCATCTCACCAGGAGACTACAGTCCAATTCAACCACTGATCAAACACACTGATCAAATCAAAAGTTGGACGTGCCACAATTTCCTTCAGTTAAACAAAGACACAAGTGAAATAATAGTTTTTGGAGCCAAGGAAGACAGATTGAAAGTCAAACAGTGATGTTAAAACCCAACAACCAAGCAAAAAGTCTGGGAGTGGTCATGGTCTCTCACCTGAATGTCGAGGGTCACACAGACCCAGCAAAGTCAGCCTACTTTCATCCAAAGAACCGATGGAGGACTGATGTCTCAGCAGGACTTAAAAAAACTTAATTCATTTATGTTCAGTAAACTAGACTTCTGTAACTTTGTCTTTACAGGTCTCCCTAAAAAGTCATTCAAACAGCTGCAGTTAGTTCAGAGTTCCAAGTCCTCACTAAGACCAAGAGACTGGACCATATAACTCCAGTTCTTAGATACACTGGCTTCCTGTCTGCCGATCCTGTCTGTAGATTTTAAAATCCTGCTGTTGGTTTATAAGTTTTGGATCTGGTTTGTCGCGAACCAGCCAGAGCTCTCAAGTTCTCGGGGTCCGGTCAACTTTCTGTTCCCCGAGTCAGAACTAAACATGGAGAGGCAGCATTCAGTTTTTAAGCTTGGAACTTTTGGAACAAACTCCCAGAAAAATGCAGGTCTGCTTAAACTTGCAGCTGTTTTAAATCAGGGGAAAGATATAATCAATTGTCTCAGGGAAGCCGTTTGTGTGCATCAGTGTGTAGAAGGTTATAAAACCAAATCTAAACAGTTTTGAGTCAAAAAGATTATTCACAAGTTGAAAATATTTATGGCAGTTTACGTTCACCCCAGGAGTGGCTGCATTTCAGACCCTAAAGGTCTAAGTGGATATGTTAGATGTTAAAGTCCATGACAGCATAATGGTTTTTTTGAAAGGGCAGTACGGCCAAGAGAACCCCTCTTCTATTTTAAAGAGAACATGGCCAAACACCTGAGGCTCAACAGACTGCACCTGAATAAATCACAAGATTTAAGGAACAATGTTCAACTGAGAGATGAGACCAAAGCGGAGTTGTTTGGCCTGGATGTCCAGCACGATGTTTGGCAAAGTCCTAATACAGCAGTAGCAACACCTCATAGCTACTCTTACACCACAGCAGTTGATGTGATCACCACGGCTGATGAGTTGGAGATGTTTTGCTACCACAGGACCTGGGCACCTTCCAGTCTTTGGGTGAAACAGAAAGTCCTTATTTGGAGACAAATAGACTTCTTAAGAGCAAACAACTAATTGAAATTTGTTGAAATTTTGACATGCAAACAACCATGTGAGGAACCGATGAAGTCATACAAGAAACAACTACTTCAACTTGTTTCCTGTTTTTGGATTCATCTTTGTTAAATAATTATACAGTAAATAAAGCTTTATGTTGTTCATTTGAAGTTGCATTTGGCTAAAACTGAGGAAAGTTCAGTGAGGTGGGTTGAGGGCAGAAGTCAAAGTCAAAAATGCACAAATGTTTGCAAGTCATTATGGACTTTTTCTGACTAGACTTACGGACAGTTTTTCAGGGGCCTCCTAAGCAGAATGCACTAAGCGCCAATTAAGAAGTACTTATTTAGAATATCATAGTTACATGGACAGCAGTGTTTAATTTTAGGAGAAATTGCAAAATAAATTCCACTGACATTCAATTACATTTGCAGGGGACAGAAATCTTAGATGTAATGCAAACTTTCCAACAAAAATAAATAAAAAAAATCTCTCCAAGGCCAGAGAAAAAAAATACCTTTTTATTTTAAATTTGGGTAAAGTGACCCTTTAAACAGATACCTCTTCTTTAAGTTAGCGGTCTGCAGCTCTACTGAAACACTGGCGGATCAAAGTCTTGCACAAGGGCACCTTGACAGTAGTTGTTCAAGGAGGATGCAGCTTCACTTTGACACACTCCAAGTTTAAAATGCTGCCCACGACTTGTCAGCATAATCTTGGAGACTCGCCCAGAGAGTTTTCCTTAATCTCGCATTACCATATCTGCTCCACAGGGCAGTATGAACCTGTGAAATGGAAGTAGGATCCCAGCCACACACACATAGATGAGGGAACACTACTGTAGCCTGATTCTTGTCTTTTGGTGATGTTTGGACCAATATGAATTTGGTTTGAGTTTTCTTCATGATTGTCCCTCTGTAAAATGTCAGAGGTCAGTTTCAGTGAACCAGTATTTCCTTTGCACTTTGCAAAATAACCTCTGATCTTAAACACACAATTTATACAACAATTTAGGAAAGGAGTTTCTAAAATTTCTTCCAAAGCTGTAAATAACAAAGTTTACACTTCTATGACCCACATGTGAGCTGAAGGTGAATGAAAATAATAATAATTAAAAAAGAAAAAAAAACTTTCAACATTTTAAAGGCCAAACAACTCTGGCCTCTAGAGAAGAAGTTTGTACTTTTGAAAAAGAAAAGTCTGAACATATAAAAATTCCTGAAGAACCAGACATACATGCCAACAAGGTGGGAAAGAGATCAAGGTACCACTGGGCCAATCAAAATACCTTTAAAAATGTTCACTTCTCTTCTTCCACACCACCAGCTTGAACAGAAATCCCATTTACCCATACGAACACTACTACTTTTACTCTGATCAAATCTGTCTCTTCATTCTTATTTCAGATGTGGACTGAATGATATCAGCCACCTTTTCTCCCAACAACATCTGAAACACATCCGATTTGAGCTAAAACTCGTTTACACGTTTATTTCTGCTTTAAAGTTTGACATTTAAACATAGGGTCAGGGGTAATTGGCTTGCTTTTGGAGCCAACAGGTAGATTTCAAATTATGTACTAAAAAAGTAGATATAGAGGATTTTAAACCGTTTTATGAAAATGTTTCCTTAACATTTGAAAAACTTTGTCGCAGATATCATTTTTTTTTTTAATATTTGCAGTTAAAAATCTTCATGGCATGGATGTATAATAGACTGCGATGGTTATGTATGAGTTATTGAGAAACTGGTGCTTAATAATTAGCATAAATATTGTGCATCCAACACAGAACTTTTCAAAAGAGTCAGGATTAGAGAGATTAAATGCTTGAAAGACAAACACAAGGAAAGGTATTTCTGAAAATAAATACTCGGACGTTGCACTGGTAAAGGCTCAATTAAACACAAGATAAAAAAAAACTACTGCTGTGCAATTGGCTCTTGAGGGTTTACATGACGCCTGTTACACTTCATCATATGTCCCCTGACATTTCAGATGTAAGTATAATTGTATAAATAAAATAGGCACTTTCATCCACTCGGATTGTCTCAAGATTCAAGAACTTTGGACAAAAGTGACCGAGTCTTTATCATGAGTGGTTAAAAATAATTTTCCACTGAGACCCAAGATCACTAAAATGAGACAAATGTAAATAATGAATTTTGGACTCGTTCAGGCAGGAATAATGATTGTAACCTCTCGTTCTTTGGAAAAAGGAGATCAGGACATGTGTTGGGTTGGACAGACTGGCATACATTGGGCATACAGACACAGGAAGTTTGTTTCTGTTTAGCTCAGATAGGTCTTCTTTTTTTTAATTAGTGAAACACCTAAGTGAAAACGATTGTGGTGACATAAAGTACTTACCAGTTCCCTTAAAGAAAACCTCTCCTGTGAGATGGGTGTGGTACCCCACCCATTCACACCCATTTCCACTGGCGCAGATAGTAGTGAACAAATGGCAGCAATGCAGGAACAGGCTTTACATGACTCAGAAACGTCCAAGAGTCACTACTCCAAACAATCAGGAGGGATGCAGAATTACTGATAACACCCTAAATAAAAAAATGTTTTTACTTCAACACCGACAAGTTATTCCAGTTGTTCCTTCTCCACTACAAGCTATTTTAGATGCCTTTTAGAAGTCTTTTGTTGATACTGGTCTGCCTTGGTCACATGAGTAAAATCCAGGAACCAGACTAATTATTTGTATTAAAGATGGAAATGAAACTTAAAAGTACTGATCCTGTCCCTCTTCCTTTGACTCTTTGGATGAAGAAGGAGAATGTTTTAAGAATATTCTTAAAAAAAAAGAAACAAAATATGAGATCCAACAACATTGCTGCATTATTGGGGTCTACTTTTTCCTAACTGTAACTTTTCCAGGAGAAATGTTAACATTCAGACAGACTAATGAACATTCAACAAAAGACTTGACAAGCCCCAAACTGGCAAACGTGTTAGAATTTCCTCCATTAGACTTCGGTTAATTAACTTCATTTTATATTGACAAAGATGGAGCTTCAGATTGTCTAGTTTCCCACCAGAACTACAATAATCCTGTAGCATATTTGCCAGAGAAAATCATATTTGGGCTCGAACTAATGACATAGGACTTTTGAAAAAAGTGAAACCAAATACAATAGATTGATGGATCATAGAATTATCTACATCTGTTTTTTTCACAGTAAAACTTGCTCCGGTGAAAATGAAATCTTCTCTTTTTCCCCACTATGCAGGAGAATTGAATTAAACCTTAATCCCCATAGTTGCAGTAAGAATCAAGGAAAGATAAATATATAATAAATAAGGTTGGGAATTGTTAAGAATTTAGCAATTCCATTTCAAATTACAAATGACTTTGGTCGCACTAACACTTTCATTTCAAGTATACACCAACATTTTGCACTCAACTTCAACTAAATCAAAGCTGGCTTAAGCTAAAAAACAGGAACTTTGTGACATAAAATACAATCGCAATGATCATCTTTTAAACTTCTGCAAATTAACAGTTTTTGTTAAGAAAATGTTTCGGTGTTTAAAGGTATTTCCCCGCTTGGATGTGGTCAAAGATCTGAACGTGAGCGATTACACATCCATGACAACTCTGATGGCGACGAATTTGTTTGTTCCACCCCAGGTAGTTTAAGTAATTTGTATGAACCCAGCATCAAATAAAGGCGATGGTCATTTTTGATTTCATCGTCGAGTCAAGACATTAAAGGGTATATCCCGCTGTGGTTTGGCGGCAGGTCTGGAGATATTTCAGCGAGGTTCAGCTGAAGGAGCTAGGAGCAAAGCTAACTGCGATTGACATGCAGTGGGTGTGTTCCCGAGGGCTTGATTGATGACTGCACTCTGTAAGAAAGAAAACAGGCTTCAAAATCGGTTTTCAGAAACTAGTGAGTCATGTGACATGTGGTAAACATTCTGAGCCAAGATACGAAGCGTGTACATGACATCATCACGCACATGCGTCAGACGTTAGCAGAACCGTTATGATCGTTAGGCAGATGGATTAATGATTCCATAGAATCAAACTACTCTTTGAGAACCCGTTCTCGATTCACATCCCTAATGATAAATGATAAATAGATTGAGAGGTAATGTTGCACTCTCAAGGTTTTTGTAAAAAAGGCATTGCAGTAGAGTGTTTGTAACTTGATATCAACTGTGCTGATGACATCACATGCAGGTAACACAGGTGAACTCTCATGAAGAGACACCCACAACAGTTCAACAACCAGGATGTAGATGCCCTCCTTCACAGTCATGTGCTTGATTACACCATCTGTTATTAACAAGCATTGCAGTCCCTCCTTGTTTACTGTTCTCTGTCTATCTGTAAAATGTCATCACTAGAGGCGATGCAGCTGCGAGACGGTTTTACTCTGTTCTTACAGCAAAACCTCTCGTTGGGACCAAATGCATTTCTGAAGCATAGTGCTTCCAAGCACTGCCTGTTTACCTGGCTTTGTGGGTAGAAAAGCATTTAAAGTTTTAATCCTCACCGTGTCTTATCCTTTTTGCTGTCATCTTCTACAAGGGAGGAAATGTCCTTTTCGGCCTCTAAAAGTAACCTCTCCTCATATGTAGCTGAAATCCCGTCTGAGATCCCCCTGACCTGTTCACCTAAAGTCTCAACAGGTAAAAGGTAAAGTAAGCAATCCTTTACTATTTCTAACACTGAACACTTTTTTTAGTGACTATTTCTTCACCATCCACTAACTCAAGCCATCATTCTGCTGTGTGTGAATTTACATGGTTTATCTGCAGCCCAACATCAAAATAAACTTGTGGGATTCTTCTAAAACTCAGCAGGGTGCTTGTGGAACAATCTCATTGATTGGAGTGATTCACAACGGCTGGCACGGCACGCCTGGACTGCGGCACTTCCACGCCTGGTGAGACCCAGAGGTACCGTCCGGCAGCCATGTCATGGTGAAATATGAAATACCGTTTCCAGTTAATTCTGTGATGTGATCAACAGTCTTCTCCAAGTTTATTTGTTTTATTTGCTGGTAATCTAACATTTATGATTGAGGGAGAAGTTTCTCCTGCTTGCTTACTGTTTTTACCTTTCTACATCTTTTGGGCCCCCGCTTCAACCCCTCTGGATACCTAATTCAGGTACTTAAATGCTGCTGTCCTGCATGCTTGAGTAGTCGTTGCCGCTTCAGCACAGGTCATTCAAATGAATAACTCATCATCAGCTAGTCATTCAAATTAATTAAACTTGCCCAAAAGCAGCTCTCGAGGATTAGAATTGGGCAACTCTGTACTAAGCAAATACAACTTTAAGCAAACAACATGTTGTTTTATTTTATTTGTTTTCACCATGCCATTATTCATTTAATGAAAATGGGAGCCAAACTTTTTATGGGCAATACTGAGTACCCCCTTACTGTTGTAGGAGTGAAGAGGGTGGGATGCAGCGAGGCGCTCCTAACCATAAGGCAATGATAAACTGATCATCAGAAGGTGTACAGACCTCTATAAAAGTGCACGTCTTGGCAGTTTGCTTCTCCAGAGCATCCTTATGTGTGTTAACTAAATGTTTAAAGAGGAAGAGATAAGCTATGGTGGAAAGATTTTTGCTATACATCAATCCGGTGTGAAAATAATTGCTGTAAACAAACCATTTGCAGTTCAGCTTTTTACAGTTACAAAGATTATTTCCACATGGATAGCATTAAAGACAGTTGCCAAGCTCTTCGAAAGTGGGTGCCCCGACAAATTTACCCCAAGATCAGACCATACAATGCTCAGAGAAGTATTTAAGAAAAACCCTAGCACTACATCTCAGACTCCACAGGCCTCGCTGAGCATATTAAATGTTAAAGTCCATTACAGCACAATGCAACAACTATGCACTTTGAACTGGCACTTCCCATTTTTCCTGTTTGATCACATGCTCCTTCACAACCCACAATCACTACTGAAGCTTTATTAGCTCAAGTATGTGAAGTACACTCCATAGTTGGGTCAGACTGAGGTTACCAAGCTGCCTCACCACACTCTGCATCCCAGTTCTTTGACAGCCGTACTCAGACCATTTCTTCAGAGAGGGCTTTGGAAAGCCATTTTGGTGCTCACTGGGGTGAGGCTGCTGTGTTCGCACTGCACTGAGCGAATCGCTCTCTTGCCCAGCGTTCCTTTGGGCCGAAACAGTGCCATAGTGAAAACACCTTTAGTATGCCTCGAAGATTTTCTTCTTTTTCACTTCAAACCCCCCAAAAAACCCAGGTTGGCTTTGTGAAAAAAGTCCTTTATTAAGGTAGTATTTGCCCAACACCATGACCCACTACAATCTGATCATTTTACATGTTTTTACACAAAAATACATAAGATTAAAAGAAGGCACATGACTGTACATCTCCTAACATCCCAATGTCTCATGGTCTCGTACAGCTTAGTACAAGCTGCAGCCTTGAAATTGTATTGTAGAGAAGGAAAACCTCCCATCCAAAAAGGCTTTTAATGGGGGTAAATGGGGACTTAGAAATCACAGATTTTTAATTTGTAGGTTCTGAGGGGCAAATCAAGGCAGTGTATGTCTCCACTGGCCTCCAAAGCCTTCGGCAAGTGTTGCTCAGTGACCTGTCACAGTCGACGTGGCTCGTCTTCTCCAACAGGGCTGGACAGCTGACAGCAGCGTTCTCCTCCCTAACTCGTCTTAATGTGTTGTGATAAGGAGCTTATGTGTGGGTTCTGTGGCAAAATTACCCCCTCGAGCCATTCCAACAATCTGCCGTATGTGGGCGTACATTTCTCGATCACTTCAAGGCAGAGGTGATGCTGGTAAGCAGAGATGTTGACCAGGAGAAAGGAGGGACGTTTTACGCGTTAACCTGTGTTGAAAGGCAAATCGGGGAGAGCCTGAGGATGTCGCAGCAGATTCATTGTTCCTCTGACACGCTGGGAGAGGTAGCAGCCTGCAGGGATCAGCTGTCTGCCTGCTTTTTCACTGCAGAAGCTTGCCAGTAGATAATATTGAGTAAGCTTTGATGAGGTAAATGCAGATATTGATTTGAAATGGGTGCATGCCTTTCCAACCTCCAAAAACAACCCAAAGCAGATGTGTGGATGCAGGGAAGAGCTTTCCGTCTGATTCCATGTCCAGCAGACACGATGGAATTATATTTAGCTTTCTAATACTTGACAGCATTTTAGCATGTGGCAGAAATGGCTGCCACATGTGAGGAATATATTTTAGACATCAACAGATTCCCATGGATTTCTTCTTTGTCTCTGAGCTTCAAGCAATGTGCTCCATGAGTGCGTTTGGTGTAAGCGTGAGTGTGTGTGCACCTAGACGCAGGCCCTACATGTGTACGATGGCGGCATGCGCACATTAATCCCCCCGAGCTCAGACTGTAAGATGTCAATAGCCAACCTGTAAATGACAGGCACAGAGGGAGTGTGTTTAGCAGTTTGGCTGGATCGTATAAAGGTCACACACACACACACACACACACACACACACACACACACACACACACACACACACACACACACACACACACACACACACACACACAAACGCACACACATAAAGAAAAGGACACTGAAAAGTGACCCCTGTGTCGCCTCTGTAAGGACCCAACCTTGAGCTTTGTTCAGTATCATACTGGTTGTTTTTAGCTTTGCAAGGCACATTGTTACTTCTGCTTACTACTTTGTTTTTGTCACTTTCTCCATTTTTGCTGATTTGTCTACAACTGAAAGATGAGATTATTGTTTTACCAGCTAAGAAAAATCTGTCATCTCTGGGGGCCATGAGATCACTTCAAAAACCCACAGCAATGGACTCATAAAGGCATTCTTTTGCAAGCACAAATTAGAAACTTCAAACTTGTTTTTCTCCTCTTCATTTGGAGTTTTAAACTCTTTACACAATGTTAAGAGCTCGCGCAACCCCTGTGGCTTAGAGGAAGGGAATTTTTCTCTTCTGTGAGTGACTATTCAGGTTTTCTTGACCATGTTTGACACATTTATTTTAGTTGTGCTGAATGCAGAAATGATACCTTTTCATGCCACGCTGATATTTCAAAAAGCATTTGCATAAACTCAAATGTTCCAGCATCAAAAGCACCAGTACAACCGCTACTCCACTTCACTTTCACTTCTTCAGAAAGTGATGAGGGGCCAAGATTGAATGTCATGTTTGCAAACATTAACCAAAAAGAGGATGTATCTTGTCTGTCTGTAAGTTAAAGGTTACATCTTATTAAAAAAATGCAATTTTCTGTCTTTGAGAGCATATGTTTAGGTATTTGAAGTGGCTACTAGTTAAAGCACCAACGTAATACAATGTTGTTGTTTTGTTTGTGTCAACCTCAGTCTGAATATCAGCCATTCAGTATGTCATTCAGGTCTGCAAGGGACTGTAACATCAGACCGACTTTAGAGTAGTTATCCAGCTTATTTTACTTCAAGTTTCTCATCTTGCTGAATTCCTTTTTGCATGTCAGGAGTGAAAAACCCAAAACTGTGAAAACGAGCATGGTGTAGCGGAGTTGAGTTGCTACCTGTAGCCCCTGAAATCAGCTGCTACGAACAGAGATGTGCACATGTGGTTTAAGATGGGTCTTTTTTTTACACTATTAAAGAGAATCTCAGACATTTCATCAAGACCTCAGGGGATGTTTGTGTCAACATTTGGGAAAAGTGCATAATATGTCTCCTTTACGGTTTACGCCAAAGACATATCTATTGGTAGCATATGCAAGTTTTGCAGATGCAGAGGGCCGCCACAGCCGCCTGGGGCCTCCCCAAGCCACAAGGTCAGCCTAATGTACATCGTTTGGAGAACATTAAAATTATCTGTATTTATCTGCAGCCAGCTAAGCCCCTTCATTTGTTTATTTTCACCAATATCAGAAAAGTTGGAATGCTATGTAAAACATAAATACAAACAAAATGCAATGACTTTCAAATCTTATAAACCCATAACTTTTTCATAATAGACCAGGTGTTGAAACTGAGATTCTTTGCCATTTCATGCACTATACTTGGTCAGTTTGAATTTGATTGATGCGTTAATGTGCAACACATCACAAAAAAGTTAGAACTAGATGATGTTTACCATTGTGTAGCTTCCCTTCCTCTGTTAAATAACTGCCTGTAAACGTCTGAGAAGTGACGTCCTCGTCCCCATCGCCGTCTTCCGATTAACATTGGTTTGTCACGTTTGATGTAGATGGGTTGTTTTACTCTTTCAAACCACCTGTCGTCTCTGTCCAAAATGTGTGCATCATTGCCCTCAGAAGAGAGTCCCTTATCTTTGAGATGCAGGTGGTTCGTTGAGTCTGGCCTGATGAGCCATTCTCCTGGGCTGTGTAGCACGTGTGGAGCTGCTGTTTAGTTTTTCAGATGTAGAAGTCCGTGCACTCATCACTGCACTGGGCTTGTAGACTCCATCCACCCATCCATCCATTATCTATACCCGCTTAATCCGTCTCCGGGTCACGGGGGTCTGTCGGAGCCTATCCCGACGCATAGTAGGCGAAAGGCAGGGGTCCACCCTGGACAGGTCGCCAGTCCATCGCAGGGACACATAGAAGACAGACAAATACACTCACTCACATTCACACCTACGGGCAATTTAGAAGTTTCAATTAACCTACCTTGCGGGAGGAAGCCGGAGTACCCGGAGGGAACCCACGCAAGCACGGGGAGAACATGGAAACTCCACACAGCCGGGAATCGAACCAGGAACCTTCTTGCTGTGAGGCAACAGTGCTAACCACTTAGCCACCATGCTGCCCAGTTTGTAGACTCTAACAACCCAAATGAATGAAGTGAAGGAGGGTCAGTGATTTTCACAAGATTTCACAGCTTATGAGCTTGAAACTCCCCACCAGTCGATACAGACACTTTCTGGATGAAGGGCGAAATGTCTTCAAGAACCACTTCCCTTGTTTCAGTTGGGTCCAGGTTTTATGCCTCCTATGTAATCTTTGCACATTTAAGAGTTTGTAAAGTTTCAATAACTAAATGAAAGCTCAAATCCAACAGACTGATGATATACTCCACTTTTGGTGTGAAACATGTTACAGACTTGAAACATCATCTGCAGTGCTAACATGCATGTCCCCATGTCTTTTTGTGGTCTTCTCCCGTTTCAGTGCGCTCGTTCCCAGTTCTTGAAAAGTTAAAGTTGAACAGTATAGATGCAGCCAACATAAACAAGAAAGTGAGAACATTTCAGAATATGAACCAATGCCTAATTATCACATGGAACAGACCAGGGTGGTACATTGGTCGGCTATAAACTCACACTAGTGACATCACCTGTCTAGATAACCTTTTAACCCTCACTGGTGTTGCATATTTTTTGTTTTGCTTGTGTTAAATTCTCTTTTTTGTTAATCCTCCCTCACTATTATCTCTACATCTCTGCACTAAATATGAGCTCTGTGGAAGAAAAACAGAAAAGAGAAAGTGAGATGAAGAGAGAGGGAGGGAGGGAGATTGGATTTCCATTCCACATCGGATCACTGGAGGGAAGTCTAAAACCACAGAGTGTGCTGGCACTGGACAAAAAGGCTGGATTCAATAAATATGTGGACTAAGCTCTCCTATTCAGACCCCACAGTATTGAATTCCTTATTTAGGTCATTTAGACTGGGCAAAATTGATACAGTATGCAGCTCAAATCTATAGTTCCATTTTTTTCTTCTCCGCTCCCTGTCTTTGCCCTTCTAAGTAAAAGGGAAAAAAAGAGATGATAGGGAAGCCAGTGTGTGGGAGTGCAGGAACGGCAACAAGAGAATGAGTAGCCAAAAAAATGAGGAAAAAATGAGCGATGAGTGAGTGTGTGTGTGTGTGTGTGTGTGTGTGTGTGTGTGTGTGTGTGTGTGTAGGGGGGGGGGGGTCTTTCTTTCCACACAAGATTGTAAATGTTTGTGTATTTTGACAAACAAAACACGATAAAAAAAAAAGCATGAATGAGAAAGAAGGCATGAAAAACAGAAACTAATTGAATGAAAAACCCTGAGAAGGTAGTCCAGGGACAAAATGAGATTGTGTTCCCGCACACACCACGGAGAAGTGTTATTTTGACATTTTATCGGAGTCTCAATGAGGTCTGCGCATGATGATGCTCTCCTGCCTCCTCGTTTAGTCTCATCTTAATTGGCCATTAGATTGAAAAATAGTCCGTACCGCCTCTTCTCCTCCTTTTCTCTTCTCCTCAGCAGCTTCAGAGCTGATTAGACCTTTGATTTACTAATAAACACAAAGAGACAGATAAGGTTCAGAGCTGAGGCCCTATCAGACATCCTTAACTGTGTCAGGAATAGGGAGAACCCTAGTTGAGAAGTCAAGACTCAGTGAAACTTTTA
Organism: Xenentodon cancila; assembly: GCA_014839995.1. Classification (NCBI taxonomy): domain Eukaryota; kingdom Metazoa; phylum Chordata; class Actinopteri; order Beloniformes; family Belonidae; genus Xenentodon; species Xenentodon cancila. The sequence continues at coordinate 25,446,075 of CM026208.1, read as the reverse complement.
AGATTTTAGAAGAAAATGCTCTAATTTAAAGGCACCCTGTGCAACCGTGACCACTCCAGACCAAAGGGGGGCAGCATAACACAGGAAAATTGTTGTGTCACTTCACAACAGCAAATACAGATATCAGTATAACAGTGTCATTTTGCAACAACTAGGATGACATCAATAGTGTCCAGGTTGACAACTACTTACAGTATGAACAGTCAGGCTGCGAACATTCAAGTTATTCTCTGGTTATAATTAATGAGCAAGGATGATTAGCTTAATTCTCATGTCTACCAGGTGGTGGCAGCAGTTATGCACGATGGTCTTCAGTGCTACTGTCTCATCTATGTAGAGGAAAACGGAGGCTCCTAATGGACTTTTAACAGCTTATCAGTCTGATCTGGTGTCATCGGGTTTTTAGAACAAACAGGTCAGCATCTTCTCATCCTCCATTTCTCATCCAGCAATACAAAAATGCCAAGTGATTCTCTCAACATGATGATCAAGTTATTCCTTGAATATCCCGTAAAGCAGATCAAATACCAAAATGATTTACATCACCCCTAGTGGCACAACTTAGTATTACAAGGGTTGCTGGACCATCCCTACTCGTCAACAAAGCATTTTGATTTTGTAGATCCATCCATCCATCTGTTTTCTGTTCAGGGTCACGGGGGTCTGCCGGAACCTATCCCGACTCATTACAGGTGAGAGGCAGGGGTCCACTCTGGACACGTCGCCAGTCTATCACAGGGCAAAGACAAACAACCACGTACACTCACACCTACGGGCAATAGAGAATAATCAGTCAACTAATATGCATGTTTTTGGACTGTGGGAGGAACCCGGAGTACCCGGAGGGAACCCACGCAAGCATGGGGAGAACATGCAAACTCCACATAGAAAGATCCGCGGGGCCGGGGAACCTTCTTTCTCTGAGGCAACAGTGCTGACCACTAAGCCACCGTGCTGCCTATCTTTTGTAGATATTTAGATATTTTAAAAGTTTAATTCCTACATATGACACTTTTAAAGTAATTTGGCTTTTTAAACTAAGGCTTTTCCTGTGCCTTTATTAAAAAAATAAACAGAGCCTTATTTCTATTCTTGTTTTAGGTTCCTTGACTCTGCCCATTATTTTCAACTTGACAAAGTCAAAGTTTTAAGTTTTGTTCCCTGATGCCAAGCCATTCCCATCTTATATTGACCTGCTGCTTTTTCTCTGGTTTGTATCCCTTATCTTCCTTAGCTGCAGAAGACTACGCATACGTCTGTTCTGTCTTTGTTTTTGTTTTTTTTGTTTTTTCTATAGCATTCACACTGGGCTCTTATGATAAATAAGACATTACCCACGATGAGAGGAACTCAATCAGTGCTTGTGTTGGCTGAGAGTGAGAAAGACAAGGCTAATTACTCACTAAATAGGCAATCACCGAGGTGGCACCCACACAATCAAGCCAGCATGTGTATTACTGGAAGCCTCCACAAAGATGCCGGCCAACAGTCTCCGGAAATGAAGAACCTAGCAATAAAGTTGGTGTGAGTGACAGTCTTGCTGGGCTAATACTGGAACTCCAGTCAGAGTAAGGTTTGGCAATAAACATTAAAGGAATTTCAAAGGGGAATCACCTGAACAAGAAGAATGAGTCATGGAAGAACACTGAGAGTTTATGACTGGACCCAATACTAAAAAGAGAAGAAAATAAGCAATGGCAAGCCAGTGATGAGGTACTATATTACCTGAGCTATCAAAGTCTCAGTTATGATGCGGAGACGCACTTCTGAGCATCTTTGAGTGAGGGGATGATTTCACGATTGTATCCGTTGTAAGTAGTGGCAAGTCTGCCCACAATACTGTGATATATTAACAGAAGAAACGTTTCAAACTGCTTCCATTGGATATATACGTGCCTTGGCAGCAAGGTGGTGAGGTGGTTACCATGTTGAATTACAAAAGGAAGGTTCATGGTTCAACTGAAGTATTTCTGAGATTCTCCTTCTGAGAACTCCTTCCCCTCTTCTTTGTCTTTGAGTCACTGTGTGATGAACTGGGAACCTGCGCAGGATGTACCCAACCTCTTGTCCAATGACAGCTGGGATACGCTATAGTTCTTACCATGAGCCTGAACCAGAAAAAATGTGTTGCTATAGTAAATGGATGAATAAAACTTTCACATAGTCCATGTTAACCATATTTGACGAAACCAAAACTTTTATGGATGTACGGGAAACTGCTAATGAAGAAATAATCGATATAATCTGGACTGTGCAAACTATGAGAGTGCTGTCTGAATGTACACTTATTGACCAAAAGTATTCACTCACCTGCCTTGACTCCTGTATGAACTTAAGTGACATCTCATTCCTGATCCATAGGGTTCAGTATGACGTTGGTCCACCCTTTGCAGATACAACAGCTTTAACTCTTCTGGGAAGACTGTCCACAAGGTTTAGGAGTGTGTTTATGGACATTTTTGACCTTTCTTCCAGAAGCACATCTGTGAGGTCACACACTGATGTTAGATGAGAAGACCTGCCTCTCAGTCTAATTCATCCCAAAAGTCCCAAAGTCCGGACTCTGTGCAGGCCAGTCAAGTTCATCCACACCAGACTCTGTCATCCATGTTTTTATGGACCTTACTCTAGAGTCCAGTGGCAGCGTGCTTTTACACCACTGCATCCGATGCTTTTGCATTGTACTTAGTTATGTTTGGCTTGGATGCACCTGCTCGCCATGGAAACCAATTCCATGAAGCTCTCTGCACACTGTTCTTGAGATACTCTGAAGGCCACATGAAGTTTGGAGGTCTGTAACCAGTGACTCTGCAGAAAGTTGGTGACCTCTTCACTGTGGAATATTTAGGAGGGAGGACATTTCATGATAGGATTTGTTGCACAGGTGGCATCCTATCACAGTTCCACACTGGAATTTACTGAGCTCCTGAGAGTAACCCGTTCTTTCACAAATAGCTGTAAAAACAGTCTGCATGCCGAGGTGGTTGATTTTATACACCTGTGGCCACGGAAGTAATTAGAACATCTGATTCCGATTATTTGGATGGGTGAGTAAATACTTTTTGCAATATAATGTATCTTTGGGTGTGTGCGGATGCCTACTGTGGCTTGTTGTGTAAAAGTGCTTTAGGTGATCAACAAGACTAAAAAGGCACAAAATCAATGCAGTTGACAAACCACTGATATTTTTTTAAGATCTTTAATGATGTTTCAAAAGAAAAGAACATTTGTTGCATATTTGTTGCATATTAGCTGACTGATTATTCTAAATTGCCGTAGGTGTGAGTGTACATGGTTGTTTGTCTTTGCCCTGTGATAGACTGGCGACGTGTCCAGAGTGGACCCCTGCCTCTTAACTGTAATGAGTCCGGATTGGTTCTGGCAGACCCCCGTGACCCTGAACAGAAAACAGATGGATGGATGGATCTACAAAATGAAAATGCTTTGTTGAGGAGTAGGGATGGTCCAGCAACCCTTGTAATACTACAAGAAAATAAAACGACAATGTAAAACAGTGTCTTCTCATAATGTTTCATGGCTACACATACATATGCACAAAAACACAAAATGTGTGTTAACGACTTAAAACACGGTAGCATGACGATTCTAGATGTAGATGTGATAGCGTGGTAGCCACTGGCCAAACCGACTACCGATCAAACCATAGTAATAAATGTAATGGTATATATTAATTCTCCTTGACTCGATTTTGCAACCAGTCTCCAGCAGCCAGCTGAGGAACTGCAGCAAATCTTACTTCCGCAGGAGACTCAACCTGGAAGTTCGATGACTGGCACCTGGGTATTCTACTTTTATGTGAATCATCTATGGAAGGGGTGTCCAAAACTAGTCTTTGAAGGCTGCTGTCCTGCAGATTTTAGAAGTTTCCTGCTTAAACACACCCTGACAGACATGGCAAGTTGTGGAAACTTCAATGACAAGCTGATGATGATCATTAATTTGATTGAGTTGTGTGGAAGCATGGACATGTCTACAACATGCAGAAGAGCAGACCTTGAGGACTGACTTTGGACATCCGTGATCTATGGAGTACCAGGTCATGGGTAAATCAGTAAATCAGACTGCGCAATTAACTCAAAGACGCATCAACGTTGGATGTCAACTTATCTGGTGATATCTAGCATGGAGTCGTTTTTGGAGTTTTTTGGAAATCCTAAATCAAGCCGCAGCCAAAACCTTAACACAGTTCAAGTATTTTGCTACTTTTTTATTGCAAACATTTTTTAACTCACCCTCGGTCTATTTTGGAAAAAGCAACTCATGTTTTCCTCTTGGTTATGCCTCGTTTTCTGCATGTGTGCTGTTGCTGTTAGATTGTGTAAAGATTGTGAAAGTGTAATCCATTTGTTAGGTGCTGTGTTTCAGAAGAGTGTGTTTAACGGATTTGTGGATGAAAGCGCTGCGTTTTATATGCACAAACAAAAGGAAGAGGACATAATGCCGAGGATACTGGAATGCAACTTTTCAACAACTCAACAACCTTTTTAAAGAAACAAAAGACACAAAGAAATCTTGTGTAGATTTCAGTTGTTTTCATTCAGCATGCAGCAAGTCTGACTAATCAGCTACAAATTAATTACTTTGACCAAAATATTGACCAAACACACACTCAGCATCTGCCTTGAACAGATAGTTATGTTCTTACAGTTTAGTGACTGCATCTGAATAGAAAGCATATTTGCATATTGTATTAAAACAATTTTATTTAGTAATTATTAGCTGGCATCTGACCAACAAAGACCAACTCCACAACGTGGACAGCGGTGGATGTATCTAATTTATGTCTCATCAAATTTGGCATGAACATATAATTCACTAAATGGTTATTGATTTCACTGAGGCTGTATCAGCAACAAAATACCTTTCAGTCAACTGTCACCATGCCAATAAACTTTTCATTTTGTTTTTGAAGCTGCTGACAAAGAAAAAAAAGACCAGATTTAAATGTTTACATGCTCTTATGAATGTTTAGCATGCCAGGATGGCAAAAATGTAATCATCTGAGTGAAGAAATTACAGCAGGTTTTTTTTTGTTTTTTTTATAAATGGAACTCATGAATGCATACTTCCAGCAGATAGTGAGCATTTACAAAGTGAGATAAAGGTTTTTTTTTTTATACAGCAAGAATTATATGGTATTTATGTATTTTTTAATGCTTTTTAGCATTTTCTCAGCTTTGTTTGTTGACGTCCTGTCTACAGTTCTAGCATATTTTTAAGTCGTCTTTGGCAAATGTATTTGTGCTGCACCTCATACAGTACGTTTCTGTAGTGTTTGTGTGGTTCTGTAAAATATTGCTGTTGTAAAGTTTGTCCTCCTTGTTGTTAAACAGGCAATTGGTTTCACTAGCCGGGGCAACACCTTTTAAATGTTGATGACTAAGTTTTATTCCTTGTTTGGGTGCATCTAGTCAAACGTGCAAGTGTGGCTCTGTGTTAACATCTAATATAGGAACTTAAACAAGACCAAAACAAAGACCCCAACCATTTATTTGTCCAAGCAGTAAGTCAGATTATCAGATTCATTCACAAACTAAGAATATTGCATGAATTTTCTGAGCTTTTTGTAACAGAAGTCTTTTTTTTCTTAGTATCAAACAATTATTGAGTTTGTTTGAGGTTTTGTATAAATGTATAAGCCAACACTAATTCAATTCAATTCAACTCAACTCAATTCAATTCAATTCAATTTTCATGTTGTCCAGCTTTGTTCTTCGTTGGACAATCAGCTCCAGAGGTTCCAGTGCGACCTTAAAGATGACTAGAGGTAACATTACACTGGCTAACATTAGGTTAAAGAAGGTATTCTAAATCTTGTTGCAAATATTTAAGAATGTCAGGTTGCTCTGTCTGTTTTGTCCCTTTCTGTAATCAGCATCAGTTTTGCATCTCCAGTCCAGTTTGTTCTCCAGACACCAAGGTATCTGTAGTCATTCTCGCATTTACTCGGAAAAGGTCATTTGTTTTTCAGATTCTGGACTTCAAGTAATATGTGGTATTTTAAATGGTAATGCCACTGAATATTGTGAATGAATGAATATATTAATTCATTCGTTGGGTCAAAGCAAAATATTTAAACCCTGTTTCCTTAAGGGTAGGATTGCAATTACGTCACATCTATTAAAATCTGAAACAAGACATTGACCACTGACCACTGGTCAATGGTGTTTTGGACATAAGCACTGCGTCATTGGTGGATGTGCATGACTGACATGTTAAACAAAACGTTGTTAACAAAATGTTAAACGTGATTGTGTGGCCGAGAGGTCTGAGCCGGTGGATTAAGGCTCCAGTCTCTTCGGGGCGTGGGTTCAAATCCCACCGCTGCCGGGGTGACTTCTTCTAGGGAGTGGTGGTCTAGTGGTTACAGTGGTGGGCTTGGGCGTGGAGAACCCAGGTTCAAGCCCCTGAGCAAGGCCCTTAACTCCCAATTGCTCCCCGGGGCGCTGCCCTGCTAGCAGCCCCACTAGTGAAACTAGTTGATGGGTTAAAAGCAGAGACTAATTTCGGTGTGCATCGTACATACAGCGTGTGCACGATGTCCACACTGACAATGAAAAGGAAAAAAAAAAAAAAAAAAAAAAAAAATAATGCCGGTTACCTGTGGTAGCCATGATGCAAACACGTACGCTTTGTTAACCAACAGTAAATTCTGGTCTAACCCTCCCCCTGTCAGTGAATGGCTGAAACAATGTTCGTATTAGTTTGGTGAGCCACTCAGGAATGTTTTACCCTGCCCCCTCCAGTGTATTCATGAGAATGGCAGCTAAGGATGGTGAGGCGATGGGAGTGGGAGTGAATGGGAATGAAATAAAAAAGTGTACTGGTTTAGACACTGCTAGAATCCCTTACGTTACTTTTTATTTTACAGTATAAAAGTATCAAATATCTATTAAAAAAAACATAAAAGACAGTGTGTGACATGAGAAAATGATATAATCAAAGAACGCACCTCATCACACCCAGTCCATTTGGTTTTACATACAAGATTCATATAGTTGTGTGCACGTGCAAGAGTTTAGTGTTTATGTTGGAGCAAGTGATAGTTGTTATTGAGGAGATCCTTCCTGGGAAAGAAAGGCCAAACCTTGGAATGGTTTAATCAATAGAGGAATGTTCCCTGTAATGAAGTGTGTCAGCTTCTTAACAGGACTAAAACCTTCATCAAGTCAATGAGGAGCGGGAGTTAAACCTGGGGCCCATCTAAATAATCACGCTGCCTTATTGACTGGCCACAAGGCGAGGCGAATGCCAAACACCAGCATTCTCAATCACACACACACACATACGGGGAAGCAAAGATTGGAGAGAATGTCTCAATAAACAGAGAAATGCAAATGAGGCTGATATACAGTCTCGACGATGTTTGAATAAATTTGGTCAGTCCACAAATATAGTCCCGGGGAAATCTTGGTGTCTAGCGTACACACCAGTTAAACTCGACGAAGTGCTTTGACCAACAGGTCTTTGTCAACAGAAGGATTTATAGTTCTCATGGCAGTTTAGATTATGGGTTTCTCTGTTATTCTCATCACTATTTTGAAGACTACAGCTGAGATAACTATCACTTCTTAAATGTGAGGTCCATTTACAACATTGAAACCAGATGAGCTTGGAACAGGAATAAATTATAGAAGTGAGGGGAAAAAATGGGAAAATGCCAGTTAAAGGAAAAATATTAAAAAAATGTTTCTCCAACTATATATTGCTTGCTTTCTCTTATTTTGTGAACTTTTGCTGCATTTCCACTTGTTTCCTCCTCACATGTTTAATTGCAGAGTGTTCATTTTTTGGTAAGAGTCACAAACACTAAAATTCAACCTTTCTTACACGTACTGACATTCAGTCAGTTGAAATGAAGCTGCCTCTTGAAACAGAACGTTAGACATGAGTACTTTATAAATGTTCTTTCCTAACCATAATCATGGTTAAAAAGTAACAATGAACAATAAAAAACTTCCTTTTTTTTTTTAAATGACTAAGGAGGAGGGTAGATTTGTTTGACGTTGTCTTCAGTGGTGGATTCGACCACGTTCGTTTCCCGGTAGCGTAGACGGAGAGCAGCAGGGTGTGACTGAATCCAAAGAATCTAATCTGTGTTCAACAGTAACGTGGAGGAACACGTTACTGTTGAACATGTGCAACAGCGTGACTCGCAGATGTGGTTTTAATAAATGTTGGACAAAAGAAAAAGGAGCTTCAGGGATCTTTTTCAGCCATTCTGACGTAGAGTGGCTCCATGCAGAGCATCGTCCTGCTGGACGAAGCTTTTGGAGTCAAACAAACATCTTCATATTTTCTGGTATACAGAGGACTTAATTGGCTGCTAATTGATTGCAAAGTTCCTAGGTCTTGTAGCGGAAAAACAACCCCAGATCATCGGCACCACCATGACCACAGTGGTCAGAAGTTGTTTCTGCTGAAATGCTGTTTGGTTGGTTCCAAACGTGGCTCTGTGCATTAAGGCCAGTCAGCTCCACTTTGGTCTCATCTGTCCATAAGGCATTGTTCCAAAAGTCCTGTGACTTGTTCAGAGACCAGTTTGTGAACCTCAGTGTTGTTTTTAGACAGCAGAGACTTTCTCCTGGCAACCCTTCCAACAATCTGCATTTGTTCATTTGTTCTTGTGATTGTGCTGTCACGGACTCATGTAACATGCTCATTGAGGCCTGTGGGGTCTCAGACGTAGTGCAACATTTTTCTTTGTATTTCTCTGGACACTTAATGGTCTCCCTGTGAGGTACATTTTCTGGAGTGTCCACTCCTGATATGACTGGCAAGAGCCTTGAATGTTTTTAACTTGTGAATCTCCTGTTACAAATTCTCTGAAAATGGTTTTATGACCCCTTCCATGTTGATTTGCAACATTAATTGCTTCTGTAAGACCGTTGCCTGTTTTTTTCCCTCTTTGCATTGTGTTAACACACACCTAAGTACTCCAGACCAAACGGACGAAACATCTGCTTTTATAGAGGTCTGCACAACTGCTGATGATCGGTACATCAGCGGCTGATAATTCAATAATAATAAGAAGCACCTGGCTGCAGCTTTGCCTTGTAGAAGCAGTAAGAGGGTACAAAGTATTGCCCATATGATTTCATTTTTTTCCTTTTTCTCCTCGTCTGAGGTTGTATTTACCTCAAACTAACACCCATTACAGTCATAGTAGTAATCACGGTGGAAGAAGCAGTAACTTTTGCACGATTGTAGCTGCATAGACAAAATCAGTAACAGATAATATTACTCTTCATTGCTTAAGAAGCTTGGACATCAAATGTCCAAATGCTCACTAAAACAGACTTCATAGACACTGATCGGTTACAAACATCCTACACGCGTGCCACAGAGAGAGTACCATGTGACATGGAAGCTTGATTCCTCTACTGTACATTCCCATAAATAAACATACACCAAAGCCTTTGAACGGTGAATAATAACACGAACTGATCTGCATATGAAAACGGTGTGATACATAAGCTCTCACTTTCTCAGCATGGGGTGGCTCTCTCTCTTTCTCTCGCTCTCTTTCATCACTCCGTCTGTCTTCACTCATCTTTCACCACCCTCCCTCTCTCCTCTCTGTCTTTCATTGATCTCTCTCTCATTGGACTCATCACTCTGCATTCTCTGCAGACAAAGAGCAACCGCAGGATGACAATCACATTAGAGCACACAATCTATTTATGGCTTTGCCTCATATTTCAACTCCATTATTTCTCTCTCCCTTTTTCTCTCTCACACACTCTCACACACTTTCTCTCTCTCTCTCTCTCTTTCTCTCTCTCTCTCTCACACACACACACGCACACACACACACACACACACACATACACTCTTCTTCTCCCCCTTTCTCTCGTACTCTGTGATAATATAAACGCAGGGTTTTTAGTGGTAATGAGTTTTTAATGAAAAATGAATTATTTACTGTGGCTGGAGGACAGAAGATAAAAAAGAAAGAAGAACAGGTGATATCAAAGCTTTGGAAATAATGCTGGAGTAAAGTTTATTAGAGTTTACTTTAGATACGCTGATGACTGCATAGATTATAAGTAGATTACTCAGAATATATTTGATGAAAAAACAGACAGTTTTAATTGATTTGCCTGGCCTGTGTTCATCTAATCTTTAGTGAAGTTAACTGCTGAGCCGGTCCACGACACACGAGAAGATTGATTGCCTTTGACAGCTTCAGACTGTAGTGCGCAGCTTTCCTCAGGAGACATCACAGGTGTCGATGTCATCGGAGGTGCCAGGCAGTTAAATGTCTGTCTTTCTGAAACGGTGCAGACTGAGGGCCTTCATGTTGGTCTGGCAGCATTTTTTTTCTTTTGATAGATTACACGACTGCACTCTACCCTCAGTATAAGAAAATAGTTTCCGTATGTTTAGCATTTTAAAAAAACCCAACTATTTTCCTTTTGAAAGTTGTATAAGCAAAATTGACAGTTATAAAAATGACTCCATGCAGTAAACAGCACCTTATATTATTAATATCAGTACTTAGTTTTTCAAAAGAAACTCTTAACAGCCTCAAGAACGTGCTAACACGTCCATGAGAACTTTTTTTTTGTACGGCGTACTGTTTGCACTTTGTGACGTAGTCCTGCTTTTTTTTTAACTGTCAATATTCATTAAATAAAAACTGAGCCAAAAAGCCATTTCAAACATTATATGGACGATACTTTATTGCTTCCACAGGATGTAAGAGGATAAGTTACAGCCCGGTGCTCCTAATCATCAGGTCTTAATGAATAATCATCATCAGGTGTACAAACCTGTATACAATCAAACGTTTGCTGGTCTGGAGCGTTCAGGTATGTCTTAACACAATGGATACAGGACGCAGCATAACATTTCTCTTTGAGAAGCAATTGATGCTGCAGATTAATGTGGGAAAAAACTTTTAAACTATAAAACTATTTAACTAAAAAAACTATTTCTGATTAATCTGTGGTTTAAGTTCTACAGTGTGACAGACAGAGGTGGGTAGTATCACGCTACATTTACCGCATTACATTTACTTAAGTAACTTTTTGGATACATGGTACTTGTGAAAGTAAGTTTTAATATAGCATATGTTTTCTTTTACTTGAATACAATTCTGATTTTTTTTAAGAAAAGTGACTTTACTCCAAAACACAAGGGTTCATGCCACTTTTTAACTTTACTTCTGACTGCAATATATTAAAATAATCACAATATTATCTGCTGGTGGAGAGACTTCCGCCAAAGGCTCTGTCACATGACTCCATCTGACCAATCAAACAAAGCCAGACAGTCACTTGAACGCACACAAGCTCTCTATGGCATCAAGCGCTCTGTTGATGTGCAGAGGAAAAGCACCCTGCTACCAGCAACAACAACGACAAAAGACGCTGGTGAACGCCGGCCAACTGCCGCTGAAGCCTAACAGTCACGTTACTGAGTGATCCGCTTTGGGACTGAGGGTAACATTTCTGCTGCAGCAACTCACATTCAATCATTATTAATTCATTAATTATATTAATTATGCTGTCAGCTGTTCCACTGATTTAAATTCAGCATTTCCCACTTCTAGTCCCTTGCTTGATGTGAAGGAACGTTTACGTTTAAAGCTAACATTAAGTAATGTCTACAAGATAATCTAACAAGAATGTCCTGGAGAAACAACCAACTGTCTTTCCGTCCCTCCGTCCGTCCGTCCATTTTCTATACCCACTTATTCCTTTGCAGGGTCACCGGGGTCCGCCGGAGCCAATCCCAACCCATTACAGGCGTGAGGCAGGGGTCCACCGTGGACAGGTTGGAGAAAACAAAAAGAAAAATGTATTGATGTTGCCTTAATGTTTTATTTTGTAAAGATGCACTTATTTCTAGCCTCATTATATTGTTTTATTGTAACTGAATGTGCACATCCTAATAAAGGTATGTCATTACTAAAGTAATGAGATAAACAGCAATTACTCACTAGGTTTTAATCCAGGTACTTTTATTACTCTTACTCAAGTAATTCTTGAAATGCCTACTTTCTACTTTTACTTGAGTAAAACTTTGAGATACTCTACTAAACACTGGTGAAAGATTTTTCACAAGTGGAAAACATTCACAGTTGCCCATCTTCGAAGGAGTGGACATCCCACCAAACGTATCCCAAGTGGTATTTATTTTTTTCAACAAGTAAAGAAACAAAAGTAGAAAAACTAGAAAAGAAGGAGGCGTAAGAGGCGTAAAAGTCTCAGGCCATATAGCCGTCACCAAACGTGTTAAATGTCAAAGACCTCGAGAGCACAAATCGAAGCCCCCCCAAAAGAAGGGTTGATGTGGAAGGGTTTGCAGGAGAAAACCACTTCTGTCTAGAGAAACAACATCATGGAAGCATGTTTGAGGTTCACAAAATTTGCATCTGAGCAGATCCCAGTTGAACGCTCCGGTCTAACCCACCTAGCCACGGGAAACAGAAAAGTAAAATTGCTGCAGCTGAACTCATTCAGTCAGCCGGATCTGCAGAGCCGCCTGGACTCTGACGATGTCCGCTTGCAGCTATAATTATATTTAAAGTTCCTTTTTAATAATATTTGTTTCACAATTGTCACAATTGCAAATCTGATTACGGTTGTTGTGCATGTGGTTTTGATTGTACTGCTTTTCTCTGTGATCATTTACCAACAATGTCCCTCTGAGTTATTATGCATCTGGGTTATTATGTATTCAGTGTCTTGTCTAACCGTCGTCTCTGGTGCTTTATAAAGTCAGTGAGTAGTACGTACATGTGCATGGTTCCATGTAATATGAGGGACATACATTTACTACAGAAATGCCACGCAGTGATGGTAATAGTGGGAGCAGAGAGTAATGAAGGAATTGATCTCCACTCGGCAGTAAGCGCGTGACATTTCAACCAAAGCCTTGAGAATCTCACCTTCTCATTCACCCCTCTCCCCCTCTCTCCCCCTGCCTAAAGACCTCTCTCCCCCCTTCGTTCGTTGACCTGCTCACACTTAGGTTTGCTCCACTTTTTCCCATGCAGTCAACTCACTCTGCACATTTGCTCTGTGTCATCTCAAACTTTAATCGCTGTCTCTCTATGTCTGCCTTTATTGTGATAATTTCTTTCTCTCACTCTCTCAGCCTGTCACACTTTCAGATACTCTCCTCTTTCTATCTATGTCTTCATGTTTCTCTGCTTTTTTACCCGTGCACTCTCACACACACACCCCAAGCCACTGGTCCCATGGGTCAGTCCATATTAGCTTACTTGTTAATACTTGGCCGGCTCAGGATCAATACTTAATCAACAAGTAATGGGATTCCTCAGTCATCCCATATGATCTTTCAATAAAGACTTGAATCTTTTGCACTCAGACCTCCCAGTCACACCTCCCCCTCCTCCCTACAGGGGCATGACTGTGAGTGAGAGAGTGAAAACGTGAGACTGAGAGATTCGTCTCGTTCTCACCAGACAGGTGAAGGAGCTGGAGGCAAACTGCACACCACAGGTGTGTGTGTGTGTGTGTGTGTGTGTGTGTGTGTGTGTGTGTGTGTGTGTGTGTGTGTGTGTGTCTCAGATTAGACTTTTGTGAGTGTGGAGGCACCTATACCAAAAAAAACATACTTAGAGGAATGAACGTAGTAATCATTTTATCACAATCTGTGATGCAGCTAGCAGTTACATGCAGTAGCAACATCTTAATGGAAACATCTAACGTCATACAACAGTGAGTTGTGGTGGAGCAGGAAACTTCTAAAACACGCAGGGCAGTGGATCCTGGCAGACACGGCATAAGCTGAGCCGTGGACACGTCACCAGTCCACCACACAGGAGCAACACGGCGACTACTTCACACCGGTTAATTCATTTGGTGAATTGACCTAATCTGTGGATCTTGTGTGCTTTAAGTGACTGGCTTCAACTACAGAAACTTTGTTTTGTAAAACCTTGTCTCCCCAACAGCTTTTGCTGTTCTGTTAGCAACCATCAGCCATCGTCACTCTGCAGTGCTCCACAACACCTCCGTTCAGGTTTTATTTACCAACAGACACTAATGACCTCAGACAAGTTGTCATTTCATTGGGGAAAAAGAAAGAGGAGATCAAAGCACTGATACCTATATCACGTATATTAATGCATGCTGGACAGTATTTGCTTGCAATCGTTTAAGTACCTTGAGTATATTATTTGGGCATCACAGATGCCATGTTTTTGCGGTTTCAGAAGTATCATCAGACCTGTAGACCTCTTAGCCCTGACTTATAATCTCCTTCATGTCGCCTGCTTGAACTTCTTCATCATGATCCGGTAGCGTTTTCTTGTGCTGCTCTCATGGTAAGTTGCTCTACAGTTGCTCTGTGTGGCAGCTAAAGGCTGGGAAAGAAAATGTAAAATGTAAATGGAATGTAATAAAAAAAGGAGAAAAAAAATCAGTGTTGTTGTATTAAGTTGAGCAGCCAGCGACATGGGCGCAGAGTGATAAATCCCTGCAGAGTTGCATGCTAAACAGCTTCAACCTGGCTGCGACCAGCCAGCTCCCTGTAAACAGGCTTTGTGTCACCATTGTCATATCGCAAGGCCATAAATATACATGAGAGTCTGAGGCCTTTAAGACGTTTCACAGAGTGAGAAAGCTGGCAGCCTCCTCTCTGCTCTTTGTTTCTATCTCTCTTCTTTCTTTATCCCTCCCCTCCCCTCTTCCCTTTATTTCATATTCGTTTTGTCTCCTCCAATTTCTTATGCACTTTTACTCGGCTGTTCCTGTTATCTCGCCTTTTCCTTTGCACCTTCTCACTTGCTTTTCTGTTTTTTGTTTCAGTCATCAGCTTTATAATTTTGCAACGTCTTCCTTTCATAAGTAATACTGCTCTCAGACAAAATCTGTTTATTTACCAGTTTGCAACACGGCAAACACTAGAGAATGTGGCCATTCAGTCAGACCTTTAAATAAAATTTAAATACTAGCCAACATTCATATTCAAATGACTAAACAGGATACTGCAGAACCTCTACGCTCTTCTTCATTCTCTGCCGGCTGGCCAGTCTTATCACCTGTTTGTTGTTTTCCTGGTTCTGTATCCAAGCTGCAGGATTATCCGACCGGCTGCTGCCCCGTATGGAACTGCAATATCAAAGTATGTTCAGCTCTCTCACCCACCGTTGTCCTGCCTGTTATCCTGAATCAAGACTCACTCCCAAAGTTGTGCTTTCTTTCAACGACATCCAGGGGAGCTGACTGACCTGGTCACCACTGGTCAGAACCTTGACCGTTGCTTACTCTTTGCTAATGATGATCATTTATGTTTTTTTTTTTTTAATTTAACCTTCACAGTGCTGGGTTAACAACTAAGTGAACCCACAGACAAATCACTATACGGAAAGCGAACTGAAATCAGTACTTTTCTCGCCTGAAGTCTAACTAATGAAATTTGTGTGAAGCTGTGCTATATAGCTACTACTGGTAAAAAGTGTTGTGGCCTGACAAAACAAAAGTTTAATTGATATTAAAGATGTAGTTTTGATAGTACAAAAAGGTCAAAACATACCAAGATCAACATATCATCCTAATACTGCAGTATGATGGAGGGCTCATGATCTGGGCTCAACATGGGAGGAAACTAACCACAGAATGGCTTTGGAAAGAGAAAGTCTTCCTTTTGCAGTGGTCCAGCAAGAGTTTTTTTTTCTCTGTTTCTTCTCAACACTGTCCTCATTCTCCTCATATCCCCTTCTTTCACATTATTCAGCTAGTGCTCCCCTTTCTGAAATTATCTCCCCATCCTCTCTTTGTCACTCATCTTTTAGCGTTTCCCTTTTCCTCCCTTACCAGCTCCATGTACTCGCTCTTCCTTCTATCTTGTCTCTGTTTGTTCTTCATCACATTCTTGTATCATTTCCATACAGTTCAGCCTGCCATGTCCCTAAGTCTGGTATTGGCATGAATATTTGTGTTTCCTCCAGCATATGTGAATATTTGTGTGTGTGGTAGTAGTTACATTTTCTCTGTGAACGCCCAAGGAGTCTCATCTGTGCTGTAGATGCATAAACGTATCAATACTTGTGTGGCTGCATTTGTTTAGAATGAGTCCAACCACTACGCTACGGTTTGTTACATAACTCTGAATAATGTAGGAGCAAGATATCCTATCACTTCATCTATTGCTCCTTCTCTCTCCTTTCTCACGGCCACCTCCACTTATCAGCTACTGTGATTTAAGCAGGTTCAGCTTCTCTTTCCTTCTGTCTCCTTTCCTCTCGCTCCCTCTTCCTGTTTTTTCTCTCTGCCTGTTGACACTGCAGTTGTCTTCACTTCCTTTAGAGGTGTCTGGGCATATCGGAAACGCAGTCATTGTTCAGCAGCGGCGGAGGCAACACGCCGCTGTATCAGTGGTTTCCTTTGCCCAGGCACCTGTCTCTCAACATTATCTGTGTCAACTCTAACCGGTCATTCTCTCCTGAGTTCTCTGTTTTTGGAGGGTTTACTGTGACCGCTCTCAGGAGTCAATGTCGGCTCAAACACACTGAAAAACAGCTTTTGTTTTTGATGTAATTGAAGTTGCCCAAGAGTGTAGTAGTGTCTGTAAACATGTTGTCACTCTGGCTGTTTTTCAAGAGACTCAAGACTAGACGTTTGAACTTGCAAGTTCATAGTAGGACTGGCCCCAGAACCATTTTCTTGGAGTGTCATTAGATGATTACAATGACTATTCAAAGCTTTGGGTGTATAGTGTGCAAAACCACTGCAGCCCACACATGGGTGACGAAGACGTCAACTTTCCAACTTCCAGATCGAAGTCAATTTGGTTATAAGAAAATTATTGACACGTTAATATTGGGGGTCAGTGGAGATTGACTCACTATTAGAGCCAGCCCCGAGTGGTTGCATGAGGAACTACAAATTCATGCTTTTTTTTTTTTTTTTGCTTTTTTTCAACCTTTAACCCAAAAACTTAACATTAAGTTAAGGGCTTGACAGGAATGTATTGTGGGAAACAGTTTGTGTCTGTGGTGGTAATTTTTTTTTTTCTTTTTCTTAAGTAGCAGTGATCGTCCATATAACGTTATGATGCTCCATGATACGGTTTGTAAGGTTCAACATCAGTCTTCCTTGTCACTCACATCAAAATGTAGCCAACCGCACAAAACTATCCAAGGGCCTCTCTCACAGTTAATAAATATAAATATATTTATATATAATATATATATATATTTAATTCAATTCAATTATATATATATATATATATATATATATATATATATATATATATATATATATATATATATATATATATATATTTACAAATAATTATAATAGTAATTACAAATTACAGTTACACAAAGGACTAGTTCATACTGAAATATCATTACTGATTTAATTTAAAGGTATATTTGATTGCTATAAGGAAACATCATCTAACCGTCCTGGTTGCTTAATGCCTCTCAACAAACAACTCTACTCTACTATCCAACTCTACTGCAGACTCTGAACAACTGCTACTACAATTCTCAGTCCATCGTACTCTAACTCTGCATCCCTCTCATGCATGATACATGCTGTATTTGCTGTATTCCTTTCATGTTGATCCTTTTGTTTTGACAGACAGCAGTTAGTAATATAGACCCATAATTGTACATGTAGTCATATACACTTTGTAGAGCCACTTGATTGTCCCCCCTCACTTCAACTCCATCACTCTCAGCCTCTTCATCCCTCCCCTCTGATGTCACTGTAAAAATGTGCTGCATATGCTGAGGATACGGTGACAGCGATGCCATACGTATGTGTGTGTGGATGATTGATGTGCTTGTGAAGTCTTCACATGCCTATGGAACGCACACACAAGGCAATCCTGCACATTCTTGATGATGTGAACTAAAAGTGAACCAACATATTTAAATGTAATAAGCCGTGTATTTCATGGAAACAAATTCATGGTGATAATTCATCAGACTCACATCAAACCCTGATATTAACAAAAGTTGTTTTCAAGTATTTGCTTTCTTCCTGTAGATATAAACTTTCATCATCAGTAGTTTACCAGCTGCACCACAGCGGCACCAGGACACCTCACATGAAGTAACCACAATTTAAATAAAGTTGCTTTACACTAACTGTTGAAAGACCCAGAAAATGGCTGGATAAAATACTACATGCATACATCACCAATTACCTTGTAGATGAAAAGTCAGTTGTATCAGTTTATAACACAAAATTGAAAGTCAAATCTAAAACTCTTCTCCTGTTTAAGGTTGGTATAGGTGACTTGTTTTAATATTTTTTTTCAATCCACCTCTCTTTTCTATCCAAAATGTGTACATCATTGTCATCAAGAGAGGGTTCCTTATCTTTGAGATGCAGATGGACCGCCGTATCACGATGAGCTGCTCTCCTTTATTGTGTTTGTGGAGTTGCTGTTTAGTTTCTTCAACGTAAAGGTCCATGCACTTCTAACTTTTCTGCTCAGTTGCTTCTTGGATGTTTCGTCTTTCGGGTTAACCAATTTTTGTCTGAGGGTGGCGTTCGAAGTGGACAGGCATGTTGTGTTTGGAGAAGATGCTTTTGTGTTTGAGTTGGGATGTCATGTTTTTCTGCGTTTGTCACTGGGTAGCAACATGAAGTTCAAGGCTTTTATAGCTTTGACTGCTGAATTTCAGTTCATCAACCAGAAAATTAGCATCTGGCCCATCCCTGATGATAACGGCTCATACTCCCGCTCCTCCCCACTGGGACCTGACTTGGAGTGGTGCCTTGTGTCCATTGGTGATAAAACCACAAGCCTATCCATCTGCTCTATTAAGAGCCACTCTCACTTCATCTGTCCATAAGACCTTTTAAATGTTTGTCTGGAAGATATTTTTTCCTTCTTGTTCATGTTCTACACATATGGGTACATTTGTTGGTACCCTTCAAGTAAAGAAAGAAAAACCCAGAATACGGACATGTAAAACTAAAATGTCCCCCGTAATTATAATCACAGGTGTCATTAATCTTGCAGTCAGTCAGACTGTTTGAAAGGGTAAAAGTCACTCAGGTGTTTGGTATCATGGTGTTCATGACACTGAACATGGACCAAAGAAAGAAAAAGAAGAGAGTTGTCTGAGAAGATCAGAAAGAACATCCTAGATGAACATGTTAAAGGTAAATTCAATTCAATTCAATTTTATGTATACAGTCTATTACAACACAAGTTGTGTGTTGTAAAGGCTAGAAGACCATCTCCACGTAGCTCCTTCAAATTTCCTTCGGTAGTTTAGGATCCACAGGACCGTAGCCAAGCTCCCTGGATGTGGACACAAGAGGAAAACTAATGACACACTGATGAGACAGACGATATGGATAGTAACCAAAAGGGCCCAGAACAACTTCTAAAGACATTCAAGGTGACCTCTATGATCAAGGTCCGTCAGTGTCACATTGCACCATCTGTCAGTGGATATACAAGGCGGACTGTTGAAAGCAAATCCTAAAAACACAGACTGGAAATCATCAAAATGCATATTGACAAGTCACAAATCTTAGGAGAGGAGGTCCTTTGGACACACAAAACTGGAGCTTATTGTCAAGTCCCATCAGCTCTATGTGCACAGACATGAAAATGAAGCCTTCAGAGGGGAGAAGAATCTGTGTAGGCACAATGAAATCTCAAAACAATCAGGGTATTCTGAAGACAGATGTGCTGCCCAGTGTGAAAGCTTGGTCTTCGTTGCAAGTCATGGGCTATTGACCGGAAACACACGGTTAAAAACATAATTTTGTCTCAAATGCAGTGAGCCAAATGTCTTGCTTTGAAAAGATAGTTTTTCTCAACTTGACATCTTTATACACTAGAGTGCAACAATAAGTACATTTAAAGGTGGAGTATCATTTTAAGAGGCATTTTTTCATGTTATTGTGAAAGTAGTTTTAAAATCTAATAATAAATAATTGAATAGGTGTTTTCAGGTTAATAGGAAAAACATCTGTCATCTGTAGAGGCTGTGGTGCTGTAAAATACCAATTTATTTATTTTTTCATGACCAACTGGGCTGAGGAAAATGATTTGTTGCCCACTCTGCCAATCAACCACAGTTCCTGCCTGTTTCCATGGTACTTGTCTTAAGCTTACCCAGAGCATGTGACCGGTGCACATCGTACTGGCTCGGGAAACAATCTGAGAACCAAAATCCACTGTAGGCTGAAAAAATAAAGTGTGTATTTCAGGCAACAACAGCTGATAAAAACTGGACGCTGCAAGAAATAAAGCTGGAGTAAATATTGATCTCTCTTCAGTGGCAACAACAGAAGTGGCTGCAGAGCGATGCCACGCTGCCGGTTTCTGTTCAGCACGTTCTTGTTTGATTTTTCTTTCACATGTTGCACACGGTTCAGGAGGTTTGATGACTTTTCACAAGTTTGAAACTTGGAAAAGCCCTGCGCATCATCTATCTGCCTACTCTGTACGCCAGTGTAGACTCACATCTGTACAGCAGCTAGATGGCTTGTACGTTGTCTTTTTTTTAATCTAAGGAACGTCAGTTAATTTACAGCTTCCCATATGGATGATAATGAGAAAGGAACAGAAAATTGTGGGCTGTCCTGTGATGAATTGTGTTGAATAAGAGTGTAATGAAGTCAATGAGAAAGACTGTCAGAAAGCTTTGCGCATGTGTGTTCATGTGTTCTGAAGGCATGTTTTTTTTTTTTTAATCAAAGTTAGAAAGAAGAGTGTGAACATTTAGATTTTATGCATCAGGGATATATCTTGTTCTTTCAAATGTTCCAGACATGACTGGCTTCACCTTCACTTGCTTCACCAGCACAGCTTTGCCAGCATTTCTCACTTTAAACAAAACAGGATACAAAGCTGCTGCACTGACATGAGTGTGCTTGTTACTTTATAACCAGCTGGCTGGTGTGTATTTCTATTTTAGGACTAATACCTGGATCAGTTGATGGATTAAGTCACTTTTTGTATTGTCCAATCTTCTGCTGTTACTTATTGAAAATCTCGTTTGCATCTCATGTACACACATGACTTCATTTTTTTATGTTATTATTAACTGCATTTCCTTTGTACACTTATGCATGTATTTCAACAAAATGTGACTATGTTTAAAGGTCACGTGGTGATTGATTTTCTTTGTTTCACCAAACAGTTCCTTGATGTTCTCTGAGAAGATGTTTTCTGTGTCATTTGTCTGTCGGCAAATTACACAACAGCACAGAAGATACACATGAACCTTGGTAGAGATGTGGACAAAGACCAATCGAGGAACCCATTAAATGTTGGTGCTCAGCATCACTTTCTTATAAAATGCTAGATACGTCATATATTTGTACTTTATTTTGTCATTTTAGGCCCATTCAGTCCCAGCCTGAAAGGAGGATTAATCCACCACATGATGTCAAAACACAAGCCACCATGTCATATTTGTAGCAGGCTCTACAGTCTAAAGAAGTTAAAGCATCAGAAAGGCAACTTAATTTTATTTGAAGATATGTTTGAATACTTTAAGGAACCATCGTCTACCAACCGGAGTACACCTTTTTCAAATGGAACTTTAAACATAACATCACAAAACGCCAGCAGTGGAAGAAACCCGCGTGTTTCTGTAAGATTGAGCAGAAGATGAGTATGCAGCTGGAAAAAGAAATGACGGACTGCCCATCATTTGAGCCATTACCCAGTTGAAAGCTTTGGAAATCACCAAACACACCCCCCCACCGAGCTTAGAGCCAGCCTCAGCTGGTGCAGATTAATGTTGTGGCATAATAGTGTCATCCAGTGCTTGGCCTCACTATTTGGACTGAAAACCTGTCTTTTCATTGCTAAGTGGTTAACTGACAGAGAAAACACTTGATTAAAACAAAAAAAAAGACTCAATATAAGATAATATTTAATATTTGGTGCTTTAACGGTCTTTTTACAAAGTGAATCTTTTGACAGAAATGGAGGTTGTGAAAGCAACAATGTTTATTTCAAGTTTTGGTTTATTTTATTTTATTATTTATTCATGGCTTATTCAGGAAATAAATCTGATAAATATCATTATATTAGATAGCCTGATGTGGATAAAGCAGGTGAAAGGGACAGAAGAGAAAAGAATAAAAATCAACACTTTGCTTGCCCATGATTGAGATCTACTAGTTAAAACGCAGATTTTTGTTTTAAACCAGCTCATTAAAATGGATAATCTTGCAGTGTTTGAACTTGCAATGCCCTGAAATTGATCTTTCAGGCTGTCTGGGTGCAATAGTTATCGGTTCATGATCTCCCGCCCTAACCCGCCACTCCTCTCTCAGTCTGTGTCCGTATCATTGTCCTGTATCAGCGCTGTGTGTTACGCTGTGTGTGTCAGCCATCTGTTATAATCAACCATGAATATTGCAGAGGCTTCAGCACTTTAAACGACTTATATACCCCATGGATATTGACATGCATGGGAGAAGTCATGTGTGCTCTCGGTGCGCATTTACAGTTGGCCCATTGATTTATAATTAACGCCGGGGTTACTGCTCCAGCACGCACACAGCTGGCCCGCTCTCTGGGGTCACAGAAGTCTTCCAATGCCGGGGTGTTTGTGCAGAAAGATATTACAGTGTCCAAAAAGGATGTATTGTGCAAATAAGGGTGGATATGTGGCAGAGTGACACGAGCATGCTTTAGATGTGTGGCCATATGAAGTATACTTTGCCTAATACCAGGAACTGATATGATTTTTGTTTATCAGGTTTATCTTGGGTTTTTGTGTACAACCAAACAACAGGACACATGTAACTCATTTTATCATTATATACATATACATATACATAATATATATATATATAATATATATATATATATATATATATATATATATATATATATATATATAGTATATATATATATGTATGTATATGTATATGTATATGTACTGTATTAGTATGTATGTATGTATGTATGGATATGTATATGTATGTATGTATGTATGTATTGTATTATATATATGTATTTCTATTATAATAATAATATAACTATATTGTCTTTATATGTCTTTTCAATATATATATATATTTTATTTATATTTATCTTTTGATACTATATCAATTTACTTTCTATTTCTCTTTCTCTCTCTCTCTCTCTCTCCTATCTCTCTCCTCTCTCTTTTCTTTCTCTGTCTATCTCTATGATAAAATGCAGATGGTAGGAATAAGAATACTTTTATGACTGAAGATCCTGGACAACTCTGAGCATCTCTTTAGGCAACAACACAGTGATTTAGCAACAGTGTTTTCGGTCAGAGGTTTTTTAGATCCACTGCAACACAGACAGCTACAAGAGATCCTTCAGGAGATCCTTCAGGAGATCCTTTAGGAGATCCTTCAGGAGATCCTTTAGGAGATCCTTCAGGCCGCTATGGGAGATGCTTCCTATGCAACAATTAATTTCTTGGGTATAAATAAAGTATTTTTAAATTTGAATTTCTATGTATATACACATACACATACACATTTTATTGCCTAATTTGAATTAATTTGAGAGTGAAGGACTATGGTATAATGTGTATTTTTTTTATAAGTGCTATGTAAACAAATAATAAATTGCCAACGGTATTTGCTCACACATCCAAATAATTGGAATCAGGTGTTCCAATCACATCCATGGTCACAGGTGTATAAAAGCAAGCACCTAGGCATTTACAACTATTTGTGAAAGAATGTTTCACTCTCAGGAGCTCAGTGAATTCCAGCGTGGAACTGGATGTCACCTGTGCAACAAATCCAGTTGTGAAATTTCCTGGCTCCTAAATATTCCACAGTCAACTGTCAGCTATATTGTAAGAACATGGACGGGTTTGGGAAGATCAGCAACTCAGCTACAAATTGATAGGCCATGTAAACTGATGGAGCAGGGTCCGCTGTCGCTGAGGCGCATAGTGTGAAGAGGACTTCAACTTTCTGCAAAGTCATTGGTTACAGACCCTCAAACTTCATGTGGCCTTCAGATGAAGAACAGTGCGCAGAGAGCTTCATGAATGGGTTTCCATGGCTGAGCAGCTGCATCCAAGCCATACATCACCAAATGCAATGCAAAGTGTCGGATGCAGTGGTGTAAAAGCACGCTGCCACTGGACTCTAGAGCAAGGTCCATAAAGACATTGATGACAGAGTCTGGTGTGGATGAACTTGACTGGCCTGCACAGAGTCCTGACCTCAACCCGATAAAACACCTTAGAGATGAATTAGAGCGGAGACTGAGAGCCAGACCTTCTCATCCATCATCAGTGTGACCTCACAAATGTGCTTCTGGAAAAATGGTCAAAAATGTTTGGGGGGGGGGGGGCTTTGCTGCTTATAGCTAGGCGGGTGGGAATTAGGGCTGGTGGACCTCCCTCCCCACCCATGTGCTGCAGGCGTGTGGCGGTCCCGCTGGCTGGTGCCCTCTCAGATTCTTAATTAATTTATGGTTACTGTCTCCAGGATTTTTTTGTATTCTTCTTTCTTTGGAGATTTAACAATAAGGAGCATTTACAGAATCATGGAATTAAACACATAATATGAATAGGTTTTTTACACATACTTTAGAATAGTATACACCCCTGTCAAAATGATCAAAATGAACCTTACAGACATCATTTGTTTTCTGTGCTGAAATATCTGTAAACTGTACAAAAACCCTTTCACTTCTTTCTTCTCAGGGATTGATGGCCCTAAGTCATTTGGTGAAAACATAAATGTGGAAATAAATCAGTATAAATCCTACAAGGGACTAGTTAGAGCAGTATGTGTTGCCATGTGTTGAGCTGTAGATCAGGCTGCAGCTTGATGTGTTTAGCACAAAACAGAGCAAAATGACCAGACAGCATAAAAGTTATACATATACTTACTTCTTGTAACTTTTTACATTTCTGTTGTTATGTTGTGGACACTTTGTGCTTTGTATGTCCAGAGTTCAGTATTCTTTTCTACACAATAATCAGACTCTTTTTGCCCTTAAATCACAGAGAATTCCTTGCCTATATTTTTCTGGCAACATGTCATCACATTGTACATGACTGTACATAAAAGAGAGGCTGTCACGTCTTTTGAACTGCCAGAAGAACAAGCCAAGTCTGTTTATCACAGTTCAACCCATTCCTTCAAGAAAGCTTGACCTCTGAACAATAGCAGTTCAAAAGGAATCTCTCCGAGGTCTCAGTGGGTAAAAACTGTACCTTTTTTCACTTTGGTAAAACAAACAATGCCTTGCACTCTGCGGTATATGAAGTGGTCTTTCAGTGCATTTACCCAGTAAAGAATAAAAAAGTCAAATAAGATCTTTGGCTGCTATCCAATCAAAATATGCCAAAGAATGAATATGTGAGACTCACCAACCTAACACACTGGCCCCTTTATTAAATCATTCAAAAATAGAAAATAATTCACACAGAGGCTGATTCATTAAAGTCTATTTTTGGTCAAAGTAAACTTAACTCGATAGCTGAAAATGTTACTTTTCTACATATTCTGCATGTTTCATATGATTGAACAGTAGGCATAAGTTTTTCATAAAGATTCAAATAAACCACAAAGACAATCTGGGTCTTAGTTGTACAAAAATAAAAATGTTTATTTCACATCAACTCAACTTCTAATCCTCCCTTATTGTTTATAAGTATATACGTTATAATTCCCCCATAAAAATACCTTGTATTGTAAAATTCATGTAAAGCTCAACAACATGCTACAGAGTTAAACAAAATATGGAATAAAAAAACAAAGGGATGTGAATGGGAGCAGTGTAAAGTAAAAGTATTTAATCAGACGTAGAGCAGAAGCTGCAGGGACACTTCTCATGGTTGAAGTTGTTTCTTCATTGGGCGAAGATGCTGTGAGTAAGGATTAAAAAAAGCCAGCAGCAAGTTTACAAGCAAAGAGGAAGAAAGTCTTTTCATCATTGTTATTTATGTATTCATGCAATCTGTGACTCCTCTGAACATCCCATAAAAAGCCAAACTGAACTGAGCGGGATTGTGTTGAAATGAATGATACTATTACACCGCTTCCTGAAAAAGGTGACACAGTTTCCTGAGATCTTTATAATATGTGACATACTTTGGAAAAAATACAGCAGGGATATAAGTACAGATGATCTTTCTAATGAATTGCATGCCTTTAAAAGTCTCTTCAAAGCAGACAGTTTCAGGGGCGGAGTCAGCGAGTCCACCACACCCCTCTCAGCTGTGGGTTAAACCTGATCTCAAACTGGAATTTCATCTTTGTGCTGTCCAAAGTACAGGAAATGGAACCTTTGTAGTTGTCATTATTGGTATCATGCATACTCACACAATTTTTCTTGTTTTTATATTTGGATGTTTTCATCTCAAATTCTTGTCCTCCCTGCTCTCGTTAAGGCTGTGGTCTGCTGACCCACGTGGGAGATGGGGGCTGGGCTGGTGCTGGCGGGTGCTCGGTCCTTCCCCCACATTGGATGTGTCTTTGGTTGATGGGGCCTGGCTTTGGCCATTGGGTTTGGTTGTGGGTGGCCACCTCCCTGGTCGCCCTGGCTGGCGTGCCCTCCTACCTGGTGTCACTGTCGCTGGGTCTACCGGCATGGTTGGCTGTCGCCTTGCGGTACCTGGCGGTGGCTATAATTATATAGCAAGTAGAAGAAGAAAAAAAAAAATATTTTTTTTTTTCTGTTCCTCTCTTCCCACAATTAATATGTATATGTACTAGTTGACTGCATGTATATGACTTTTTATTGGTATACTTGAATATTATGAGCAGTTAAAAATACTTCTATGTATCTTGTGCATATGTCTTTTATACATATCAATACTGACCCTCCCTCTCTGTCTCTCTTCTGTTTGTAAATACCTGGTTGTCTTATGTCTTCCATTATTCTAACACAACACGTTATACATTCATTTACACACACTACAAGACATCACACAGTGCCCAAACTGCACCCATCACTGTCTAGTGTTTTCTTTTTTGCTCTTTCAAAGTCTTTCACGTCCCACACACGGTGATCTTAGTCCTCTTTGGCAGAATTTTTTATTCTCTTTTTTTTTCTCTCTAGGGATTAATATAATATGTTTAGACTGTCATGAGTGCTGGTGAAGGGAAGACACACACCCATGTGCACACATAAAAAAAGCTCTTTGTTGATTAAAATGCAAGATTAAAATGCATATACATGGCTCATGGATTCTACCAAACTTGGTATTAATCATTAATATATATGGAAACAAAGGTGAAAAGAAATAAAACTTCTACGATGTGGCTCTGTTGCATACTGCATTCTGTGTACTACATTTTGTCTCTGCCAGTATTTACTTTTGTTTGATTGACATTTTTACAAATGTAGCTGATCATGACAAACATGACCAATCCAGCACTGATTCTCTAAAGTAACCCAAATAACCCTAACAAACGGGTTTAAGATCTCATCTTTGATTCTTTTCATTATGAAAGAACAACAGTTCTACTCTGAACTCTTTCAATTATCTACGATCATTAGTAGACTGAGTAGACTGACAGCATTAATTGTTAATTAAGAGATGTTAATTTAACTGAAATGGCCATTATTATTAAATGCACTAAAATACTGCTGAAAATCATCCATCGATTTACAGCAATTTGTTACTTTGAGTATTTTCAGAGTTTGTAACTGGTGTAGAAATGTATAAAAGGTACATTGTTATACTAGGAAGAAAAGGCATTTTCTCTCTACATGTTCTCAACTTCAGTCTTTAGCACCCAATTAACAAGCCTTCAAATCAGGCCAACACTGTTCTGTGCTCAATACTCTACATCACGCCATCTGATTACTGAGGATCTGAACTGTATCTGTCTGTGAGTTTGTCACATTTAATGATACTTAACTTATTAATTAATCATACATTTTCTTAGCTCAGACCTGAGGTGAGTCCTGCATCTGCAGGTGTTGTGGCTTTGCTCCGTTAGGATCATGCTTGTATGAGGCTCCGCTGCAGTACAAGGGTCGATTTCTTGTCAGTGTCCCTTGTATCACACGCTTTCAAAATGCAGTTCTGTAGGTGAGTCTTAGGTTTAAGTTTAAGAGAGCCAGGTTCCTTGATTTTTCTGTTTGTATCTTAAATAGACTGCATACTGAATATGGATGTTTAAAATGTAATAAAACAGCGACAACACGGGTGTCTAAGACTCCTGCACACTACTGTAAATGCTCCCAACCTCTGCGGATCCCTCCTTTATCAGCCCTAGTTATTTTTGTTCTTACTATTTCTATAAATGCTAAATTGTAATAAGGCTCTACCTCAGTGTGTCCAGTTAAATCTGGATCCTCGCTGGAATAATGCCAGTGCTTTCTTTGTATTGTACAAGTTGAGATGTTTGTAAATACAATTCATTTCTTGAGAAATTAAGCCGGATCTCCATTTGTGTTAGTATGCTATTGTATTTGTTTAGCAACCCAAACTGGCCCTGGGGTAGTTTTTGGAAGATGTTAAAGGTTATGCTGTACATAGAAGCTCAAAATTGAGTATGTTCTGCGCTGTGTTTGGTGACGTCACTACGACAGTAGCCGATCTGAGGCTCAATTCAAGTCAAAATAGACACAAGAAAGCGATTATGACCAGAGAACATTTTCCCTCTCAGGACTTCCAGTTAAAAGGCGCTCTCATGAATCAGTCCAACATGACTGGGGGTCAACGGCGCTGCACCTCTTTAAATGACATTTGCACAGGGCTAGATTTTTTTTTAATTTTTAAATTTCCAATGAGATTTAATTCTAGGACACTGAAACCAATGACATGTTTCACATTTGAGATTTATTAGATTATTACACTTATAGAAACAAAAAAACATTTCAAAAGCATGTACTACATCACATATCATGAGTGATTTTGCAGGATTTGATTTGATACATTTATCTATTCCCACATTTATTATGATTTATTAGTGCCACCCATGTTGGAGATCTTGTCATAATCCACTATCCAGTGCACTTTGATACAGTTTCATTTTGGTTCTGATAAAAATCGATACTGTAACTAAAGTGAAATTGAGGATATTTTAGTTGCCTATATCCAGCTGTAAATACTTTGTTTAAATAATCATTTATCCCCCATTCACTCCCAATCATCGAGGACTATCTTGAAATTGCCCCTCTGGTGAATTGCAGGCTTTTTCGGTACACTGGGATTAGTAGGAAGTGCTCAGGCTCTCTGTATGGCCACTTAATCCTTCTCAGTCCCCTCTCTCCGCACTACAAATGCACTGCACCCCCACCCCTTTGCTTTCCTGCTTTTATTCCTGCGTCTCTCTTTACCGCTTCCACTGTCTCTGTCCTGTCATCTTGTAACGTACCCTCTGATCTCATCCGCTCCATCTAAGGTCACATCTCCACTGCTGTATTTTCTCAAGGAGTGAGGGCAGCGAGAGGTCCTTTCTCTTTGATTAATCTCTCCATCCGGAGGTGCATGGCCCGAGTGTGTGAGGTGACACACTGGATTAGGGGGTTGCATTCAGCTGAGATGTGGGGTCATCCACGGGGGGTTCTCGGGGGCCACTCTGTGGATTGTTGCCCACTGATCTGTCATGGCCAGCCAAAACACATTTCAAAACCTTTTTGATCCACCTCAACACTCTCCACAGGCAACACACTCGTGCACTCCACATATGCATGCCCAAGCACATTCTCTTAAAGTTTTAACGGGGTCAGCTGGAGTTCTGGAGGACAACTCTGGAACACCTTCATACAGTATAATCACTATATTCATATACATAACCTTCAGTCATTCTTCTTGATCAGTCTTTTAGCAGCGGGTATGTTTATTTTATTTTCCAAATATGCTGAAATTATATTGTGTCAAATACTTAAAAACAGGATGCAAATTCTTAAATATTATGCTTAAAGAAAGTGTAATATTGTCACCCTAATTAATATCAATAAGACCATGAATGATTGATGTTAATCTCGCTGTGTTAGTTGGTCTAACTTGTTTGTCATCTCAAATCCCAGTCGGATGATGCAATTGGCTGCCTTTCCTGAGTCTGGTTCTTCGTCTTTGTTTCTTTTTTTTTTTAATATCTTTGTAATTTACAATAAATTGGATGGAATCTGAATAGAACTGAACTAATCTGGATTGTCTTTGTACTGTATTGAATAAAGTGCCTTGAGAATACTTTTGTTGTGAACTAACATAATATTAATTTCAGTCAGACAACTCATGCAGTGAAGTTTTGAAACACTTTAATTGTAACACATACTTGGCTTTGGCATTTATGCTCCATTCCAGCATCGTTTATCCGTCTTACATAGAAATTCAGGGGTGTAGAACTAACCCCCGCTTTGAAGTGGAGCCCACAGGTGGAAGCCAAGGTGTAGGTGGGATTGACATTATGAGAGTAACAGTGAGCTTGGTAGGTGACACATCCAAAAGCATCTAAGAACACATACTTCTTGTTCCTTATAAAGGTCAAAGAACACATGGAGTAATTGGAATGAACCATTCAGAGGGATAAAGTAGAAATCACCTGCCTGAAATAACTCCCAGGGGTCATTTCATTTTATACACTATGAATTGAATAAAATAAAGGTTACATCTCGATTTTAAAATACATGGTTTGGAGACCAGTTGTATAATCACTGTGGGATTGTGTAGAGTGCAACCCCGAGATGATGATCGGTCATGTGGTGTGAACACCACAATGACTTTAGGACTCCAGATTCAAAGACAGCGAGTTGTATAATCTGAACATGGCATCAATCAGCCAAAGCTGAAAGTTGTGTAGTGTGAAAAGGGCCAAAGGGAAACTAGAAACTGCATCATGTGCAGTCATGTGCAGTCCTCGTGTGCATCCTCTGAGTGGGAGCCTGTCGTGGTAGGACTGTCACAGCCTGGCTCAACTCATAAAACTACAGCTCATAAGTCACCACAGAGTTACAGTTAGTATCTTATTTTGTGTAGTTGTCATCTCCTTCATACCTTCCTTCTTTCTAACCACCAATTTTCAAGGTACATACTTGTCTGTGGCGAATCCAACTCAGTCTACGTGAACCAACCACATGCAGAGTGCACTTGACAGCCTTTGGCTTTGTTTACTGTATATCAAAATGTGTCTGTGTGAACGGCTACGGCCCTGTTTGTTTTCACATTTGTACATGATGAGTTTACCCATCGTCTCTGAGTATTTGCTGCGTATTTTCGGGTTGTCCATGTGTACTTGCGTGTGTGTGTAGTGAAGCTTTTGGCTTAAAAGGTCTGTTAAAGGTACATTACAGGTCTCGGGCTAATCCACAGTGATAGCTAAAGTGCTCTGTGTCAACCACAGGAGACCACGTGTGTGAGTGTTTATGTGTGTTTGTAAGATGCTGTTTTTGGTCAGGCGGCATGGAGACGACAGCATAAAATATGGCCACCATCCACATTATTCAGCATAAATTTTGTATTTGGCCATAAGGCTCCCACTCTTCCAAATGTACAAAGAATCGAGAAGGAGATGGGATGGGAGGAAAGAAGGGAGAGTTCACAAGAGGACTGATCCGGAGAGGGAAAAAAAACATGGAGATGGAAATGGACGGAAAAGAGAGGAGAAAGGGAATGAGCTTAAAGGATACGGAGAAGAAATAAAAGTATGTTTGTATGGGAGAATGTTCAGAGAAGGTTTCGGTGTAGGAGCTGGTTCAGAAGCAAATACAGGGGTTTGCATCCTTCCCATATTTATAATGTAAATTCTCAATCATCAATGTAGATGAACCTAAACACAGCCACAACATCATCACCACGTCATGTCAACGGCACAGGGATGCCTGTACTCGGTAATGTAGATCTGCCTTTGGCTGTGAGGTGTTTTACTGTGCAGCAAACACGTTCTAATAGTGGACTATATGCACTTTGAGTGCACTGACAACCTGTGTGATCAGTTCCAGTGTTTATGTTCACACTTGTTGGGTACAGACTGTGTATTATAACTCTACATAATTGCAGGAGACACACAGGTCTTTGATTTTTCATTCTGAGATTCATTCCACTCTAAAACATGATTTTCATCCATTTTGTGCCATACAGGTTTAGTTGTTAAAGAGTTAAGTTTAAAATAATTAGAAAAAAGAAGATTTAACAGCAATATTCAAATTTGTATGTAATGTAAAGCAAATCCAAAAGATTACGATAAGATTACGATAAATGACATCCGAATACAGTGTGATTTTTACTCGCCCACACTTATATAGAAAAAAGAATTTCATTGTGAGAATCAGATGAAAAGTTATCAAACATAGTGCTCAATGTGGTTAAAGCCTAAAATTTAGACAATAGTTTATTTATTGAGTTACAATAATATTTTGAATTGTCTTGTCTCCATTGATAAAATAATCATAATAATTGCTTAATTTTACACTTCAGCCCTTCAAGATAACGGGGAGCTGCATTGTTTCATTGTTTCAGCTGCGATTAAATGAGAGGAGCAGAGGTGCGCTGATCAATGCAGAAGCTCGTGCAGTTCCTTCAATGACCACTAGGGGCCGGCTCCAAAAGGAAGCCAGTCGTCATGAGGCTCCACCTCGCGTGTCAGGTCCCGGTCAACATCTCCAGCTTTACACATATTTACAGCCGGCTACAACAAGTACCTTTTTGGTGACCATGCAAGATTTCGTACCATGGCATCTGTAAGGGGAGATGAATATTGAACCTCATCAGGTACATCAGGTGTAAAGATTGTCTTTTTTGTTTGCTTGTTTATTTTTTTGTGCTAAATGGCTGGTTGTCATCATATTAGCTGCTTAAACATTTGTTGTGAACTTGACTTCTTTGTCAAATGTCTGGAGCCTCAGTTTGGAGTCAGCAGCTTTGTTTCAGCTCCAGAAGTCTGTTTCATGTCCCGGCAGCTGTTGTTTCAGGTGGTGCTTTTGGGGCTACGTCTGAAACAAATGCACTATTACTGGATAAATCGAATCCATCCATTGGAATAGGATTTTGCCCAGCTCTCTTTATACAGTTTGTGGGTTTGTGGGCTCGTGATCACGTGACCCATTGAATCCTGCTTTTCTTCGTGGGGGGCACAGCTCAGCAGCTGAACATGCCCACTGCATGTCAGACAGAGTTAACTTTGCTCCTAGCTCCTTCAGCCAAATCCCGCTGAAATCCCACCACAGAGATGCCGGCAGACGTTAACAGTGTTCATTTATATCGTTTGACACATTGACACAATGGTGAAATCAAAAATGACAGTGTTTATCCAATGCTGGGTTCATACAAATGGGTGGTTGCTTGCTGAAGCGCATTAGTATGACGATGATGGATGAAAAAGTGATACCGGCTAGCCATTGGCTGAGCCGACTGTCAATCAATTTAGAAATAAATGTGTGTATAAACTCTCCTGGTGTGGTACCAAAAAAAAATCATCCTTGTTAGAGTTGTCACGGGTGTGAAATCAAATGATTGAGACCAAAATATTTTTTTTATTTCAGTTTATTTCGGCTCTCAAGTTGGACATTTTAACATTGGAGTCAATGGAGATTGACTCGCTTTTGCAGCCAGCTTCTAGTGGCCAGTCGAGGAACTGCAACAAACCTTAGTTCAGCATCAGCCTAAACCCAGAAGTTAGACAGTCGGCGCTTGGTGCATTCTGAATGGATCACTGGCCCATGACAGATCCACACAGAGACAAAGAAGACGAAGAACGATGTGTGATTCATAAATCCTCCTACTGTCAATTCATAGTCACCAGTTCACCTCATTACTGTCATGATGATGATGATGATGATGATGGTGATAATGATGACTATTACCATGAATACTACTACTACTAATAATAATAATTATGTCCTCCTATAATACTTTGAAAATGACAGTATATAATGAAATGAAGTTAAGAAAAAAAGAATTGTCTTTTTTTATACAGCAACAAAGTAAAGCTCAGTAAATCACTTTTAATTAGAGTATTTTTCTCACTATTTCATATTTTGCTGTGAAACAGTTGAATGTGTAAGTCAAAATGTTAACTAATCTTTACATGTGGTCTTAATGCTTTGACAGCTGAACAGTTTTACCTACATGGTTCAAATTGAACTTATTATTTTGTAAAGACTTTTCTTTATGGAAAACAATACTCACTGAAATTCTTTTTCTTTCATGTTCTGTACCTGTTTTAAATGCAATTGTGCCCTGACTTCGTGTTCCCTGTTGACTGATATGCCATATGAAAGTCATACCATTATGTAAATATTTGATAATTTGAGTCTGGTGAACATATCTCCCATTTGAAGGTAATTGGAATTCATCTACAAACACACAGAAATGAAACTGATGACAGTGCTGGGTGTGTCGCACAAATGTACATCTCAGGACTGATAATATACTTTTCTACTGCCTGTAGGCATCCGTATACGATCTGTAAATATGCGTGCATTACAAATATGTGTGTAGTTTGTGTGTTAGTAAGCGGGGAATGTGCATGTGTGCTGGGACTGGGCTGTGGAGGTTAGGCCGGGCTGCAGCGGTAGTGGAGACCTATTTTAATTCTTAACTAGATGTCCATGATTTATTAATCTGAGCTTGAAATAACAATTACAGTGTCAGAAGGGATCAGGCCAAAGCTTTAATTGCAGTAGAAAACACAGTTAATATGGAAGTCGCCCCAGCCAAAACACACGCATGGCAGCCCCGGCAGACTCAGGAACACATCCCTTCCCATGTCTGTGACCAAGCATTACACAGTTTTATGTAAGTCCCAGCATGGATGTCAAAGCTATTTTTTTCATCAGTTTATGCATTTCTTTATTCAGCAACATTCTTATGAACAGGAACTTTTGTTTTAAGCATTTTTTATTGTAACTCTTGTGTATTCCCAAAGCTTGCATATTTCTTGGTTTTTCCCAACAGCTTCTCCTTGAACAGCTACCTTATCGTGGTGGAGGGGATTGTGTGCCAGAATGATCCCAGGAGCTATGTTGTCTCCCTTGGCAAGCAGGTCCTAAGTGATGGACCAGACTAAGAGTGGTTCACAAGCCACTAATGAACAGAAAAATAACAAGGACAAGGATCGCCTGGATTGGTGTCACTGGTGCCCCATCGTGGAGCCAGCCCTGAGGTTGGGCTTCAAAGGCGAGGGCCTGGTGTCCGGGTCTTTGCCCATAAGGACTCAGCCAGGCTCATTCTGAAACGGCGACGTGGGCCTGCCTTCCAGTACGCTCAGCACCTGCAGGAAGGGTCATGAGGGGCCGGTGCAATGCAGTCTGGTTAGCAGTTGTGGCAGGGTGCCTCGGCGGCCCAATCCTTGGACCAAAACTCTGGCAATAGGGACATGGAATGTCACCTCGCTGGGGGGGGAAGGAGCCAGAGCTTGTGCGGGAGGTTGAGAGATACCAGCTACAGATAGTCCTGCTCACCTCCACGCATAGCTTGGGCTCTGGAACCCACCCATTTGAGAGGGGCTGGACCCCCCCACTACTCTGGAGTTGCCCAGGGTGAGGGTGGCAAGCTGATATGGGCTTGCTTATGGCTCCCTAGCTCAGCCACCCTGTGCTGGAGTTCACCCCGGTGAACAAGAGGGTTGCTTGCTTGTACTTTTGGGTCAGGGAAAGATTTCTCTCTGTTTTTTCTGTCTATAGACTGAACAGCAGTATAGTGTACCTGGCCTTCTTAGAGTCCCTGGGTTAGATACTTGATAGTGCTCCGAGTGGAGACTCCATTATTCTACTGGGGGACTTCAGTGCTCATGCGGGCAATGACAGTGATACCTGTAGGGGAATGATTGGGTGGAATGACCTCCACAATCTGAAACCGAGTTGTGCTCTGTTATTGGACTTCTGTGCTAGTCACAGTCTGTCCATAACGAACACCATGTTTGAGCATAAGGGTGTCCATCAGTGCAAATGGCACCAGGACACCCTAGGCCGGAGGTCGATGATCAACTTTGTTTACATCTGATGTTCGGTTGTATGTGTTGGACACTTGGGTAAAGAAAGGGGCTGAGCTGATCACCATCTGGTAGTGAGTTGGATACGCTGGCAGAGGGGGAAGTCTGGCCGAGCCCTCTGTCAGGCAGGTCTTCAACTCCCACCCCCGCGAGAACTCCTCCCAGATTTCGAGGGAGGCTGGGGACATTGAGTTCAATAGACCATGTTCTCTGCCACCATTGTCAACGCGGCAGCTTAAAGTTGTGGTAACAAGGTCACTGGTCATCATTTTTATAGAGAGGATTTCTAGGAGTAGCCAGAGGCCAGAGTGAGTCCAATTTGGGAACCACATGATTTCTTCTTTGCTTTGTGCAGATGATGTTGTCCTGTTGGCTTCATTGGGCCAGGACCTTCAGCATGTGCTGCGTCAGTTTGCAACCGAGTGTGAAGCGGCTGGGATGAGAATCAGCACCTCTTAATCCAAGGCCATGGTTCTAGACCAAAAAAGAGTGGCATGCTCTCTCCGGGTAGGTGGAAAGGCCCAGCCTCAAGTGGAGGAGTTTAAGTATTTTGGGGTATTGTTCACGAGTGAGAGAAAGATCACGATAATGACGGACAGATCTGTCCTGCGTGTGCAGTTATTCTTGTCCCGGACCGTCATGGTGAAGAAGGAGCTAAGTCAAACGGCAACCAGCCGTTTGTAGGAACCCAGCTATACACGACTGTAATTTTTAATTTAATCACTGAGAACATGTTAAATGTATATTTTGCTATGAATGTCTGCCAGGAGCTTTAGAGATATTTTTGTCAGGGATCTGCTGAAAGAGTTGGTAGCCAAAGCTAACTTTGATTGACACACGGTGAGGTGGTTCCCGTCGGTTTCCAGACAAGGAAACATGGCTGCACCCCGTTGGAAATAAAATTAGCTTCAAAACTGCTCTTCAGAAACCAACAGGTCATGTGGCCTATTGCTTCGAGCATTGTTTTTTACAGTCTATGGCCACAGCTGGTGAGCCAGTGATGTTACTTTGAGGGAGGAAATCCTTTAAAGGCCAAAAATTTGTAATCCCTATTTCACACTTTAAAATGTCTTCAAATGGTTCCTGAGAACGAAAATGTTTTGACTTGCAGAAACCAGATGGCCTGAACAATAACTCTCCTCAGTCTCTATTCACTCAGAGGTCAAGTAAGGTCATTAGAGTAGAAATCTCTCCATCAGTACCAGTAGTTATATAAAAATAACCTGTATGGTTTTCCTTGACTTGTGCCACACTTTGTGTCAGTTATATTGAATATACAATGTCTTGACTCTTTGACTTCCCTGCACACACAGTATGGGTCAGTCTACTGGCCTCTATGTGGAGCTCTAAAAGGCAATTTATGTGTCATTGTGGACTGTCTCTGACCCTACAGCATAGTCAGAGAAGCGGCAAATGTCCTACAACGTATACCCAAACTGTACAAAAACATTTGCAGCGGCTCCTAGTTCACGTCACCTCGTTAATCTGGCTGCTCTCATCAGGGCTGTGAAGCCAGGGTTGAGAAGGGTTCTGGACAGACCTATTCCCATGGTGTTCTCATCAAAGCATGCCAAAGACTTCTCATAAATAAATCTGGAAACTGTGTCAACATGTGAAAATGGAGAGTAATTTCAACATCCCAGCATTTCTGCCACTAATGTCTTATCAGTGTCAACAGGAATCCCTTTTGCTTAAACGAGTTTGACTCTTTTACTGGACTAATAATTACAATTGCAAATGTGTAGTCTGAGCTTATTAGTTGATCACCTTTGTGGGGATTACCCACTATCACTTGGTGGGCCCTGAACAGGTACCTTCTCACGCAGCCTAATTTGAAGACGCTTTTTAATGACTTAATTAGAATAAAGAGAATCTTTAGAAGTGACTTGAAGCTTGGAGAGGTTGCTGTGGTGATGGGCTGGGGGGTGGGGTTCATGGGAGTGGGAAGTAAGAGCTACCTTTGCAGAGCTGGAAGAGCAGATGCAGTAAGACTTTTCAATGATGTGCTTGGTATGTATCATAGGTTTGTATTATCCATACTCAAAGAGGACTCGGAGGAATTTCTCTGCTTACTGTTCTGTCACTTGCTCATGTACTTCAACACACCCATACACACATATACACACACACACACAATACACACTAAGAAAAGCCTTAAATACCCCCTTTCCTTTTTTCATAACTCTCTTTTCCGTCTCTTTCTGCCTGTACTTCTAAAGGAATTCTCCATCCATCTAATTCCCCTCCTGGTTCTTTTATATACAGGCTGGGCCCTGTTCGTATTCCATGTCAAAGGGTTTTTCTTTTATTGAACATCAAATCCTCTGTGTCCTGCTTGGCGCTGTCTTCTCCCTGCTTGGCACCATGAATATTCAGGAGCCGGCGGCTGCGCTTTAAGGCCAGCTAGCCCTCCAAAAGCCACGATTGTTGGCATTAGCGTCTATATTTAGGTGTTAAGTCGAACCGCAAGCTAGCCAAGATTGAGGGTGCTGTATGGAAATATGTGGGGAGAGGAACAGTTTCTTTTATTTGCTGATATTGTCTGTTCCAGAGGACTTCTCAGTAGACTCTGGAGATGGCACTGGGTGTTCAGAAATTCCACCAAATCTTGGGGTGTTTTGCTGTTTGGAGCAGCGCCGCAGTGTCACTTTGCATACTGATTTAAGTTTGACTACTGACTTAGAGTAGAAAAAAGTTAAAAAATGACAACCGTGTAATATGTTTCATTCACTTAGTCAAAAATGAAGATTTTATGTGTTAATAATACTGTTGATATTAGTTTATGATTTTATCTACACGTCTTTACCAGGATTTAGTTAGAAATGTATCGTCACATATGTTTTCATATCTACATCTTACATAGTCTTGTACAGACTTCTGTCATACTACTACAGACTACTGCAGGAAACAAATCATTGTTGATCTCAAATCCTTGTGGAGGAATTTTGGTTCATTCTTCTTTGCAATGTGTCTTTTAGACAGGTCTGTTCAGGTCCTGGTTCAGGTCTGGACTTTGACCAGGCCTTCCCAAAACTTTGAATCCTTTTTTTTTTTTGCAGCCATTCTGATCTAGATTTCCTGGGGTCCTTTGGATCACCATCTTGTTGCGTGACCCAATGTCCACCAAGCTTTAGCTGTTGGATAGATGCCCTCACATTCGCCTCTGTAGTGTTCTGATAAACACCAGGGTTCATGCTTTTAGGCCACTGTATGAGTGAAAAGTACCCAAACTCTGTGGCTTTATAACAAGAACATATCATCACATGTCCTCTGCCATACTTGATAGTGGGTGTGAAGTGTTTCTGCTGCAGTGCTATGTTCCCACTGCTGGGAAGATCGGCAACTGTCTTGAAAGATTTCCACTAGTACTATTTAGTGTGTGTTGATAGGTGGCATGAAAGTCACTCAGAAGTAGCACTAGTTTAAATCAGTACACATTTCTACAACAAAGCTTACAGCAAATCAAGTGACTCCTGACTGGTTTATTGAGAGGAAACTTCCAAGTTAAGAACACTTTATTGCATCTACTGTTTGCATCAACTGCTGTAAAGTTGTTCAGAAATACAGCCCGAAAAATCTCATACTAATTCAGTTTTTAATGAACTTTTTACAATAGAACCTGTCCTAGAAAATGTACAAGACAAAGTATATCTTACATAACTAGGTCAACTTATCGTGTTTGTGATATGACTAGTTAACAAACCTCTGCTGGTAAACTGAAGAACTGACGCTTTCACAGCTGAGCTGAAATTTCCTTCTCGGTGTATTTTAGCATCCCTCTGCTTCTTTCATGAACATGCCTTGTCAAAATATTGTTCCAGTCTATTCCCACTGTTTTCTGGCCTCCCTTCAGGTCGCATCTCATCAGATCCAAAACGTAGATAGGGGCAGAGAAAAGGAGAGAGAAGGAAGTTGCTGCAGAGGCAAAGTAGCCCTCACTGGGAGTGAAAAGGATGCTCCAGCAGAGGAAGGACAAAAAGAAGAGGTGCATAGCAATAGTTGAGACTGTTGAGAGAGGATGATGTCGAGCCCAGAGGAGAACTAAAAACAGAAACGACTGATACACTTTAGTGTGGAGAGAAGCAGAAGTATTGAGAGAAAGGAAGGAAAAAAGCATGAATGACAATTATGGGTCAAAGGTTCAAATAAAATCAAAATGACATTCAGGGGGAGGACGGGGCAAAATATGTCAATAATGAAAATGCTGAAGATCAGACAGTGAGGCAGGTATCAGCACTAAAGACAAGAACAAGTCCAGGAAGTGATAGTTTGGCTCCCACAGAACCCTGATGTCAACGACATCAAATCAGTCGGCGAGAACTGGAACAGAAACCGGAGGATCTGAGGCTGCCACAGCAGAACTGTGGTTCCTTCTCCAACATCTTTGGAAATGTACCCAGAAGGCCTGACGCAAAGAGCAGTCACACCAAATATTGATTTTTTTGTTGTTGTTCACTTTGGATTTTTTATATTGATAAAAATAAACACTTGTGAAAGCGGTCTTACTGTACACTATTTCTTCACACCTGTCTAAGTCTTTTGCACAGGACTGAATGTAGATGTGAAAAATCAATGTTGAATCACTGAAAGACATTTCAAAAAGAGTGTGAATGAGAAATAAGGTGGAGGCACATTCAGAGGGACAAATACAAGTGAAGACAGATGAGTGAATGGACACAATCACGAGGAAATGTGAAAGGAGAGACTTGGAGAGCAAGAAAGGGAAGGAGAAGAGTAACAAAGTGAGGCGAAGTGTATACTGGATAGATGCTACCTTCCTCTGGGTGTGTGTGTGTGTGTGTGTGTGTGTGTGTGTGTGTGTGTGTGTGTGTGTGTGTGTGTGTGTGTATACTGTGATGTACCTGGCATGCCTTTTCAATTCTACAGAGTAAATAATGCATCCACCGCAGTCCATTATTTATATTAGTGGACATGCAATCAGTTCAGATTAACGCGCACGATGCCCTGGTAAGTGTGTGTTGGCATGTGTGTATGAGCCAAGGGGATCGCAGGAACATGACAGGTCACTGACTTCCTCTCTCAGTCTTACTCTTTACCACTCTCTCTCTCTCTCTCTCTCTCTCTCTCTCTCTCTCTCTCTCCTGCTTCACTCTTAAAGCGACAGTCAGCAAAAGCTTCACAAAATAAAAGCCTATTTGATGCGCTCTGTTTTGGTTAGTTAAAATCACTTTTCATATCATCAGTGTTCATATTTAATCAATTTAAAACATTTGTCATTATC
This sequence comes from Xenentodon cancila, assembly GCA_014839995.1. NCBI lineage: Eukaryota > Metazoa > Chordata > Actinopteri > Beloniformes > Belonidae > Xenentodon > Xenentodon cancila. The sequence goes on along the minus strand of CM026208.1, from coordinate 25,404,996 downwards.
AGTGTTTTGTAGCTTCGTATTTATGGGGTGCCTGCTCAACCCAGTTAATCTGGTGCCTCAACCAGAGATTATTTAAAAGACGTAAGACGATAAATTAAGAAAAGATTTTACTCTTTGTTGTGGTTCAATCCAAGACCTCTCCACGAGTCTAAAGAGAGTTTCCAAACCTTGGTTTATTTGTTCTGGTGTGTATCACGCGATAAGTTTGTAAACTTGTAGCTTTTTCAGTTCGAATTGTTTCCTTCTCATGCAGACAAAAATCCAAGAGTACTAAAATGTGGAACTTAAAACCACTGAAGAACATTGGAAAAGTGCAAATTAGAGGATTCAGTTCAGTGTTAATCTCACAAAATAAAAAAAAGAAGTCCACACTCAAATCGGTGGCTCAAATGATGTGATTCTAGGTTTCAGGAGGACTGCAGCAGAGTTGCGATCCCCTTTTTGGAGGTTGCAGTCCAATTGTTTTGCTCCATACACCAGTGTGATTCTTCATTCATGCAAAATGGGACAAAGTGCACCGACAGGAACGTGAAACTCTCGTTTATTTCGAGCAAAGACTGCAGGCGTGAAAGCCACACAAAGTATCCCAGTGCATGAGACCACATGAGAGATGTGTTGTTTATGTTGTGTGTGTTTTCTAATAAAGTTTAAAAATTGCTTTAAAACTGCAGAGCCAAAACAAATATACTCTACGACTAGCCATTGTAAATTGTCTCATTTAGTATTTTTGTTTTTAGGACATGTGATGTGGTAATTTTTAAACTCTTTGTGTTAACCAATTAATTATTTTCCATTTGGAAAGATAGAAGCTGGAGGCGGAAATCTCATTCGGGCATTTGGCAAAACTAATTTGGATTTTTTGAAACATGCATTCAGTACAAACAGTTTAAAATGGGCCCTGACTGCTTTGGCTGATGTTCCAAGAAGACAGCAGGAGAAAAGCACCCACATAGGCCCATGAGAATGTAGGGAACATTATAGTAAAATCTTTTAAGCCACTCTTTTGGGAAATTCTGTAAAATCCATCCATACATACATTTCTACTGCTTATCCAGGTCCGCTGTCATGTGAATCAAGATGCAAATAGAGATTCAAGACTTCATTGTAGGTGTTTGATAGGCCCGACTCCTCCTCCTCTGTTTACTGTTGTTTTTTGTGGGGGTTTTCCAGCCAGGTTCACTGACGAATCCACTTCAAGTCACTGAACCACTTCAAAACCAACAACAACTCTATGTGTCCTCTATAGTCAGCCTTGCTCTCCAACACCAGTTACTGTGCTCATCTCCTACAGCTTATTCCAGGGCTATTCCACAGATAGATGTCCACGGGGTATTTGGTTTAATCCAGACCAAATGCTAATAGGGCTGTTTTGTTGCTGGCCATCTGCCTGGGCTGCTGGTCAACTATAACGAGCTGTGCCAAGCAGTGCAGTTCTGGGCCTCCCTGCCAAAGTCTGAGCTGCCCAGAGACCACTTCATAACCAGAGGACACTTCATGGCCAATTGTCCACACTCACTTGGAACCACACTTACTGGAAACAGACCCCTCAATGAGTATTATAGTCAAACTGATCTTTTTCTGATTTTTGGAGCAGCTTGTACATCTCTCATTTCCAGGTTATTAAAGTCCATATCTAGGGATGTCTTGCTGAAATTTGAGCACTTGGCTGATTCTACTACAGTTTGCTTTGATCTATTTATCAGAGGAAAGTTTTCAAATCTCTCCACACAGTTCACACACTTAAAGTCAAGTGACTGCTCACTATTTGGTGACTATAAAAGTAGGGATCTGCTTATGGCAACAAGCACCTCCACAGCAGCTGATGGCCATTCATTTTCCTCTGAGTAGGGATAAGATCACAGATCACAAAGTTGTGCAATACACAGAAACGCAAATCTCTGCAACTGTATTTTAAATCAAAATGTACCTACACTGACTTACCATTTACTGACCATATCGTTACCTTTAAGCAGCCCTAAGACACATCTGACAGCTCAGACGTCATTCACATTATACCACAATAGTTCCACTTAAACAGTAATTCATACACCTCTAAATGCTGCCTGTTCTGTAAATTAATTTAGTACTAAACTGAATATGGCAGACCAAGCAGAAAAGGGCTTGCCTAGAAATCTGGACATATAAATATAGGTTGCAGGTATGTCTAGCTACCATCCACTGGAGCTCATTAACTGCACCCAAAAGTCATTGAGAGCCAATAGAATCAGTCTATCATTGTAGAGAGAGTTTGGGCGAGTTCAACACGATGACGGCAGAGCAGCGACGTAATCTGGATGTAAACAGCGTAGACGGCTGCGGCTGAGGATCAACAGCCACTGATCTGACTTTTTCTTTGAAAATTGATCAGAAGACAACACGCAGATTATAATTTCGCAAGGTAGATGCATTTTCCGTTTTGCCGACAAGCTACTGCAAAAGTTTAGTCTTCTAAACAACTCACTCTCCTGTTGACTCATTTCCATCGCTCTGAGTCCCCTTGCTTGTTGCCCCAATTGGTCGTAACACTAACCAAATGCATGCAAAAGCAGGTTGATAAGCAACCTCTGGTGTCGTCTCTGTGGATCATTTTCAGACTCGACATTTTCTTAGACGTGGGTCTGATCTATCAGGCTAGAAAAGGGCGTGATGTCAGCAAAGTGAACAAAGTGTTAATTTTTTACATGCCTCTTTTGGAATGGTTTGCTGTGCGGTTAATTGAACTAACAGTTTTGTGTTTCATATTTATTTTTTCAGCTGTGTCTGTCTCGATGGAGAGGTCGCCACAGTGGAGCTTCGGACTTGGCAACTGCTTCAATACCGTGCTGCTGGAGCAGACAACAATTATACTCTATAGGTAACACCAAAACCTCAGGGCCATCGCTGCTGAGAAATATAGCAAGTTTGATCATTGGAGTTCTGACTAAGACATACCTAGGACTACTTTTTGCTTCATTTGACTTTGAAGTGGAAGTTATAAGGACCACCCTGTGTATTTACCTTAAAACACATAACTTAAAGGCTTTTATATACTAAAACTGGAGGGTTGTCTTTCAGTCTGAAGGCTTCTGGTTTAGTTTACAACTTTCACAGTTAACATGTCAAAGTATCCTTCAGCAAGACCATAACCCCCAAGCAGTAGTACAATTAACCGCACAGCAAACCATTCTACTCTCCATCTGTCAAACAGGAATGTGAAATTTTATTACAACTCTTTTAACTTTCCCTTGTGGATAAGGCTAACTTTACAGTATTGCCAGACACTTGGTAAAGTTCTACTTAGGGGAGTAGTGTTTATATATATATATATATATATATATATATATATATATATATATATATATATATATATATATATATATATATATATATATATATATATATATTCATCCATCCATTATCTATACCCGCTTACTCCGTCTCCGGGTCACGGGGTCTGTCGGAGCCTATCCCGACACATAGTAGGCGAGAGGCAGGGGTACACCCTGGATAGGTCCCCATTCCATCGCAGGGCCACATACAAGGCAGACAACCAATCACGCTCACATTCACACCTATGGACAATTTAGGATGATCAATTAACCTACCCTGCATGTTTTTGGACTGTGGGAGGAAGCCGGAGTACCCGGAGGGAGCCCACGCAAGCACGGGGAGAACATGCAAACTCCCCACAGAAAGACCCACCGGGCCGGGAATTGAACCAGGAACCTTCTTACTGTGAGGCAACAGTGCTGTGGATATATATATATATATATATATATATATATATATATATATATATATATATATATATATATATATATATATATATATATATATATATATATATATATATTTATTTATTTTTTTTTGTTACTGAAAATAGATGTCGTGTCTTGAACGGGTTTTATTTCATCCAATATGCAGAACACTGAGAGTGTCCTCAGAGAAATGGAGAGAGCTGTGCGTCTTTTGTGTTTGTTGTGGTTGATGGGTGGGGCTGTAGATGCAATTCACCAGATCCTCATGCTCACATGGCCCCATGTTTTGTGTTTTTTTTCCTTCTACTCTCCATCTTCAACCTTGTCCTCATTATCTATTCTCCTCCAGCATAATGGTGGAGAGATTGTTAAACTTCTTCAGCCTAGAAACAAATTCATAAAACCCAGTGTTACTCTGGTATCTGGTAATGACTTCTACAAACTACTTACTGTACAAACTAGTGCTTTTTACACGTGTATGTGTGTGTGTGGGGGGGGGCTCAGCAGACCCATACTGTCTCTTAAGCCACATCAGGTCCTAACCCATTGTACAGTCGAAGGAAAAATAAGCTTAAAAATACATGTTGGGGACTACATGCATGTACGTTCTGTGAGGGTCTCATCCTGCGTGGACTTGTGTGGGAGTGAACGCGCTGACATTGCGGGCATCCTTTACCACAAACAGCTGTATGAAGTGTATGTGAGGACATCATTAACTAAGACCAAGCTTGCAAATGTAAACAGTCTGTAACTGTGCTCTTACATGATCTGGCTGACATATCGCTAGAAGCATTTCTATACAAATATACCTTTCCTTCTCCAAGACGCCCACTGTAGTTGAAGTGACCTTTAGCCACAAGAGGGTGAGAGTTGTAAGTGCAGGTGCATCTCAAGGTTTGAAGTTTGACACATAAAGCACTACACCTAGGCCACCAAGGCTGTATTATTTTCTCTTAACAGCTGTGTTGTTTTGATAATATTGCCTGTGCTGGTAATTATAAGACTTAATGCTTGTGTGGGTGATCAATAGAAAATGTATAAGCACAATTTGAAATATGACAGTATACAAGGAATTGCAGAACTTGAACCATAATGAAAAGATATAAATACAATTACCTGTCCAACATAAACACGGCCACCATGCCATCATACCGTATTTCATGGTCATTTTGTATTTTCAGCTTAGAATCAAAAACTAAAATAGCGGCTCACTCCAATGTCACAACTTAGCGTGAGAGTTTTTTAGACTACAAACACATTCCCTCTCTGACCTAAAACATTTTTCAATTGAAGTTTTTTTCTCCATAACAAAAGTTTACGTTCATTACCATCTAGTAATGTACATAGGACTGATTAAGCTCCAGAAAATGTTCCTTTAAAGCAACTCAAAGGAGCTTCTGCAGTTTTATGTCAGTGGGTCCCCCTATAGGCATGGAGGTTACGTTGCTTTGACTCTACTGCTGCTCACACTCTTGCTCAGTCTCTGTCTAGTTTTCTCTGCCATCAGGTTGTGAGCTAACTTGTTGTGATGTATAATATAGGGCCATAAAGTAAAGTCAAGAGTCGACCAGGACAGGAATCCAAAGTTATTTTGGGTAGCTCTGCTGACTGTAGGAACGGGAGCTAGATGGCACTCATTCACAGTAATCACACGTTCCATCGAATGAAAATGAATATGATATTTTAACATGAAAAAAAATACCCCTTTGTGGTGCTTAATCTCTGAATGCATCCACTGGCCCCTCTTGCACCACAATCTCAATCATTAGAAGCTTCTTACACATCATTGCTGGCTTATACATTCAGTAAATACAGCTGAGGTAAAAGACCAAGTTTCTTTGTTGAACCCTTGTTCAAATGTGGCTGCATGTTACAAGAAGTATGTGACAGACAACCACATAATAAACAAGAAGAGAAAAAACATAAAGAATATCCGTCTTTGTGTGTGTTACAGTGGCTTTTTCTCAGGATTTATGACACATGTCTACCTTTAATACCTCCGAGGAACTCATTACCCAAGACACCTCTGGGAAATTCATTTTCATATATCTACACCATCTCAATTACACCACTTAATTGATATCTTTATTTGCTTAATTGGCGGCTTTACACATTACAGGGAGCGAGAAAAGTGTTTATAAAGGAGCGCTGCACTTCAAAGGCTGCTTTCTATCATTCTTCCATTGCCTTGTTATTTTCTATGTGTCAGGGATGTCACAACAATCCAGTGAAATTTTAATGAAGAATGACTCGGAAATGTTTTCAGTGCATTTATTGAGAAAAGCTGAACGGAAATTTCTTAGATCAGTGACTGAATTCTCACATTCAAGAAAAACAAACTTATTAGCATGATGAGTTTTTACATAGGTTATAATTATTTAACTTGCACTGATGGAAAGTTGGTCAGAAAGCTGTTTGGTTTGGGGTGTTGCGTTAGAACGCTACTTGGTACAATTAAGCATTGCAAGGTTTGGGCGTAAATTGTTGCAGAGTAACCTCTGGACACATTTCTTTTCTACCGGTGCCAAAGCCTCCCATACAATGTGCAGCAGCCAAGGCCTACTCCACACTCTTATCCTCAACGTGTAGTTTCACCCACTCTTATTGATTCTTTATTGACCTAAGGTGTCCTCTGATGCACCGCTCCTCTTCCTCCCTCCAATCAACCACTGGCTCACCCCTCCTTTTCCAAGTGCAAGGTGAAAAGAGAGACCAAACTCGACATTGATTTCTTCACTGACTTTCTCTCCATCTCCCTCTATTTCTGTTCTGGCGTCCACTGTGCCTTCCTCCTCGTATGGCCACCCTCTCTGAAAAGGCTGTAACAACTGCAGATGCCTCGCTGCAGCGATGAAAGGTGCTGAGGCCCTTTCTGAATAAAACCTCCTACTTATGAAAAGCGATGTAATTCTGCCTTTGATCTGCAACTAAAAGCCATAATGGTGCAGGTTCAAAAGTACAGGAAAATGCTTAAGTGCCAAAAAGAATAACAAGAAAAAAAAACATTTTTGTTGGGTAGAGGGAACCTTTTTGAAAGCACGAACACATACAGTATACGGAAAGAAGAAGGAAATTTATTTGTGTACGTGTCGCCCAACTGACTGGAAGAAAGTGAAGATTCTGACAGTATAATAATTAAACGACAATTGCTCAGATCATCAAGCCAATTATAGTTGAGCCTACTTCCTCTATGGAAATGCTGTGAATATAATTACACAAACAAGGACTCTTGCACACTGCCAGAGACACAATAATAATTCGACCCCCCTGGAAGGGTACCCCCATCCCGCCCCTTTGGACAACACATGAGAAACCAAATCTCTCAAATGGAGAAATAAACAAAAGATACAAAAATACATGAGATGAAAGAAGAAGCAAGACAATAAAGGAAAAGTGTCCCTGTTGGATTGTTCCATCCCTCCTCTTTGCTGTATTTTTTTTCTCCTATTATTTTATTTGTTTGTTGTCTGGCCATTCATTACATTTTCTCTTTTTGATTTTTGTTGTTGTTTGTGTCTTCCAGATCTTAAATGGTTTCAACTCCAGCTTTGATCTCATTTAGAAAGTGAAAGAAGCCAAAGCTTTGGAAGTTATTTTCATTAGACTTTTATTAACTTCTGTCTGCGTTCCTAATACCGTCTCTGAAGAATTCATCAGAAATCCGGTATGAGAGCAGAGAAACCTAACTAACTATGGATTAGGTTTTCAGATGGAGCGTGGAGCATAAACCCAACTACAATAATTGTTTCTCTTTCAGCTTTTATTATAAGGGGCTAAATAAGAATATGATCTTTTTTTTAAACTTATAACTTTGTTTGGAAGGCAGGAACTCAGCAATGGGTTTGCTGGTTTTGTGTCAATTATTTTTCGGAACTTTTTCTGTGGAAGTCAACGGCTTTTCCTCCAGTTACCTCCCGAAAGACTCAGCTGCACCCCAACCAACCCCCACTTCTCATATACCCTAACTTTGAATATGACTCCAACAGCTTATATGCTCGAAACAAAGTCCAACTTTATTGTCAGTGACGTTTTGATGTGAAACTGCATCAGTCAGTTTGAACTGACAAAGCCTTCTGGATGGAAGGTGGAACATCTTCAAGCACCAAGGAAGTCCAGGTGTCCTGATTCAAGCCGTTGACAGGTACTACAACCACAATGACTCAATATCTACACAAATATAAATCATCCGTTTTTTTCCCAGGACCTCCCAGGAGAAGTTCTGTCTCCTTCATTATTTCTGTCACATTAGTGCGGCAAAACATAACTGAGCAAAAACAAGTGCTCTCAAAGTTCGCTGTCCTTAAACGTCCTCACTTGGTCAAACGGCCACGCTGGAAGGTTTGACTGTGCAGATTGTTTCTATGTTTCTCATGATAAGTTTAGCCCTTGAATAGAAACTGGTAAAGTGCAAGAAAAAACGCGAAGTGGAGCACAGGACATTTGAACGGATGGCAGTGAATCTGAGAGGAATTTTGGTTTATTCCTCTGCTTCATTTCTTTTTGTGGCACTCGCTTCAGTGGGTTTGAGATCTGGACTTTGACTCGGCCATTCCAAAACCTTCATTATTTTGTTTTTAACAGGTTCTGATATAGATTTGCTGCTGTGCTTTGGCTCATTGCCGTGTTGTATGACCCAGTTTTGATCAGGCTTTAACTGGCAGGCAGATGGTCTCATATTTGCCTCTAACATGCTCTGGTATTAAAAGAAGTTCATGGTCCACTAGATAACTGTAAAGTGCCCAGGTCCCAAATTAAACCCAATTCATCAGCTTTTCACCAACATGCTCAAAAGTGGATATGAGGTGTTTCTGCTGAATTGCTGTATTTGGTTTTCTCTAAACATGGTGCTGTACATTAAGGTCAAACAACTCCACTTTGGTCTCATGTTGCTGATTCTGTCAATCTCAGTCATGCTTCCATGATGTCTTCAGACAGAAGAAGCTTCCTCCTGCCAGCAGTTCAAAAACAAACCATACAATTTCAGTCTTCGTAGAATTGGACTGTCTTGGACTTTAATGTTAAATATTATCACTAAGGCCGGTAGACTCTAATATGTAGCTCATAATTATTTACTGAGCACTGTACAATCCCATCATAAGGTTGTTATAGCTATATGTCAACTACCATAAGGTTCTTTTTTAAGACAACTGTCTTGAATGTTTTCCACTTAAGTCACCTTTCTCACTGTAAAATGTTGAACCCCAAATTGTTAAGAAATGGTTTTATAACTCTTTCCAGATTGAGATGCAGCAACATTTGCTTGTCTAAGACCATTGTTTATCTCTTTTCATCTTACTCTAGGTCTGCTGGAGTGCATCCCCGATTTCAACAAGCAAAAGGCAAAAGGCAAACGGCGAGGGTACACCCATGGGAGGTTCCCAGTTCATGACAGGGCAATGTGATTTTTTTTCAAAAGACCACATTTCAGACACAGGTTGAAACATAATCACTGGACAATTTGCTTTACAAGCAGAGACAGATGTTTTTGGGATTTTTTTGTCTGTATGGGTATGGCAGGAGTTTCAATAACAGCTTCTGTTAATGAAGACAGTTTATTCTGTAACAGAAAACATGTAATTAACATATTAACGTTTAAGTAACCGGAATTACTGCATCACTGTGTCAAAATCCTGTTGTTTTCCCTTTTTATTTTATAACTCTAGAGTCATGCTCTTTGATGGTTATTCATGTGGGCCTAAACAGCCAGAGCTGCTTATTAATGCACCTTATTTGAACTAGATAATGTGATTACGATAAGATCAATTAACGCCCCGCGATAACAGCGACTGCAAGCCCATTGTCGTTTTGATGGCATTTGCATTTGGTCTAGTAATGTATGTCCTACGGAGATAATTAAGAACGACAGCTTCAGAGGCAGGCGAGCTGAATGGGAGGGAAAGCATTACACCCGGACCCTTTAGGCGATTAGCATCTCTGCTCCTTCTCGCCTGCTACCAGCTTCAAGTGGAGCTTTTGAAGAAGCCCAAATTGATTCTGCATCCCACTACTGCTGCCGTGCTGAACAATAATTTCTTGAGGTCTTGATGTGTGTAATGTTTACAGATCCTTAATGCTGGAAACTCTCGAGCAGCCGGCAGCTGTTGAAAGCGCGTTCAGTGAGCAGTTAACGGTATACATTCTGAGAGAGGAGAATTATTTAGTATTAAAATGTAAGTCAGGGGGTTGTGGCATGACATGACGTTTGGCTCTGCATCTTTTAGATCTTAACTGACTCTTTACACATTTGTTGTTTAATAACAATCCTTTTTCTAGAGTTTAGAGTGTGAGCCACAAGAAGAGGTCATCTGTTTCTATAGGTGGATCCATAAACTGACCTGAGTGGTGACTTTTGGATGAGACATGAATAAATGTGTCAGATGTAATCAGCATAACAAAGGTAAAAAGTTAGCATTTCCATTTTAATCCTATGTTATATTTTACTTTTTTGTGTAAAAGCATATTGAATATAATCAGATAGTAGTGAGACTTATTATTAGAATAATACAAACTTGGCCACTTTTCAATAATTCGGCATCATAGAAAAATACATACATGTCAGTCTCAAATACCAAAAAAAAGCCATAAAATATTCAGAGCATAATGGCTCTACAAGTGACCTCCTCAGAGCAAACGAACAGGTTTAACTCATCTAAAGAAGACTGTCAACTCAGACGCTTGTCATGACGTTAATTAGGACTCCACTCTATTTATGTTTAAGAGAACCAGGTTCCTGAATTTTCTGTTTCAGTCATTAGGAGGAGGATAAAAAAATTTGGATGTCACAAAAACTAAACTGAACAGTAATAGGGATGTCTAAGACTTTTGCACATAATTGTACATTTCACTAACATCATTACACCAGCAGCCATTAAGAATTTGTTCATTGCTGTCAGAACTTTTTTAGTTTCAGGATGTAGTTTGAAAGTTTTCTAAAATGCAAAACTAAAAATGTATTTGTTTAAACCTTTATTTGAAAGAAAATGTGTGAAGTAAATTGGTTTTAGTATCTTCCATGAACAGTTAGTATAGAAAATAAACATAGATCTACACCTAAATTCCAGAAATACTCACACCTTTAAGTTGGATGATAAATTATGAAAAAACCATAACATTTTATAGAACATGAAAGTAACATAGCAATTTAAAAAAAAAAAAAAATCTTAGGTCCTCTTACATTCACAGACTCTAGTCGATAGTCAGATGAGTACATACATACACACACACACACACACACACACACACACACACACACACACATATGCATATATATATATATATATATATATATACAATCTACAGTGTAGATTACCAGGGAAGTTGCTAAACGGTTTATATTGCATCTTTTTTGTGTTTCTGTATTTTCTGTATCAAATTTTGTATTTGTTGTGATTATTAGTTGCTGTAATTATGTTGTTATTATAGACACACTTCAGAGTGTGTCTTCAGAGTAACCCCACCATATATAGTTAAAATAAAGTCTGCTCATTTATAAATATTCATCAAACTAATAAACTCATATGGTAATGGACTGACCTCAGAAAAGAAAAGTTTTTGTTTTATTAAATCTTCCTTCTGTGGAGGTTGCAGCTCCGTGGTGAAGGTTGAAATTAATTTGAACCAGAGTAAAAATGACAATATATTTTTTTTTATAATATGTTGATTTGCTGGGCATTATTCTAGTGTGTTGATGGTAATTTCGATTAGCTTTCTTTCTTGTGATTTTTTTCTTGAACTTTTAGCTGCTGTGAAAATGCAAGGCCTGATTTTTGGGTTTCCTTTCTACGCGACCCCAGCAGGGCTGATCAGACCACGCAGCTGTGAGCCAAACATATTTCATTGCTTTTTTTGTCAGTTTTATTTGTTAATTTACACCCATTAATGCAAAATGAGTTTGAACAGCTTTCCAAAAAGTTGGTACAGAAGTAATTTAGTGCTAGAAATGGGGTGAAAAGAAATGAATATGTTATTTAAATAGGTGATGTCAACAGGTGACTGGGATGATAATTCGGTACAAAAGCGAAATGCATGAGTTGCATGTGTTGGACCAAAGATGAAAAAGATCATTCAGACTGTTGGCAGCAACAAGTCCAAAAGAGATAAACATTTGGACATGCAACAAAAACAGCTCATGGATTTTCAAAATGAGTTAAAAACAATTGCATTTGGATGGAATAAATAACCACAGTAATTCCAGTCTGGTACCTGAGAAAGGTTAAATTGCACATATGCTGCCAAAATGTTCCCAAAGGCCACATTTGGGGCTAAAATATACTCAAACGGCACATTTGGCGGTTCTGCCTGAACATACCTGCGTTAAAACATCAGTAAAACAGAGTTTCTCACCGGACATTACTTTACTACTTCCTAGATGAATTTGTCTGTTATCCTTTGTTGGTTTTCATTGTCATTAATGCTTTATTTATTTTTTTCAGGCAGAGATAAAAATGTAAATTTCTGCTTTCTTCTAGGTGAATTAACACTAACAGTGACACACACCTTGATTTGATCTCACATGTATTAGCTTTCTTTTGAGACTAAGTTTGTACATACAGCCCTTGTAGTTGTGATAATATTCTCCATTTATTTGGGGTAAATCATTTTGCACAAGAGACATAAAAAAATTTAAAAAAAGGCCCCATGATGAAGAGGTCAGATAGCTGTGTAGAAGAACGTTGCTTTAACCGTCAATGAGCTGAAACATATTTTTGTTAAATAAACAACAGCACAGTGATGTTGATGTTTGTCTGCATTATGTAGTTATTATGAATAAAACAGAAAAAAAGAAAATTCATATATATCATGTCTATCAGCTTTGTCTTAAATGTCCATCATGCAGTATGTTCTGACGGGATTTAGATTAACCCCTCATGCTCCAGCAGAAACCCCCGTCCATTAATGATCATTTTGACCACTTTCCTTGTGCTGATGTGATCTTCAAGGCTGCTGACACCACATCAGCTGTAGTCTTCCTCCAGTGGAGCCATTATAAAGCCTCTGCGTCTTCTGCAGTCTTGATGAATATCTCTAAACATCATCAGATTGATCTCGGCGGTCCCGATGGAGGGGTGGGGGTGGTGTGGAGTGGAGTTGGGGGGCCTCCATAGGGCATGTTGAGAGGCAGAATAGATTGTGGAAAGAAACAAAAAAGATAATGACGCGGGGGGTGGGGGGTTGATTGACAAGCACAGACTGCAATTAGCGTGTTCTCTCCAAGCATCTGTGTATTGGTGCCGCACATGCTGCGTATGCGTGTTTATTTTCGGTGGTGCTCGGTGTGTGCAGTGATCTGGATCCGTGATCCGGCGGTTCTGATCCGACACACAGGAACGGGCAGCGCGGGGTTTGAGGCGCAGATGCCAGATGGCATATATAACCAACCCGGTCTCATGCACACACGTATACATCTGCAAACACGCGCACACTTGACCGCTCCGACAGTCTGATGGAATGGTCTTGATTCTGTCAACCTGCCAAACTTCTCGAGTCTCACGCTGTGAAATCAGTGTAAAATTAATTACTCTTTGTTTGTTTGAGTGCTGTGAAATCCTGTCATGTTTTTATGTTAATAAATCATTTAGGATCAAGTTCTTCCTCATATGTGACACACGATAACTATAACATTCAAATGCTTTAACACAGCAACTCTCACTGTCAGTTCCTCTCATGACATCTTCATGATCGTGGCAGACTCGACATTCTCTTAAATCCAAACCATCAAATCCTTTTTGACTTTAGAATAACAAAATACTACTGTGTGGTTTTATTTTGTACTCAGCAAAGTAGATTCTCTAATGAGAAATATTAATCAAGTAATGTATCAATAAAAAAGTGATTTAAATTTGATCCAGTTTTAAAATTAGATAGAGTTCAATGTAAATAAATCAATTAATAATCAATACTATAGCATACATGATTTAGAAATGTTACATTCTACTAAATAAATATGCTTTGTGGTCTTTATGTTTTTATTTTAATGTTGAATGATTATGTGGACCTATTTTCTGCATTTTCACATGGTCATATTACCAGCAGAAAGCATCTAACTCTTTCAACTCTGATGGCCTCATACTTGTTTAAATAAGATTTATTTTATTACATTTGTGCATTAATTCCCATTCCACATTTGTGTTTGATATGACATAAATACACATCTAAAAAAAAAGAAATACCGAATAGCCTTCTTGTAAGTGCATTAAAATACATCAAACATTAAATATATTAATTTTTAAAAAATATAAATAAACCGTATTTTTTTGTTTTGTTTTTTCAAATACCTAAATACTTTCTCGAGGGAGTTTCTATATTCAGTTGATTAAGTGTGCAATGTTCCAGAGTTATTTAATGATTAATCTAATTAAGGCATACATCTGATCAGACATTAATTTGATTCACACAACAAGGAAACACATCAAAGGGCAGCTAGTTTCTAATTAAATAATTGCCTTTTTTAAAAACCTAAGTTTGTGCTCAGTTTTAAACAACTCTACCAGTATAACTCTGAATGATGCTACGAGTGGGCAAAGGGTCCAATTTAGGAAAGTTGCAGATGTGTAGCAATTAACAACTGAATTGATGTATTCCATCACACTAGAGTTATGAAATAATAGTTACAGCTCAAATAACATTTGACTCCAATATTTGTTTGCTTCCCCTGCCTTTCGCCTGATATGCGTCGGGATAGGCTCCGACAGACCCCCGTGACCCGGAAACGGATGAAGCGGGTACAGATAATGGATGGATGGATGGATGGATTTGTTTGCTTTGTTAATTAGCTACGTTTATGAACTAGTGCCTGAGGACAGCTGGGATAGGCTCCAGCAGACCTCCATGACCCAGAAGAGGATGACGTCTGTATAGATGATTGATAGATGGATTCACTTCGTGAATGAACTAATAAATGAAAAAGCCATATGTTGCATGTAAAGCATGACAAAAAAAATCTATTTGTGTAAACTGAGACATTATTTTCTGTAGTTACAACATTTTGCGATGGTGGTTTCTTATGTGGTCGACACATTAAACCAGTGTTTCCCAGTCCTGGTCCTTTCATATGAATGTCCTGCATGACTTAAGTGTTTCTCTGCTCCAACACAGCTGATCAGTTTGTGTACAACTCGATCAGAGATCCACCTGAGACATCAGGGCAGTTGCACCTGAGGACCGGGACGGAGATAGACTAAATCATACCACAGCACAGCGCAGTAAGGTTGTTGAAATAAATATGAAACACTTGGCTTTTTTTTTCATTTCTGCTGTAAAGTCAGTAAACAAATGGCATTGTTAGGTTACTCTTATGAACTATAAAAAACGTTCTTGTGACCTGCCTGGGAGAAATTCTGAACATTCAGATGATGCTTGGATCTTTTTCTCAGTTATGTCAAAGTATTTTAAAGTACAAAATACAAAATATTTGCCAATTTCCATAATCCCACCTCAAATACATATTACAAAATATGTAAACAAATATTTTGTATTTGGAAGTATCATAGATACTGGCAAGTGAAACCTGGCCAGGCTGTAGACGTCCCCTCTCCCTGAAGAGAGGGGACGTCTACACCCAGGGAGCTAGGGGCCGGGATAGGCTCCAGCAACTTGACATGACCCTGATCAAAGGCAGCAGGAATGGATAATGGATGGTTGGATAAAGAGTGCCCATCCCTGCCTCGATCACTAATAATGTCAGTGAGGTAAGTTTTCAGCCTTTTACAAGCAACCAACTCAGCCAACTCAGCGCTGCAAACTACATCCCGGCTTTCTTCTGCAGAACAAGACTTCAGATCTCTTTTTAAAAAACTACCTGTATTTGAGCAGCATTCTTTTTTCTTGTATCACTGAAAACTACACTTTTTGCATCATGGTAGACATACATATATTTATGGAGGCAGTTTAAGTTCATTTTTTTAAAGTATGTATGTATTACTTATTTATACCTACAAGGCTTAAACCGCTATTATCAGAGGGTATGTCAGAAGAAGGTTAAAAGGAAATATCATGGAAATGGGCTCTTCCCTTGTGCATCCCCTTAGCTCTGAATCACAGTCTAGCACGGATCATACATATGTACAGGGCTCCTTACTCTCTGGTGCATGCAGCAGGTCCAACACTGCAAATGAACGCTCCCTTTGATATAATTCTCATCAAGGTTCAATCAATTTTCTCTTCCTTTGCCTGCAGCAGTGTATCAAAAGGGTTCTTCATCAATCTCTTTGCCTCTATTCTCGTGCATATCCTGCTGCTGCTATCCCTGTGCAGACTGAGTCAGGGGACCTCAAGGATAAGGGGTTGGAGGTATGCAGTGGACGAGGAAGTTGGAGGTATGCAGTGGCTGAAAGTTGAGGTTTCCACAAGGTTCCTCCATTGTGAGCCCCAGCTGACCTGGAAGAGGCAGAAGTTGGAATCCAGATGTAGTAGATGAAGTAGTTGGGAAATGTTTCTTCATGACAGCTTTGTGAACAGTCAAGGTCAAAATAATTAGCACCCTTTAGGCAAATCTGTTAACTCCATCTATTAACCTCTGCCTATCCAGGTTAGGGTCGTGGGAGCAGCGACTGACGGGCAGCTCCTTCAGGGGAGTACTAAGATGTTCTCAAGCTCGCTAAGTGATACATTCTCTCCACTATGTCCTGGGTCTACTTTGGGACCTCATCCCAGTTGTACATGTGCAAAAAGCCTCCTAGAGGTGTTCAGCAGACATCCTTACCAGATGTCCAAACAAACGTAACTGGTTTCTCTCTATGTGGACATTAGATTTTACTTCTCTCACATTTTCACAATAGTATCGGGATCTGCACGCACAGCGGGCCAGGGACCAAGACCTGGATTTGGGTGTTCTTTGGATTCATTTAGATGTATAGTTTGGGTGACCTAAAGTTAAACTTGCAGCAGGTTTCTTTAAATCATTCCTCAGAATATCAAAATAATCCTTTTTACATGATCTGAGGCACCTGAACAAGCTTCCCTGTCCTTGAAGCAGCAAAGAATTTGGAGCAAAAATCAATTTTTACCACAGTTTTTATAAAGAAAACTCAAACTTTTATTTTAGAGTCCAATAGGGACCTTAACATTGAAGAATGTTTCAATGTGGTAAGTTTTAAAAATTATGCAGTCATTGGTCAGTATTTTGTGGAAGTGTTTCATTGTTCACTGTGCTGAATAATTATGATTTTTTTCTGTATGGACTGTATGTGCAGCCATGCATGAAATGTGGATGTGAGGTCACCTTTTTCTGGGTTATAGTTCCAGTGAGACCACTGTCCCCCTCCATCAACACGCATGAAACTTGCCTCTGCTGTAGGGGCCGATGGTAATTGTTTTGGCAGCCAGGTCAGGGTTCAGTCATCTGCTGACCTGCTGGTAAAGGTTGGGTTTTTCTTGAGTCTAGTCACTGATAAATGACCCGTCGAGGCAAGAAGCTGTGACCTTGTACAAGCTTCTCTGGGCTCCCATACCCGCTCTTTGAAAATGCTTGTTCATCCTCTAAGGTGTTATTCTCATTTTGTGTTTTACTAGTCAGCAATTGTGTTTATGTGTTTTTTTCAGTTTGTGTCATCATCTTTTTAAAACAGGGATTCGTGGCAGTTTATGGTACAAAAAGTACTGAAGTACCAAAAGAAAGTACTGAAGAAGTACATAAAGAAAATAATAACCTGCAACATGAAAAAATATAATCTGAGCTACATAATTTAAACTACAGAAAAGCGCCAGTCCAGCAAACAGGACGTGTCTGCTCTTCTAGAGGTCAGCACACTTGCTGATGATCAGTTAACTGCATCATCTGGTGCTACTTAATTCTTATGGAAGCAGTCTGGGTGCACTTAATTTTTTTACTTATGGCTTCTGCATTTCGACTTAGTTCTTGTTCAGTAAATAAAAGCACAAAGTAGTGTTGTGTTTATCAACTAAGGCCCAGTCTTCAAACCTTGGGCAGACACACAGACTTTTTAAAGCGCACTGACAAACCCTCCGTGACATCACCCATATGTTTCTATGAGGTGGTTTTGAAGCTGATATTAGGGACCTCTGAGGGCGACATCTTGACATCTTGACATCTTGACATCTTGACATCTTGACATCTTGCTCAGTTACCACAAGCTGGTTGTTTTAATCAAAACAGAGTTTTGGACGAGCACGGCGGAGGTACCATGATCATCTGTCTCGGGCCAGCTCGAGGACTCAAGCAGAAAAGCTGTGACAGCAGCAGTGGTCGGACTGCAGCCCGGACTGGAAGGGTCTGGGGGGGGGGGGGGGGGGGGGGGGGGGGGGGGGTGGCTACCCGGGACAGCGAAGTCTCGACTTCCAACATCTGAGGGACTTGGAACGCAGCTTGTGAGGCTATTGCTTATAAAAGCCCTTCAGCAACCTCACACCCCAGGACAGCGACATCCTGTTGTGCAGTTTTTAATTTAGAAGATGCGTTGATCTTGAATTTTTATTAACGATCTTCACATGCACACACACTGTATTGTGGTTATGGTGTATGGAAATATCATTACAGTGGAGTTTGTCAGCAGCTTAGATTGGCTTGCTGAGCTTCTGCACCTCCACCTTCGTTCCTGTTCTCCTGTCACCCCATCCCACCTACTTCCTCACCTCAAAAAGCAATACTGAGCCAAGTAATACCTTTGTTGGTCCCGGCTGCGTGTGATGTTGCTGAGGTTACCTGCTCAGAAGCCTCAAAGAGTGTCTCAGATGGAGATAGCGACAGCAGGATTGTAGAGAAAGACCAAGATGGTGTGATGGGGAGTCCCAGGGTGATTGAGTTGTGTCCAACCACCAACTCCTAACGTGACTTCATTTAGATTTGCATCAGCGGCTGAATTAGAATAATCACCTCTCAGGCACTCTGGGCATTTGCCTAATTTCTTTCTCTCTCTCATTTCTTTTTCTTTGCCTTTTTTTATTTTGTCTGTATCTTTCTTTTATGGCTTGTCACTTATGAAATCCAATTTGCCTTGGCAGTTTCCCTCCTTTAGTTTATTGTTTCTCAAAAACATGTTGTGTAACTGTTTATTGCAACTTAATGCAAGAAATGTTCCCTTTGGATAAGGGCTTTGAAAAGTTTATCAGAAAAAAAGTGGAATCCAGTGGCGAAATAATTGTAACACCAAGGTTTCTTTGTTATACAAACCAGATCTGTGGTTTGGGCTCATAGAGAAACTTAGTTTTACCACTCTAGGTGATTACCGGAGGTGGGAAGTAGTAAAGTAAAAATATGCAGAAAAAAACAGGTCGCCAAGATTCTGAAGTTTTAGACGACTACGATCAAATTCCAGCAAATTACCAATACTATGTGGGTTTCCTACTTGTATTTGGAAATTGCACATTTTTGGATTAATCTTTGTTGGCTGGTTTTGAATAAGTTCATTCCATGCAAATTATTGCAGCTGTACATTCATTAAGTATTTGGGCTGGAAACAAGCTTTCAGTAAGATGCCAGAGTTGATGATGTCACCAAAAACTATATAGTGTCCTGGCATGGTAAAAGAACCTCAAAGAATAACAAACAATTCTCACAGGGCCCTGAAGTGCTGTCAAATAGCAGCACCACGCCACCCACTGTGAACTCCAGCTCCTGCAAATGAGAATTAGCTCACCAGAGTGCCTTGGAGTGGCCAATCCACCGCCCGTATATTTTCTTTTTTTGTTCATGATCTGAACGAATCATCACACAAACAGACTAACCATTTCCCTCTTATGTTTCACTGACACATCATGGATTAGAGACCATTGACCAAATTGCTGTCAAATCTTGTAGCGTCTGACTCCATCCCCCGTAGCTCAGAAGTTGAGTAGTGTAACCAGCATAACAATTTCAAGACTCCTGATCACAAGACAATGAGTCAGAACAGGACAGAAATCTGCTGAAATTAGTTTGAAAGCAGCCTTAACCGTAGCTATACAACTTATGAGCTTCATTGCTGGTCCATGCATGAACATGAAGTTCAGCAAAGCACAAACACTAACAAATACACAGGGGTTTAGGACAAGACTGGAAGAGCTTACGAACTATGCAATCTAAAACACATACAGTATTTACCCCATTCAAATGAAGTAAAAAAATAATAATGTTACAGTCATTCTGACATATTCACATAGATAAAACACCACAACACATCTTAGGAGCAGAAACAGATGCTTGGGCGCACACACAGAGGAGTGGACAGTCTTTTCTTCCCGGCTCTCCTCTGTCTTACACACACACACAAACAGAATAATCCTCTATAGAGCTACTAGTCCTAATAATGCTGGAGTGTTGTGGCAACTGGGCTTTAAGCTACAAATTGACTGGTAGCTGCGGGTGGGCTCATGTCGGTGCTTACTACTGCTACTCCACGACTGTCCATTCAAACAGAGGAGACTGTTAGACAGATATATGGCCATTTAATTGGCCCATGATGGCAGTGTGGCGGAGTGGTGATCACCAGCGGAGTGCTAGACACCAGGATGATTAGGGGCCCATGTGTGTGTTTTTGCGCAAAAAAACCCCTTTGTGTGTGTGTGTGTGTGTGTGTGTGCATTGGATATGAAGCCAAGCTAGGGGTGTCTTTTTGTATATGAGTGTGTGTATGCGTAAAGAGACTGCTCAGCCCAGCAGGACAGCACCAGGCCTGGACTTATTAGTCACTCGTCTCAAGCTGTCAAGGCACACAAAAGGCATCAGACGATTAAAAAAAAAATGAACAGCCGCAAACATATTCTGCACACTGCTAGTGTTCTGCTATGTGTCAGGTGTGTGTGTGTGTGTGTGTGTGTGTGTGTGTCTTTGCATGTGTGCAAAAAGAATGGAAAATTGTATACGTGCATTTTGATGGAGGCCTATTTTCCTTCCGAGTCCACTCCACCTCTAAGTGGGGAAATCAATGCAAATAAGGGAGTGGAGTAGCGAAGGAGTGAAAAGAATGACAAAAAATGCTGTAAAATGAAAAACAAACAAATCTCCAGCACTGAAGAGAGCAAACAGAGATAGGAGAGGCGGGGAGGCGGGGAGGTTGGGGGGAGGGAGAAGAATGCCCATTAAGGTGGGAAATTGTAGCCTTTTGCTGTTAAGCATTCTGGTTGTGCCCATATTTCCCTGATGATGCTACAAGATTCACGGGGCCCCGAGTTATCCAGATGAGACCGGCAAGAATTAAAGCGCCATATGTTCAGGATGGCACCTCAGCGCAAATCAAACGCTCCTGTAATTTCTCTCAATACAAAAGAGGCCCCCAACATTAAGCTCTCCCCGCTTTGCTGGTTTGTTTATATCCACCCTTTTTTGTCATGTTGATGTTGTGATTTATTACAACTTGCTGCTGGTTTCTGCTGCTCTGTAGATTGAGTGTATTTGTGTGGACAGCATTTTGGTTTAGGAAAAACAATCAACCAAGTCAACGACGTACGGTGGCACTTTTGAGGCGTTTTAAGGCTGTTAAATATTTAGTCACTAATAAATACACAATTACAGTTCACTGTGATTCATAATAATTTAACCTTAGAATAATTTTCATTTTGTAACAAATAAATGATAAAAAACATTTTAAATGAAGGAATTTCAAAGCAGCACAAAAGAACCTTTGAAATGTTTAGCTCAGTGGCTCCCCCTATAGCCACGGAGGTTAATTCGCTCTTACAAGACCATCTGATATTCACTCATCATTCAAGTTTTGATGAGTTATAAAGGCAATAACTCCTCTTGTCACTTGCTTCATGCCCAAGGGAGCCAGTTCCTAGAAAAAACAGAACTTGCTAAAGTTTACTCATTATACTTTTGTAATTAAATTTAGACCCTAAAACTACTTTGTGAGGTTTAGGAATTAAAAAATTAGTTGTTTTTTTTTTAAGTATTGATTTCTAGTTTATAATGTTGCCATGTTCTAATTTGTGCACTTACAGTTATATAAGTGTAATGTCAATGACAATTCTGTCATCGTGCAGAGCACAGCAAGTACCTGGATGGTGAATTCAGAACAATCAGAGACTGGAAATGGAAACTGAACACTTCCCAAACTCAGTGGTCTCCTTCTTGTTCACAATTATATGTTCATATCTTGCACAAAAAGGGGAGGGAATAAACACAACAAAGAATATTGGGTTCAATTTGTTCATTAAACCAAAAAAAAAAAAAAAAAAAAAGAATTACACTTTGGTGGTAAAGTGGGGATAACCTGGGCGAAGTGCCTGAAGAAGAAAGTTTGCCATCATCATTTGTTGTAAGAGAATAATGACTCTTAGCATTTTTAGCACTTCAGGCACCTGTGTTTGAGTTCACTCAAGGAAGTATCCCTGTTGAAACATAACCTGTGTTTCATATTACTAAGCCAACCATTTAATACTTTTCCTGCACTAAAAACTTAAGGAGATGCCATGGGTGGTGAGAAAAGAGCATAACACTGCGTATAGCTGGGTCCATCTTCACCGCTTGAATGAGTAAGATCCTGAGACCTGATGGTGACCCTGGAAACACTGGATAAAGGTTTTTTTTCTTTATCTTGTCTTGTTCAAAAGCATATTTCAGTTTTATTCTCTCATGAAAGGTGAAAACACTGACGCCTGCTGTGACAAGGAGGAAGCATTGCCTACATACGAGCATTTAGGACAGTTTGGATGAGGGGAACTGACAGAGGTAGAATGCAAAGTAATACTGAGAGACTAAACGTAGACACACAGAAAAGTGTTAAAAATGGGTTTTTGACATAATACTTTTGGCACTAATAGTGTCTTGAGAGCTGCTAAAAACATGAATTTTGCAGCTGCAGGATCATTTAAGTTTGATCTTTTGTTATCTCATTCCATAAAATGGACATGAGCTGAGGGATGCTCGCAGAAGATTTTTAAAAAGTTTATGTTGAAAAATTTCTCTTTAGACAGTCCTTTTGAGGACTCAGACATAACTAGGCTCAACAGGATGTCATGGAATTTGCAAAACTTACAAAACATGGAATGGCATTCTCCCAGTGGTGTACCCCACCTTTCTCATGAAGATAGCTAAGATAGGCTCCAGCAGACCCTTGTGACCCTGAGTGTAACAAAAAAAGTTCCCCTCCTCAACAGGTAGCTTCAGGGTTCTTTACCATATTTTTCCGGTTCCCAGGACTGTGCACTTCTAGACAGAGATCTGCTGTTGGCACCACTGTTGCCACCTTTCACATCTTTCCCATCTCTTCCTACAGCCTTATGGTATTTTTCAGCATCTCATGTTCCTTCTTCTTGATTGTCACTTGGTATCACTACATCTGTCACTGCTGCTTTCCTTAGGAGTTTGTCGATGACAACGCCTGATTGGTTACCCATCACCAGGTCATCAGATATAAACATGGACATATGGACATTACAGTATATATATATATATATATATATATATATATATATATATATATATATATATATATATATATATATATATATATATATATATATATAAAGCTTTAGTGTGTGGAGTGCTTAAAGTTGTCTTTGAAAGCATTTACCAGCAGATTTGCTTCTGTCCACCTTCACACTCTCCATTACTGTATTGTTTTTATGTGTGGCTCCAACCTCACCAGTCCTCATCAGCCTGACTCATGCCCATAATTGTGTGTTTTCAACCCCTGTTACCTTCTGCTAATTTAACCACGGACTGAAATGGGATTATCCCCCCACCTCCACTCCTGCCACCACCTTCTGCCTCCACCGCAGATGTCGTAGCGAGTAGCAATCAGGACTCTGAATGGACTCCTTTCCTCAGCAGACATGAGGCTTATTCCAAAGCTAATAGTCATTGTTTGAAGTGACACTGCCGCCCTGGCATTTGCTTAACCTTCTGTCTTATGCACAAGACAGAGTCAATGCACAATCCCTGCTTAATTAATATCGCTCTACCCTGCCACTCCTCCCCCTACCTCTTTTTCATCCCTGTACTTCCAGAGAGAAAAAGGAAGTCGAGAAAGGAAGTGTTGCATGTACATTGGGGGGGTGGGGTTGCTCAAGTCACTGTTTATTAAAAATGTGCTTCTTTTCTGTCCATTTTTGCTGACCACCTCATGTCACAGCTGCTACAAAGTCACTTGATTATGTCATATATAAAACAAATCTTTACAATATTATCAATGCAAAGATATTTGCACATTTAGTAGAGCTTTTATGTAACAGCTTACCATGGCGACACCATACAGTAGACTGGTGAGAGTGCTGGGCTGCAGTCGTACTCATTTACAAATAGTTATGTGCAAATCCTTGCAAATCTGGGTGATTAACCCCATGAGGACTAGGGAGTCCTGAATCCCAAACTCCAAAGAATAGAATCCTAGTACTATGTCCGTTACTCACAGCAGGGGGACAGAAGAAATACAAATTGTTTACACAAGTTATTGATTTATTTACAATTTTTCATCTATCACATATATTATAAAATACTCAAAACTGACTGCCAGCTTTCAGGTTTCTATTCAAGTTCTACGAATGTTTTTAGATGTACAGTCAGAGTCAGAGTCAGAGTATGTGGACTCATCTGAACCTCCTGCAGACTTGCCTGAATCTATACATTCACCCGGGTCCACAGACACACAACTCAGTTAAATGTTGATTTGAAAAGTGTCAGAAATGCTGCTCGGCAGACTTCCTCCTGTTGCTTGTATCCGCTCTTTTGCAAACCCTTCTGCACCGTCATATACGTTTTTTGTCAAAATAAGGAAAACCACATGAATCAATTAATTTGAACAAGGGTCACAGGTCGACCAAGCCTACCAACCTAACCCTGCAAGCAGCGTGCAGACTGACCGTGGACCCTGGTGGAGCTCCCATGGTCTTCGTTTCAGGCAGTCATATTCTTGGTACAACCAAA
This sequence comes from Xenentodon cancila, assembly GCA_014839995.1. NCBI lineage: Eukaryota > Metazoa > Chordata > Actinopteri > Beloniformes > Belonidae > Xenentodon > Xenentodon cancila. The sequence continues at coordinate 25,380,459 of CM026208.1, read as the reverse complement.
TATATTATATCAAATATTATCACAGTTATTTAGTCTTATCTTATGTAAGCTGTTACCCTTTTCTACCTAATGAAAGGGTTACGCCGACTTCTTGGCTGTGGCCTCAAGCACCTGTCTACCCATGTCTTATGTTGTTTGTTTGTTCTCTTGGATGGGTTGTACAGGAAAATCAATTTCCCTTTATTGGGTTCATAAAGTATATTGAATTGAATTGAATTCTATACCGTAATTAGTGTCAACAACCAATTTCAACGTTCCTTCTTTGTTGTATTTGTCTGCAACTTTTTTCCTTTAAAACAAAACATTATAAAAGTCTTTTAAACTTTTTTGCTAAGTTGCATGGTGTATATTTGAGATTAGAAATCCATATAAGCAAAACTTTGTAGAAAACAACTCCATAAAAGAAAATCTGTAACATATTATACTACCTGTCCGGGATGCTCCCTCCACCTTTCATTGAAGGAAAGCTCGGATAGTCTCCAGCAGTCCTTGGTGAACATTAAAAAGAGGACACAGGTGTAGATAATTGATGAATAGATTATATATTAAAATTATTTGTCTTATTTCATTTATAGTGGATGCATGGATGTACATACATGTGGTCCTGTCAAAAACACTGGTTTTCCTTTATCAGTTGTCAAACAGAAAAGAATACAGTTGGTCAATAGTTAATAGATGTATGCTATTGGAAACATCAACTGGCACAAACAGCACCACTATTCACTGTTCTTGGGAGAACGTGAAGGACCATAACCAGGAACAAAAATGAAGGTGCTGATAAAGCCTGCTGCTCATGGACAACTACAAATACACCCTCTGTGGATGCCCCATTGAGCTACTTTTAGCAGGTATCATCAAGAATCACATCTTTAAAGGCATTTCTGTTTAATTTATCCATGAATCAAAAGCACAGGCTACACTTTTGTTTTCTGTCAGACAGATTTGCTGATCAGGTTTGTTTGCTGCTTACAGTTGGAATTACTTGATGTTAAAATCAGACTTGATGTTGCAGACAGTAATCACAGGTTAGTGTGCAATGGAAATGGTAAGAATTACAAAGCTCACAGAGGAAAGGAGCAAAGAGACCAAATTTAGGTAGAAGGGTGAAGAAAATAACTTTGGAGCAGCTTTAAAGTAGATGAAATCTAAAAGAAAATACAGAGACAATTTTAGGCAGCAGGTGTCATCAAGAAAGATGACTAAATTGTTGTCTTACATATATGTATGCATGCATCAGCAGAGAGCCTGCTGTTAAATCCATTTTTTTTTCAAACAACCTGCTATACTCTAGACACCACTAATAAATAACAATCAATGCTCAGTTAAGACAGAAGCTTTGCCAATAAGCCCAGGAATAAAGCAGGAGGTAAACAATGCATTGACTTCTCTCTGTCTCCAACAAGCACTGAGAAGCCTAATCCCTCTTCTCCGGGGCTTTCTACACTTTTGCTTAAATCTATCCTTTTTTTAATGAATGCTCCAGTAGACCAAAGAGGAAATGTAATCTACTCACTGTGCAAAACAGTGACAACATGACAAATCAAAGAGAGAAACAGCTGACTTGAAACTGCTTTTCTAACATATTGCAAACACATTGTAAGTACTACTTTTTTAAGTTCTTGTGCATTAAATAAATGGATGGGGTATCGTTCTATTTGGTGGAAGTTTTTTTTTTTTTTTTTTTTTTTTTTTTTGCAGAGTTGATCCAGAAAACTTTCAACCCCCAGAGCTAAAAATGCATAAAATATCCTGCATCCTCCCTAGAGTGAAAGGATTATAATTCTGTAATATTATTTTTTTCTAATGATTAGATGTTGATAGAAATGAGAATGCAAACTGACATAAATTTTTCTGCAATGATGTTGCTGGTAGCTTGGTATTAAATTACACACTAAACTTAGCACAAAAGGTAAGAAAATTTGGGTTTGGTAGATTATTTCTTTGTTGTAACAATGGTGCTTGGCAATACAATCGTATACTGTTGAAAACCCTGTTTATTTCCCTTTTACATGGTAACACATTCGTGAGGATCATGCATTTGTAGGTTGAGCAGCAGAGCAGAGTATGTGGGTTGTGCCTATGAAAAACTTGCCAAATCAACTCTAGCAATTCCAAACAAATTTTTCTGTACTTGCTATTGACTCTTGCGCTGGTGTTGGCAACACGTGCACTGGAACCTGAACACCAAAGTGCACAACAACTAGGTATGTTCTGTGTTCACAACAAGCACCAACCATCATCATCTGAGGCTTTTGAAGTTCCTCCACTGGACGCTAGAGGCATGCTGCAAAAGTGAGTCAATGACCATTGACTCCCATGTTAAAAATGTGAGAAACTTTTAGGAACAAAAATTACCATATATTAGCAATAATAGATTAGCCTACTACTGCAGACGGTAGTGGTGATGATGATTCATTAAAGTGTCATTCATCTTTATTTGACTCTGGTCACTGTCTGTTTTATTTATTTGGAGCCGAATAAAGAGTTATTGCTGGTCATTGGCTGCTAAGTAAAGAAAAGGGGCTATTTTCAGAATGTATTTGTGAAAGCACACACTGGTGAGGGAAAATTGTGTCTGGGATAACTGTGAATGCACAGCTGGAGTGTGGAGGCTGACTGAAAAAGGGATATTCAGTAAAGCTGTACACCATGATCTTTTTGTGAAAGTGGTCAGTGATTTGCTCACCTTACAGGTATCCAAACCTCAACAAAAAACACAACTGTATCATTTCATAAAGGTAGCAGATTAACCGTGTTGATTGACAGGGATGAGTTCCATCATTTGCGATGAAAAAGTAGTTACCTACTTATATTGTTGTATGGTGCTTCATTTGATAGGATTCCCTTCCTTATACTGAGTTCAGTCCATTCCTTGTTCTCTCACTGGCTGTTGCTCAAATGGGAATTCAATTGATGGCTCCAGATATTTGGGGTGCTAGGTATGTCAGGAATGTCGGTACGGGATATTTAAGTTGTTCGCACTTAACAATCCAGTCTAAAGATTTTTCCATGGGTCATTCAGCGAGCTTGAATTTGATGGTATATCCAGACGGCATTATCACATTTACAAAAGTATGAGTAGAATATCCCCTCGGCCAGCATAGCGTCTGCTCCTACATTTGAATGAACAAAAGGAGACCAATCCTACAAAGATTTATATAAAATGCAAGCGGAACAAAGTTCTATTTCAATGCTTGAGACAAAATATGGCTTTTTTTAAATTTTAAATTGATTTTAAAAATGTGAAAAAGGGTTCAACTATTGTTATAGCAATAACAATAAAACCTTTCATGTGTCTGTTCCAGGTCAGCGGAACAAATCAAAATGATAAATCATCAACATTCATGCTCACAGCATAATCCCCCACTGTGAATATTTGTAATGAGGATTTCAGGCATGAAAAGTTTGCAATCTTTTAGTAATTATCTGTAATCCATTTAATTGTAAATTATCATTTTGGATAACTTTCTCTCCAGGTCTGAAGTTGCCTTGTTTAGACTATATTGTGCAAATTTTACATTGTTACTTAAAAATGGTAAAATGTGTTTAGTATTTTGTGATGCACATCCTACTCCCTCTGTAGCTGTGTATTGACTTTTACAGTAGAATAGGACCCATCCAGACAGGGAGGTCAGTCATTTGGCTTCCTGGCTGTGTCTGGAGAGGGCCGTGCTCCTCTCACTTTCTTCCTCTCTCTGGTGCTGCCGATGAAGTGGTCAGCTCTTGACAGGTGCTGCCATGGCTGACAGGCCAAACACAGCGTGGGTAAGTGTGAGGTTTGTGTGTGAATGTGGTGCATGGTGCTTGAGGGCCCGTCAACCCTGTGCTGCAGAGCATGGAGGTAACAAAGCCACAGGGACTTGGAGCCAATGACATCTCTCTCTCTCACCTGCTCACTTCAGTGGCCCTTTCTAAAATTTGCCTTTACCCCCTCTTTCACCTGGAAGGTGATGCACTCATTGGTTTTCTTTATTTATTGTTGTGTTCAATTAAACATGGGATGGGTGGGAAATAAGGAAAATAAATGGCTCCATCTTTATATTAAAGCAAAAGCCTTCATTTGTCAAAAGGATCACATTTACATGAATGTTTTTCAGTGTTAAATTCAGACATTAACATGACATAGAATTGACACCACTCCAACTGACTTTTCTTAGATCAACCTGTCGAACTGACATGATAATAAGAATATGCCAGAAAGGTTGTGGCTGTCTGAAAAGATAGCAGTGACGGCTGGTATCAGTGGAAGATCAGTGGACGCTTTTCCACAAGATTTTTGAATATTACTGTCAAGGGATGTGATTGATCATTTAGGGCATTGAGATCTGGACCTAGCTAATTAAAAAAAAAAAAAATTAAATGGTAAGCTTTGTCACAAATCAATGACTTAATGAGCTTTTTGGCTTTTACTTTGAAAAGACTTCAAAAGGAACGCTACAACATTATGACCTGTGTTTCTTTGCTTCTAGCTGGGTAGAGTTTGCGGGGATCCTTCCATCCATCCTTCTATCTTCCTCCACTTCTCCCCGAGATCGGGTCACGGTGGGCAGTAGCCCATGCAGGGAAGCCCAGACTTCTCTCTCTTGAGCTACTTCGTCCAGGATGGATCCTAAGGCATTTCTATGTCAGCCAAGAAACAGTTTCTCCAGCATGACAAGTCTGGGTTTGGCGGTTGCCAGGACAACGGTACTTGTCTGACTCTATTGTACCAATTGTAAAGTTTGGTGGAGGGGCGATTATGTGAAAGTGAAAAGAATTCTGAATGCTTCAGCATACCAAGGCATTTTGGACAATTCCATGCTCCCAACTTTGTGGGAACAGTTTGGAGCCAGCCTTCCACCCTTCCTCTTCCAACATGACTGTGCACCAGTGCACAAAGCAGGTCCATAAGACAGAGTCTGGGGTGGATGAACTTGACTGGCCTGCAGAGTCCTGACCTCAACTTGACACAATGCCTTTGGGATAAATTAGAGCGGAGACTGAGAGCCAGACCTTCTCGTCAATCATCAGTGTGTGACTTTGTGAATGCGCTTCTGGAGAAATGGTCAGAAATTCCCATAAACACACTACTAAACCTTGTGGACAGCCTTCCCAGAAGAGTTGAAGCTGTTATAGCTGCAAAGCTGGACCAATGTCATATTGAACCCTTTGGATCAAGAATGGGACGTCACTTAAGTTCATTTGGCAGTCAAGACAGTTGATAGAACACCTTTGGGATAATTTAGTCTCTTTCCCTTCTTAAGCTAAATCATCAGTTATTAATTAGAAGCGTCTTATAATAATTGTGCTCAATTTTTCTAGTAGTTTGTTGTGCTGCCCCCTTGTTTTCTCTTCTCTGTGTGGTTTTGAGTGGATTCTGAGAATCCACTGCATCTGGCCTGCCCTGCGATGGACTGGCAACCTGTCCAGGTGGACCCCTGCCTTTCGCCTGCGATGCGTCAGGATAGGCTCCGACAGACCCCCGTGACCCTGAGAAGGATGAAGCGGGTATAGATAATGGATGGATGGATGGATGCATCTGGTCTATGATTCTTTTACTAGAACTTCGTTCCAGGCCGGCCCTGCTTATACCCCCTGATTGTAATAGTCTACATAGGAGCACACATGTTGAGCACAGAGAGAGGAAAACACAGAAAGAGGTTAAAAAAAAGAGCGGGCAAATCAATAAGTAGAGAACACAGAGCTGAGAGGAAGAGCAGGAGACCAGAGAAGCACAGAAACTTTCCATCTTTTTGATCCTGTTATGTATAAAGTGACCATATTATTCTAATTTCCGACCATCTTATTTTAATCTTTGGTACATCTAGAGTAGCACTGCAGCCAGCATAACTCCAAAAGGCTGTGATTATTTCAGACTGACAATTACAGAGAGTGACATTTCATAAAAATAAAGGGATTCTGCCACAGACAGAGCTCAGTTTGCATTAGCACAACTAAATGTCTTCAAATGCAAGCTACAGGTTGACATCCTCTAGGAACGTGCTCTGCATGGAGACCAAGACCTTATAAGAAAATTGCCTCCATGCTTATGTAAGACAGAGCTCGCAATCTTTCAAAGTTCTTGCAAGCTAAGGTCCACAGGACTTAACGGATCCAGAATCTTGAACACTCTGCTATAGCACACGCACGCCTAATTTTTTCATTGTCATGTGTAAGATCATGATTCATCATTATATCCTTGTACAAACGTCAGAAAACATGAAAAAGCATAATGAAGTCCTTGTAAGGATAAAATCATCTGGGGGCAGATAGTAATAGATGCAGAGAAAACGTTTTCACTCCAAAATAAGTGGGTGGCAACATCACAGCTTCGATGTCCCCACACGTCATTTGGAGATAAACATGTTCAACATTTTTTCATGAAAACGTTGTGAATGGCTTTATTACTCCCCTCATAAAGATGCAGCCTCTTTTACATATTGCCTTTCTTTCATATATTTATATGAAAAGCTTCCGTTTTGCTGTAACTGTCGTCTTATGTTATATTTCAGACCGAAGACAGAGGATGACCATCTTAAGAATACAACCCTGTTTCTTAATTCTTCCAAGTAAAATGTATAGTGAGGAAAAATAATCTAGACCTCACTATTTTTTTTCACCCTGGTCATGAGTCCTGCTATAACTGTGTGCAGCTTTTGTCTTGAACATACAGCTATTTCCTTTTTCATTTTTTTGGCTCTTGCGCCAAAATAATAATGGGAAATATTTTTTTGTAAAAGAAACATACCAAGTTACATCTGGTTACTAGTTTTTTATATGCTTCTATGTTTTTTTTTTTTATTTGAATTTTATTGTTTTATTTAGTAATGTCATTGCATACCACAAAATTCATAGTGAAAACACCCAACCTTGTGCCCTGCCCTAGCACTGACCATTTAGATTGCAATTTCTTATAATAAACCCACTCCTACTGTATGCCCTTTCTTTAATAATCACTCTGGACCACAGAAACCTAAGACATTAGTGCCAGCGTTCTCCAGTACAACAGCTCTTAATATCAGCCTCTAAAAACAATAAGCAAAACACAGAAATGAACCAGCAGTAAAACCTGTAAAACCTGGGATTTATTGAGTCTATATGAGACAGAAAATACCTGCGTTTTGGCAGTTAAGTCATCATATATACAACTTGAATGCAACCAGAGAAACGCTCCTAAAGTTATTTTAATCTTTTGGGGGTGCTCCAAAGTCCCCATAACCTTTATAGACTCACTAAAGCTGTGCCTGCATGCAGATGTAAATGTTAACAGACCCAACTTAGTAAAACTGCTGTCGCACATTATTTATTCAGACATGACACAGACATGTTCAGTTCCTGTCAGGTTAAATGAAATTTGTGCATGTGTGTTAAGGCTTTGCTGTTTAACCCAAAAATATGCTGAGGGATTACAGTGTAATTGTGGGATGACTTATCAAATACTTCACTGCGTGAGCCTCGCACTCATGAGATGGGGCTTTCAAAAGGGTCAGTTGAGATGTGGAAGGTGGGGGTCACATGACACGTCAGCCTGAAGCTCCTTTTTAGCAACTCTGCTTGGTTGGCTACATGCGCGATCCCACAGACGTGATAATGGATCAGTAAAGCTGTTTTATTGAGGAAACAAGAGCCACAGTGATCATATTATTTCAGATTCATTTATCCTGGGCACATCATGAGTTCCATTTTAGTTTCTTACAGTTCAGTTACAGTAACTAAATGGTTTTATTTTAGCTTAACCCACTGCATAACATCATAGGGAAGCATGATATACAAATGTGAGTTGGCTTTTATTAAGTATTGCTTAGTTATCTTGTTTTGTTTGATTTTAAGCTTTTTTAACTGGTTCTCTTTTGCAGCAAACACAGTGTATGTCCATTTTTATTTCATCAGAATAATTTCTTATTTTATTTTGAAAGAGTTTTCCCAGGCCTGGCCTTTGTCCCATCATCATGAAGTGCTTTGAACGGCTAGTCAGGCATCACATCAAGGCTGCTCTCCCCCCCTCTCTGGACCCCTACCAGTTCGCATATCGCTCCAACCGGTCCACTGACGACGACATCTCCACTGCCCTCCACACAGCCCTCACACATATGGACACCAGAAACGCTTATGTAAGAATGCTTTTCATCGACTTCAGTTCAGCATTCAACACCATCATCCCCCAGCAGCTCGTTCACAAACTGGACCAGCTGGGGATCAGCACCTCACTGTGCAACTGGCTGTTGGACTTCCTGACTGGGAGACCACAGGCAGTACGGGTCGGCAGCAACACATCCAGCACCATCACACTGAGCACAGGGGCCCCCCAGGGATGTGTGCTGAGCCCCCTCCTCTTCACCCTGCTGACCCACGACTGCACACCGATTCACAGCTCCAACCTCTTCGTAAAGTTTGCGGACGACACGACTGTGGTGGGTCTCATCAACAACAACGATGAGTCAAACTACAGAAGCGAAGTGAGCCGCCTGGCTGAGTGGTGCAGCGACAACAATCTCTCCCTGAACGTGGAGAAGACCAAGGAGATTGTTGCTGACTTCAGGAGACAACACACCCAGCATGCTCCTCTGACCATCAACGGTGCTGCTGTGGAGAGGGTGAGCAGCACCAAGTTCCTGGGTGTCCACATCTCAGAGGACCTCTCCTGGGTGTTAACACCGCATCACTCGCCAAGAAGGCACAGCAGCGCCTCTACTTCCTCCGCAAACTGCGAAGAGCCAGAGCCCCGGCCCCCATCAGGTACACCTTCTACAGAGGCACCATCGAGAGCATCCTGACCAGCTGCATCACCGTGTGGTACGGATCCTGCACCGCAACCTGCCGCAAGTCTCTCCAACGCGTCGTGAGAGCAGCTGAGAAGATCGTTGGTGTCTCTCTCCCCTCACTTCAGGACATTTACAGCAGCCGTCTGACTCGCAAAGCCCTCAGCATTGTGAGAGACCCCACCCACCCGTCACACAGCCTCTTCAGTCTGCTGCCTTCAGGGAGGAGGCTGCGGACCCTCCGAGCCAGAACCAGCCGACTGAAGGACAGCTTCGTCCACCAGGCTGTCAGGACACTTAACACTCTCCCTTCTCTTCCACCGTTTCCCGCCTTGCCCCCCCCTCACTCACTCTGATCGCAGTATCTGCACCAGGCACTTTTGGCAGAACTGGACCGCCTGCTTTGCACCATGTCACTTTAAACAAACCGAAAAACTGTTGTTGTCATGTCACAACTTGTTTCTTGTCTCTTTTTAACCTGCACTTTGTGTTTAAAATGTATTTATTGTGTAGCACCGAGGGTTTGAGGGTAACGCAATTTCGATTCTCTGTATGTATCTCACATGTGGTAGAATTGACAATAAACTTGACTCTGAACTCTCTGAACTCTTGTTGTTCCACTCTGTCCTGATTGTCTACACCTGTGTCTTGGCAGGTGTTCGATGAGTGTGTGTGCTTTTACTCCTTCACTTGTCAGTTTGTTTGTCATGTATCCGTCAGACTTCCTGTCATTCCGACTCTGTTTTCTTATGCCCTTTTGCTTCCTTTTCAGTTTGTGTCAGTTTTGTTGGAGTTTTTTTTCTTTTTCATAATTATTAGTATTATTGTTATTATCTTGCTTTGGCAGCATCTTTTAATCTTCAGTTTTAATCTCCTGCATTTTGGGTCTTACTCCTGCAAACCTGATAATTATAAGTTCCTTGACAAAGAAGGCAGATTAAAGCTTCACTTCATGACTACAGAAAAGATTCCCGACAACAAAGCCAAAATGAAAACACAGGTTCAGAACCACTGCACAAAGTAAATTTCCATAAAAAGTGGAAGAAAATATATGCCAAATGATAACAGATGTATGAAGGATATGTGAAACAAAGGAGACAACAGTGAGATGTAAAACTACTTCCAGAAAAACAAGGAATTTAAAACTACAACAGATACAAAATGAGCCACACACACACGCACACGCACACAAAACTATGAAAAAACAGTCATATGATGCTATGTTATGATAGAATGTAAAACTATAAAAACAATAAAGGTGACCACATTTCTATTGGAATTTAGGTTGAAAAACTTGTGACAGTGATATTTGTGTGTATTTGTTTCTGGAAGGCCTTTACTCCTGATTTCTTGGTAGTAGACTCAAAACTTTACGATGGCTCATAGGGATAGATCAGTAGGTCGACATTGTCCAAGATTCAGTCATTGTGCATCTTTTAATGAGTTATGTGAGGAAATGACGCCTCTCGCTGACCTGGTACATCATACCCGTGAGAACCAGCACAGGCAAAAAAAAAAAAAAGCCTTGTGTTGCTTTACTGTGCATCAGCTGATTTGTAGATGCGAAAAGGTGTTTTCACTGCAGTTTTCTGAAATATTCCTTTTTCAGATCACCCACAAAACCACCTCATGCAACCTTTTTGATATATATCATAATTTGATGATGACGATGTGTTTCCATTAAGTGCATTTATTACTATTTGCAATTCCAATTTATGTATTTTCAAGGGTAATGGAAATGAACTTAGTGACTGAAGTAACTAAATGGACAGGGAAAATAAGAATCTTGCTCTTACAGAGGGGGTGTGGGCCAGCCTCTGTACATCCCCTGGGCCTCAGGGCCCCTGCGTCTCATAATCCATCCACGCTACATTAAAAGCAAGATCTGTTTCTGTGATTTGATGAGCAGTAGGAAAGTGGTTCTTGTACACCTGTTTCCCAACAGATGCATTGTGGAAAAGATAATAAATCCAGTTTTATGATAAGTCTATTGAGTAGTTACAGTCAGTCAAGCAACATTTGCCAAGCATTTGACAAAACAAATGAAAAACAAGCCAGCAAAGAACAGCAACCCTCCCCAGGGAAGCAGCAATTAATCATCCATAAAAAAACAACACCTGGCCGGGGATGGTGGTCAGCGTCAACAAATCATAAACAAGACCAATCTCTGGAAAAACCAGCGGAAATAGAACATAAAGTACATAAGAATACACTAGAAAATGTGCTAAATGGTACTTAACAAAGAATATCTTGGATAGATAACTCAAAACAACATCTCGAAAGAAATAATATATATTTTCATATAAAGAGCTTGATTTAGCTAAAGTTAAGCTCAAGGAATTTAGAAATCCACCCACAAGCAAGAATCATCACTAAAGGAGAGATATTATAGAATTAAGAACATCTTGGCTGTGAGCATATATTGGATTGTCTGAAACATATAATTAATAAACTGAAGTAACTACCTCCAGCATGACATAATCCTGTCATTTTTTGGTCATACCTATGTCTGGAAGCGTCATTCATAGGCTATTTAAACTTGCAGGATATGACATCACAGACCCAGATCAGGCTACATTTACTCTGCCTTCCCATGTCAACCTCAAAAAAATGTCACATCACGCTGCATCTGCTCTACCTCTGAACAGAATTGTAACTAAGATTTTGAAAGTAAGAGGTGTGTCTAACTTGAAAAGACAATACCTCGACCGAACATTTCATTAAGACCTCAACAAACTGAGACCTCAACAACTTGTCAAGTAAAAGACTCCTCAACAGTATGAATACTCTTTTTTTACTTTCATTACTAAATTTCCAACCTTGTGTGTATTTTCTTTCCCCCCCCCGCGCTCCCACGCTCCAACACAACCCTAAGCAATATATATTTTAAATATATTTATCTTGTTGAAAGTACATATATTTTTGACAAAATACTGAAAGGAAAAATAAAAGTTACCTTGGAAACATATGGCATAAACAAACTCCAAGAAACCAAGTGTATGATTACAGCATGTCATGAATGTTGGGGTTGGCAGTTACTCTTTCTATGTTTACATAGACAATAAAAACCTAAGTATTGATTTTAATTTTGATCTCATGTTAACACTTCGATCAGATTATTGTCTTATATAGAATAAGATGCTAATAGAATATTAATTTCACATCATAGTTTTAAATACTAAATTGATAGAAAGCTACTTTGACCATTTTTGCTGTGAAGGTTCTCCTCTAGGTGTGGAGGTGAAATTTCTGTCCAACATTCACTTTGATCTTCTATTCAGTTCTTCTCTTATTTTCTCTTCTGCCGTGATGTTCTTGAGCCTCTAGTCCGTCCGTCATGATTTCTGCTGTGGCTCTGTGAGTCAGCTCCATTTTTAGTGATTTCTGACATTGTTTTCACAAGAGACAACCAGCATGGTAATCCGAAGTTGGCTTGTTTTGGCAAACAGGCCAGACACAGGAACAAGACCTGTACGGCAATTCCTAAAAGTAATCAAACATTTTTTCAAATTAAATTGAACCTTTTTCTTGAATATGAGAAAAAAAAGATGTCTCCCTAACATCTGTATGATTATGTCTAGTGTTCCATCCATGTTTTGATGCAACTACATTAGTTCATCATTATTATATTTAGGCATGTCCTGATCACATTTTTAAGTTCCTGAGTCATGTGGTGTTGAATATTGGACACTTTGGCAATCCACAAAAAAGCAAAACAACCACTTCTCAAACAGTAGAAGCTGCTGTATCTCTGCAGTCGCTGGCCAATTTGAAAAGTTTCTAAATTGCAGACATTTCTGAAATGCTGAGGAGCCCATTTTAAGTTTCCTTTATGTATGTCAGCCAGTGTTGCCAATTGTTCAGTAAGGAAAGTAGCTATTGGCTTTACAGTTTGTTTATAATTGTAATAGATGCTGTTGGAAAGAGGAATAAAATTGTGGAAGAGATTTTAATCAAAGGTCTACACTTTAAATATGTGCTACAAGTAAATTTACTTTTGTCAATTCTGTTTTTTACAATTCCAACTCTGCTCCTTTGTCCTACTATAGGTCGCCAGTGGTGCAGCATCACAAAATGTTTATTCTAATCATTACACTAATTAGAATTATATATTAAGAATTATCATACTTATTAATCAGTTGTGCTGGGCTAGTACAAGACCAGCCAGCTTCGGCTTCGCAGATTTCTTTGCAGTCTGGATGCGGAGAGGTGAACGTCTCGCAGCTGAGAGTGGATGGTGCTGGAGGACTGGGCCACCTGGTATGGGGGAGGGGCCCACTGCAGCACAGGCTGCTCACTAAGAAGAGTGAGAACGAAAAGAGCCTTCCTGTCAGAGTTTATAAAAGTCTTCAATCACATCTAAAAAAAGTTGCTAGATATGTTGCTAGTCCGTTAAAGGGGTCTGAAAACTCACTAAACAATGCGATAACGTTGCAAAGATGGTAACACTGATGTCAGCTCACAAGCTACAGCTGCTACTCCAGATTGATGATTACGTCTTCTCCTTGCCGACATAAACTGTAATCATTAGCAGTGAAACTTATTGATAGATAATAAATACATCATGAACATAATAATTCATTTAAAATGTAATTTTGGGAAATAAAAACAGAAAAAAAAATATGATGTCCACCTAATCACTCTGAAATCATGTGATTGGCCCCAATTTTGGACTGCACGATGGGGTCAGGACATCACTAATTATATCATATACTGTTGTGTTTTATTCCTAACTTTCTAAAGCTTCAACTATAACTTCTTATTTTTTAAGCTATTCAGTTCAGTTTAATTTGATACGTTTAATTTCAGTTCAGTAACACTACTTCCCCAAATACTTGATCCTTACATTACATGTTAGTGCATTAACTGTCAGTACTGTAATTTAATCTCTTTACAGAGTGGCTGTACATGCGTACATCTGCGGCAGGAAGGATCTCCTGCAGCGGTCTGTGTTGCAACGCTTTTGAAGAAGCCTCTGACTGAGAACATTCTGTTGTTGAATCATTCAGTAATGAAGACAATGCTCAGTGTTGTCCATAATATTTTTCATTTTATGAAGCATCCTTTTTTGAACAACCAACTCTAGAGAATCCAGAACAGAGCCAGCTTTCTTTATCAGTTTGTTTAAGTTTGTTTGTTTGTTTATTTTATTTTAAGTCACTGGCTCTGATGCTCCCCCAACAGATAACTGCAGATAAGATTGTACTCTCCACATCAGACTCTTAGAAGACAGGCAGCATCTTGTATGTAAATGCTGAAGGACATAAGCTTCCTCAAGAAATACAGTTTTCTCTGTTTCTCTTTACGGACAGCAAGAAGAAACAGCATTTATGACATCAGTCCAGTCTGTTGTCCAGGTGAACACAGAGGTATTCTATCCTTCTCCACCACCTCCACTTCTTCTCCCATGATAGAAATACACTTTGACCTATTTTCAGTGCTCCTAAAATACTCCTCAGTCCTCAGTCAGCGCTGATGAACCTCAAAACGGTGGTCTGTTTCTCAGGTATTCACTAATCCAGGTAATTGTGGAGGCACCCACCTGTGTCTTCCAGAGTTTCTCAGATGGTAAAACAGGCTTAACTGTTAAATGCACTGGAGAAATCAAACAACATGTTCCACACAGTGCTGCTACTTCATCCAGATGACAGTGCAGTGCAACTGCTTGTTGAAGCAGGAGTGCGATGGCGTTTTCAACTTCAGCCTCACGACGATAAGCAACTGCTGTGAGCTCTGAAAGGGACTTGGGTGGCCCAATAAAAGTGTATTTTATACCTATATATCTTTTTTTTAATAACCTTTAGCATGTGTGTGTGTATCTGTGTGTGCTGTGTGTGAGTAAAAAAATATATCTTTATATATATATATATATATATATATATATATATATATATATATATATATATATATATATATATATATATATATATATATATATATATACATACATGCACCACCTGGAGAATTAGTGACATCAACTGGCTATTTTGTTGAACTACTCCTAACGCTCACGGAGAAGAGTGGATGGAAACAGACATTGATAACTATTATTCAAAACACTGAAGGTAAAAACAGCCACAGCTTCCACAGCTGATACCCTCAGCACAAAGTGAAATAACCCAAAATGTTGTTTTCAATCATTTAAATAGGTCTGATGACCTTGTTTGCCTTCGTGCCCATTCATCCCTCCGCCTCCTCCTGTACATATGACAGTGTGGTTCTCCAGTTTCCCTTTCCCTGTCACATTCCCAGTTTGGATAAGGCTGAGCTGCTGCTGGATTCTCATCAGGGTTGACCAAAGGAGACAGTGTGTGTGTGCTGTGCTCCTTACCATGTTGGTATCTAAATTAAATTGTCTTTATCTCCTTACAGAAAAAAGGAAGAGGGAGGACACGAAGGGTTGGAGAAAGGGGGGGGGGGGGTGAAAATTAATTTGTTAGATCAAAAAAATATTTAATTTTGCTGCACATCAAACAAACTTTGCCTTCAGACAGGGTGTACTGAGGCGGGTCCGCCTTTCTCCTTCTTTCTCCTCTTCTTTTACTTCATCTCCTTCAACTTCTTTTCTTTAATTAAAAAAGCATCCTATTATTACTGCAGATGAAAAAGGAAACATCTATTCAAACAGTACAGTCGTACCGGACTACCACTAATCTTTTGGTAATTATTTTTTAATTGAATCTTTTGAACACAAAAGCCCTGAGCAGATGCTTGCATTACCACAGTCCCACATCACACACCACGCCATGTATACGAGATGATGCCTGCCTCGCCAAGAGCAAACAGCAGGACAACACTGAAATGAAAGAGGGAGAAGTTAAGAAGGATGGAAATAAAGGAAGAAGGGAAGGGATGGGAGAGAGGATTGAAGCGGAGGTCTGCAGAGATGGAAAGTTATATATAGAGGAATAGCTCAGCAGCTCTTAAGATGCCTGAACATGAAACGTGTTTACATTCAAACACAAGTATCATTTCTGCTGATATGAACACTTGGATGTAAACCGAGAGGTCAAGAAGCTTGTGCCTTCTTACCTCTACCACTTTTCCTTAAAATCCCTCTTTCGCCTTTCGTCTGGACGCCTCCAAACTTCTTCAGCATCTGCACGCTGCTGATTCCAAGCACATAATGATCGGTCTTAAGGGAATGGAGGGGGTGCTTTACTTTAAAAAGAGAACGTCCCAAAGGATGAACACTGTCTAAACTTTTCAGCATTTTGCCTCTCGGAAAGGACCTTAAAAACACCTTATTACCATAGAGCTTCCAATTTCACTGACATTTGATATGCTCCTGGGTCTCGTTGAGGGATTCTGGATGATGTGTGTAAAGTTCTCTCTCGCAGAAGCCTCAGAAGTGCTTTAAAGACATGTGGAGGGAGATGCAAAGAAGGACTTAAGGAGCAGGCAAATAGGAGCAGCTTGGAGAAAGAGACATCTTTAGCTTGGCTTTATGCAACACTGTATTGGCTCTTAATCATGTCGAGTGCCCGTCAGAGCTCACCAGAGCAGGTTAAATCACATTACTCAAGCGTTGTACGTGTGTATGAGTGGAAAAGAAGTGTTTTCCCTTGCTTTTATAAGTATGAGTGTGTGTGCATGAAGCAAAATGTTGGAGTGTGTGAAGGTATAAGCCTAGTACTTAAATTTGCTTAGGTCTGTCATCATGAAAGCTCTATGGGATGATAGTTATCAGGCTTCTCAGAGTACTTTAGTACATTTAGGATTGTAAGTAAAAGCAATTTCATACAGTCGTGAAAATATTAGTACTTCCACTTATAATGTAATGATTTTTGTGTACAAACAGACAAAATCATTTACTTGTACTGGGTTCTGTGTTCAGTATATGCAACATCAGAAGGTACATCTTTTGTGACTGTGGTATTTTTGTTTGCCAAAAATGATCAAAGAGAAAAACCAAAACTGGGGGCAAGACTAAACACCCTCCGGTTGCATCTATAGGATTTAAGAGGGTAAGTTGCAGCCAGGTGCTGCTAGTCATTCGTCTTTGATGAGCTGCTCATCAGCAGGTGTGCAGACCTACATGAAAGTGGTTTTTTGTGATTCAGGTGTATGTTAACAAAATGCCAATAGGGTAAAACATAATGAACAGATTTAAAGAAGCAACGTTTCCTGTACATCAGTCCAAAAGAACTATAAAATAATTTCAGAACAATTTTGAGTTCAACGTGTTACAATGACATTAACAATTAGAAAATAAGTTTCCACTTCTCCCAGGGATGGACGTCACAGCAAACGTACACCAGGGTCAGACTGCAATGCTCAAGTAAATACAAGAAAGCCTAATTACATCTAAAACTTACCTGACTGAGCATGTTATATGTTAAAGTTCATGATAGCAGAATTAAAAGACGATTAAAAAAGTGCAGTTTGTTTGGAGGGTCGCCAGGAGAAAACCTCTTCTGTCAAAAAAGAAAGCAGAGTCACAACTGAGGCTCACAAAACTGCATCTGAACAAACCACAAAACTTCTGGAACAAAGTCCTGTGGACAGATAACACCAAAGTGGCTGCATCTGGCTTTATTTGTGCTTCTTAAGTTATAGCACAGTGCAACATGGTATTCTTTGTTGTTTGTATGAGGTTTGGTCTCCACTATGATAACATGCACGGCAGGTCGAGATCAGATTTTTGAGCATTAGCATTTTTAGACATAAAGTTTTCAGTCTTCACAATGATATAATCTGACTAATAAAAACATAAAGTGAAGCAGGAAGCAGGCAAATGACAAAAAAAAAAAAGTGAAGCGTGCTGCTGGAATCAGGGATGGCAAAGGACAGGGGGAGGGGATTGTGCGACATGGGTGGTGGTGTTGGGGAGGTGGGCTGAGAATGAGAGATCAACAATGCCATAAATAACCTTGGGAGAAGTCACCTATCCTCCCGCAGGCGACAGCTCGTCAGGGAAATGAATGGGTTGTCACTGTCGTCTTTGTGCCCATGGCTGAGGGCACTGAAGCTGGCAGAGCTGCATTCGCACACAAATGGAAAAAAAAGGTTTTCTTTCCTTTTCTAATGCAACCCCCCCTCTCCCCACTCACCCGCCTCCCACCTCTACGACTGACACAAACAAACGCAACCGAGTTCACAAACACTCTTTGAAAGCATGCATCCACTTAAAGTAAAATTGACACTTTGATGCAAGGAGTTCAGCCAGTGGTTTGTGCAGCAATGTAGGAAAGTACACACACACACACACACACACACACACACACACACACACACACACACACACACACACACACACACACACACACACACACACACACACACACACACACTCTCAGACTCTCAGTATAGCTTTCCCTTACCATATATCTCTATTTGGACTCCAGGTGTGTTACTTGAATTTCATCCCTGCAGCATTTTCTTCGTAATCAGTGCAATATTCAGTCACAATTCAATATGCTCAGATACTACGTGTCAGACGCACGGCGATCAGTGTGTGTGTGTGTGTGTGTGTGTGTGTGTGTGTGTGTGTGTGCATTTTGCTGTGTGTGAATGAAAAAGATCAACAGTTAAGAGATATGTGAACATTGTTTATCAAACTACAAATTTGTCATATCTTTAATATGTTGTTCATCTGTTCATATGTTGTCTATTTATCTATTAACCTCCATTAATGTACAATTAATGGCGATAAACAATAAAGATGAACACTGTAGAGTTTTAATACACTTCATTTATTTGGCATAGAAATACAACATTACATCATACTTCTGTCTTTTGAGCTTAAGATGACAACTAAGAGGAGAATTCATCTCTGCAAGAGCCCAGAAGAGCAATCCTTCTCCGCTGTAAAGGTTTTTTGGTTCACTTATGTGCAGCTCTATAAAGTCCTGCCACAACATCCCAGTTGGTTTGAGCTCTGGACTTTGAATAGAATATCAGTAAACTTTGATTCTTTAAATAATCTAAATGTACACCATGCCGATGTACATTTAAATTACTATGTTTTTACCCAGTGACACCCTGAATAATAAAATTAAACTCATTAGTATTTATTTTAAAGAGGGACCTAACCTTTTCTCATAACTGTAGTCTTTGGACTCATATCTGACTTCTGGGACAGAAGGATTGCTCGTTGGCAATATGGCATCATATTTAGAAACGGAAATCTAAAGTCTTCTGACCTGTCATGTGAGGATGGGTTGATTTGCATTTGAATCCCCGAGTTTATCTTTTGTCTTCAATTTTGGTTGAAGTAGCTTCAAATCCAGCACGCTACCCCAACCCTTGTTGGGGAGTAAAAACCCCACTTTGCCCCTGTAGTGTTTTGATGCCTGCTGAGCTGGAGTGTGTGGTCATGCATGTCGGCTTGGGTGTGTGTGTTTCCTTTTAAAATAGCTGCTTTGTCAGTGAACAAGCTGACAGGTCAAAAATGCATGACTCCAGCATTATTCCACATATTCATATTCCTCACTAAAAAGAAAGAAAAAGAATCATAGGCTTCTTTTATATATATATAGACTGGCTTAACAATTCATTTCAATTTCCTGCAGGGCCTGACTGACTTCAGAGAGCCAGTAATCTGACGAAGAACTCCATTTAGCCTTGTACTTACATTTTAACCCCAAAACCAGATATTTCACAAATATGAGCCTTTTGCGTGTGAGGAACGCTTGCCTGTCAACTTTGTTTAATTTGAGAAAAGACTGGGCAAAACGTATTGCAACCCCTCCCGCTTTAGATCGAACCCATGCCTGAAGTGGCACTCAGCACAAGCAACAGGGCAACTTGCATCTCAAAATGGACTCTAAATGCAAACAGGCATAACAAGGGACAGCCAAATCATCCCCCACCCCCATCCCTGCCCCATTTTCATTTTCTGTGTGTGTTTTTTATTTTTTTTAGAAGAGCTCTTTTTTCCTTCAAATTTCACACTGCGTAGTATTGTGTAGCGGCAGAATTAGAAGAAAGGGACAAAGTGAGAGAGAAGGGATGGAAGAAGAGAAAGGAAAATCAATGGCGAGGACGTAGCTGGGGGGTTTCCTTATTACATTTTGCATAGACGTCGGCTGTAATTTGCCTTTGATCTCAGTCCCAGGATGACTCACTGAAGCCATCTTCCCCAGCCAATTGGGGATGTACAGAGGAAGGGAGGGCAGTGCAGAGGAGAGATGAGGAGGGATGGAAGGAGTGGGTGGAGGGTTAAGGATGGAGAGAGGAGAGGAGCAAGGATAAGGGCTGAGTTAGAGGGGGTGGGAGGGTGGGGTTGAGTGGCAGAGGAGACCACAGGGCCTGGATGCCAGGGCTTCGTCTCCACTTCAGGCATTCTGCTGAGATGGGTTTTTGTGCTGCAGACTGGATGTAACGCAGAGTCTCCTGGCTCCACATACAGAGCCACATGTAGGTCCAGTATGTCCACCTCACTCAGACTGACTGATGCTTTACATTAAGCACGCACAGACGTGGACTATCACAAATAGTCTGACATTTTTTGGCAAATATCAGTGCACAGGGTAAGTGAGCATAGATAGTCAAGTACCTATAGCCTCCAACAGCTATAAAGTCTAATGCTGACACTGCTTGACAGTCGTGTTCAGCATGTGAGACAATACCTCTATATTTTTAATACTCCTATGTTTTTTTTGAGTAAAAATATATTAAATAAGAAAAAATGTACTGATTGTTGTGGTTCTTACTATTGGGCAAATAAAACCATAGATGAAGAACATAACGTTTTCACTGTGTTATTGCATATTTAACAAAAATGAAATTAAAAAAAGTGTAAAAATAAATAAATACATACATTTGAGCAATTCCAAGTACCCCTATGATTTAATGACTTTTGGTGCCACCTTCAGTCGCAATAACTGCATTCAGTTATTTCCTGTAGATTTTATCAGGCTTTGACATCAAGCAAATTTGATCCATCATCCAACACTTCTTCAGCTCATTGAGGTTTTATGGGTATTTGCTCATGTACAGCCGTCTAAATATCAGCCACTGGATTTTGCTTGGTTTGCGGTCTGGATTTTGACTCGGCCTTGTGAAAACTTCTGCTAATTTGCTGCATTTGGTTTTTGCCGAACGTGGCATTTTGCATTTGCATTAACAACTCCAATTTTTGTCTCATCTGTCCATAAGACATTGTTCCAGAAATCTTGTGGTTTGTTCAGATGCAGTTTTGTGAACCTCAGTCAGGCTTTCAGGTCCTTGTAGGACAGAAGAGGATTTATATCTCCAACAGACCTTTTTAAACAAACCAGCAGGCTAGTAGGGTCTGGGCTGTAGTTCCTTGGTTTGATTTTATTTTATTTTTTTCTATTTATCTGAGCATTGCAGAGTCTGATCTGACCGTAAAGTTCCTTGGACGTTCATTCCTGAGAAGACTATAAAAAACACTTTTTGTCATTTGAATTTCAAGATTTCAGAATTTTTTTTATCTTTTAGCATGAATGTATTTCTTTTGTGTTAACATAGGAAACAACTTGTATTTGTCAAAACAAATCAAGAATAAAATTAAAACACGCTCATGTTTCATTTCATTTGTCCCAGTTGTATTTTTGTTCTAGGTTTTGTCTTTTATTTAAATCTATAAACTGTAAGCTTTCAATGCCATGATGTAATTATTTTTTTTCCATTACAGTTAACAAAAAAGTCCTACATTCACAGTAAAGTAAATACAGTTCAGTGCAATATTCCTTTTATATCAACAGTGACATGATGTAGAAAGTTTGGCCTTCAGTCGGGAGTAATTATACTTGCAGAACTACTGGATTATTATTAGTAACAAACTGATGAATAAGCAGCATTTAAATGTTTCAGGATGAACAGTGTGAAAGCAAATTAAAGTATTTCATATTCTGTTTGATCAGCCTCAAAAACATAAACTACAAGATATTTTAATTAGGAAATGGAATCACTTTGGAGAGTTAGGTAAGGTTTTATTTCAGTAAAAGCTCCCTCTTTCTTGAATATAATTGTATATGTCTAATTGTACAAGTGGAGTGTAATATGACAAATTGGAATTACGAAGTAAAAGCCTGACTTTGTCAAAATGTGAATGTGAGCGGGAGAATAACCGTATGGGACGGACTGTAAATGACGCAGGTGAACTGTATTGCCACAGGCAATTAAAATCTTTGTAAGTGTTGAAGTGGTGGAAAATAATGAATGAACTCATATAAGTCATTAATAGACAGAGCTGTCTCTGAGAGAAAAGAGGGACGGATTTGTCATCTCTTCTCTACACAATACCATTGTTCCTTGCGACGTACAGCAGTCGTTGTGTTATTAATGATCCCGCCTTGCAAAAGATCCATTTTTCTCTTTTGTCCTCCTGCTCCACCACTGGAAACTTTTCATGAGTTTTTCATCCCCCACCAACACTGCCATCATCATAACCAGAACTACTGTCCTCTTTTGCCATTGTTGTGAACGGTAAGGGGTTAGGTGTGAGACTCACGAGTGATCCTCGTAAACCACAGTAAAGCGCTGGTATTTCTGTGGAACTTTATTCTGAAGAAAATGTCTTTTCTAGTTCTGAGTTAATTGAGTTTGTATCCTGTGTTAAATGTTTACCAGCAACATTGTGGACACTGATTAAGTTCACAGTGTTGTGTTAGAGGTGTCAGATGTGACTTAAATTCACTAGTTTCGCAGACAAATGATAGAAAAGCTTTAAAAGAGTTTTAAGAAAATACTTAATGTAGAGCACACTGTCAAAGTTTCACACCAAGGTCAAGTTTTTATTTACAAATCCACTTCATAAAAATAGCAGTAATGACAGAAAATAGTTTCAACAAATACCTCAGAGGCACAAATAGGCACTTTTTGGATTTTTTAAACATTTTTAAACAATGGTTAACGAAACTTCTACCGTGGCAGTATGAAATATTGAAAATAAATAAAATGGAGCAAAAATCACAGGGCTGTGCCATGACTAAGTAATGGTTTTGAAGGTTGGCATTGCCTGAACTAATGCGGTCACACCAGCATCGGCTGGTGAGCAGGTAGCACAGTTAAACCCCCTCGGTAGGCCCCGAGGACACTCTCAAACATCAGGTCAATATCCCTGAACATACAGTATTTTTCTGTGACTTAATAGTTTTAGTGTCTCTCTGAGGGTTTCAGGGATCTGTAGTGCTCCTAAAAAGTAAGGTTATATATGTATATATATATATATATATATATATATATATATATATATATATATATATATATATATGTATATATATGTATATATATATATACATATATATATATATACTATATATATATATATATATGTATATGTATATATACATATATATATATATATACATATATTATATATATACATATATATATATATATATATATATATATATATATATATATATATGCCAGGACGGTGGCTTTATGGTTAGCACTGTTGCCTCACAGCAAGAAGGTTCCTGGTTCAATTCTTTATGTGAAGAGTTTGCATGTTCTCCCCGTGCTTGCGTGGGTTCCCTCTGGGTACTCCGGCTTTCTCCCACAGTCCAAAAACATTGATCATTCTGAATTGCCCATAGGCGTGAATGTGAGTGTGCATGCTTTTGTGTCTTTGCATGTGGCCCTGCGATTGACCTTTCCAGGTTGTACCCCAGCCTTTCGCCTGCAATGCGTCGGGACAGGCTCCAACAGACCCACGTGACCCTGAGAAGGAGTAAGCAGGTATAGATAATACACATATATATATATATATATATATATATATATATATATATATATATATATATATATATATATATATATATATATATATATATATATATATATATATATATAAATAGACGGATTGTTTGATTATTATTATTTTCCCAGACAATGTGAGTCCACAAATCAGGTTCCAAACAAACTGTGGAGGCTCATCGTGAGAGAAATGTAGGTGTTGGTGACAGTCATCACGTACTTCTCTCCTGAAACTACTTTTTCAACTGCATTTCAAAATTAAAAAGTTTGGTGTCAAAGCTAGACCTGGAGATGATTATTCATGCTGTTTATTTCTTTTTGTCTACATTGTTGTAACTCCTTTTTTAAATGCTGTAGTGAGGCTCCAAGCTGGAAGCAATAGAAGAATTCGCAACTCCTGTTTTATCATCTTGTCACTGGTTACTAGTCAGTTTTATAGTCAACTCTTAAATCCGGGGCTAACTTCCAAGGCTCTCTAGGTGACCATCTATTAAAGGACATCTTATTCTTTTTGCATCTGAAGACAATTCTTTTGTCCATATTTTGGTAGAAATAAAACATTTTTCTCATGATTATTTTGTTGTGGACAGGAGACTAAGTTTCTTAACAGTTTAGAGCAACCAGCTGCTCTGGCCGAGCCACCTTGGTCCCTGGACCGTGTTTTCCATTACTTTAAAGTACATGCAGCGTTCGACAGTACACGCATATTTGATTGAAATATGCATCACAGTTTTACAAAATAGTTGACTCAATGATAGGGTACAAACATTTCAAATATTCAACTGTGAATTAAAATAGACTTTAGGGCAAAGAAAGCATACTGAATGTTAAACTGGCAACTCCTGACGCTCCAGTAAGTTTCCACCTATGCTGCATTTCTGTCATAACTTGGCCCTGGTTTGTCAAGCATACTGGAGGGTGTTTTTGTTCTCATGCAAACACCCAATTTATTGGTGTGGGTAGCAGAATTTGATATTATTTGAGGCTTATTCCTAATCGTCCAGACGGTAAATATTGCACACTTCTTCTGCGGTGGCCTAATGGGCATGTAACCTTATAGGCAAACATGTGAAGTGGTATTCCTCCAATGACTGGGAGTTTAGAAAGAGTGCCAGGCACTCCCTCAAGATGAAAGACTTGTCAGATGGCACTGTCTAGCCGCGCTCAGACATTTATGAGAAACAGACCAGGCTAAGTGTCCAATCTCTTGTGACTAAGCAGAGTTGTAGTGCACAATCCTCTGTGTATAAACTATTTCAAAACCAAAAGTGTGGCTCCCTGAGTGCTCTGGCAGCGTCCCCTCTTGAAATGTACACCTTCCCTATTCCTAACCAGGACTTCACTGCTGATTATTGCTATTATTACACTTCATAAATCCCCTCCTGTCTCATGATTGATGATTTTCCACCTATGTATGGTCTGATGTATAAGTTTAAGAAGTCATGTTCCCTTTTTTCTGAAGATTCAACTCTAATTGATGTTTTTCAGCTGAAGTCAGTTTGGCTGCCGGTCTTCTCCACTGTGGCTGAATTAGTATGCAGCCTCAATAATCTACCCCCTCGTCTCACGTGGCCCGGTCCGCAATCCCTGATGATGAAATGAATTACACCGTCTATTGTCAGAGTGCTTTAATCATATTAGCTTCTGCTAAAATGACAGAGTATTGTTCAGAGCCCCAGACAAAAGAAGACACATCTAAGGTACAATGGACCTCGGATCTCGCTCAGTGAATTACATTAATTCTAAATAACGTCACGTTAAGCTGCCTGTCTGGTAGAGGTTGTAAAAGAGGTTTGACTGCAATGGCCTTTGAACCTTCATCATTGCTAATGACGCAGTCAGATACTGATAGATATTCATTGAGTAGAAAAGGTTTTTGTTTTTTGGGGTTTTTCTTGGTCTTATTTAAGACCTGAATCCTATGTAATTTGTAATATATCTTTTTTTTACTTTTCATTTAAGCGTAATGAAATTATATATATTTTTGGGAAAGTTTTGTCAATTTCTTCACATTTTATTCTTTTAGTATGCCTGTTTATCTATAGTTTTTATAGACTTCTAAGGATAAAGATTATTGGATGCAGAAGTTGCTAGAATTGTAGTTGATGGATTCAGAAGCCTCGGGAACCGGAAAAAAGTGACTATTAAATCAAGGAAAAAATGGTTTTCATGGTCTTTGCATGCTTCATCGTGTCTTCATGTTCCATCCTCATTACACCAAATGCAGGATTGGGACAGCAGTGGTGTGGTGGTCAGCACTATTACCTCACAGCAAAAAGGTTTTTGGTTCAACTCCTGGCCTGGGTCTCTCTTTGTGGTTCAATTGGTGATTTTTTAAGTTGCCCATAGGAATCTGTGGTTGTTTTTTCAATATGTGGCCCTGCAATGCACTGGTGACCTGTTAAGGGTGTATCCTTGTCTTCTGCCCAAAGAGACCTGGGATCGGTTCCAGCAGATCTCCATGATCCTAAGTAGTAATAAGCAGGTATATGATGGATGGATGGAAATGCACATTACATCAATGCACATAGATTTTGTGAATTAGGGAAGAATATGTTGTGGTTAGGAAAAGAAAACTGTCCTGAAAAGAATCTGAGCAACTATGTCAATTTTTCCAAAAGGGTTTGTTTCTGTCCCTCCACAATACACCACAATGGTTGCGTCTACAAACCAGCCACTGTGTCAGGTCCATAAAACAAATGACAAATAACAGCTTGTTTCACTCAACTGTTGTATATAAGATTGTAATATGTTACCACAGCAAAACAATGGTGCATCACAGCTTCCTTTGCATCACAAACTAAAAGTAAAAACACCAAGATATGTCTTTGCTTGCTTGTGCTTAAAGTTTGCAATCTTTTCCCTACAACACATCCTATGTCCTTCTGTGACAAGTAAAATATACAATATGAGCTCCTGGTCCACAATGGGACTGAATTGTGATTGTGACATGATGGAGAAGATTGTTAGCGTCACTGCTTGTGTTTGTTGTGTCATCCAACAACCTGAAGTCACAGATGTAAATGTAAAGTTAAAATAACTGTTCATGCAGCACAACTGGAATGATCCAGTATTCATACATTGCTATAAATCTTTCAGTTTATACAACACACCCCAGTTTCCTTTTATTCTTTTTTTCTTTTTTTTTTTTTTTTTTTGAGCCGATGAAGGCATACACACAACCCAGTGCACACGAAGCCAGAAACACATTTGTACATGCAGGCAGGCTGTGGTTATGTCTGCCGGGGAATTTCTGTGTGACTGGTCTAGTCCTTAATTCAATAATTTCTAACGGTACTAGCCCACCCCCTGTTCATTGATGAAGGCACTTTAAGCTGAGCAATATTTAGCATATCTGGCTAAATGGGCCTAACAAGCTCCAGCTTGGATCACGTTATAAATTAATAAATAATAAGAGATGGAGAAAGTGTGATGTTGCCACGGAAATAATTTTCCTCTCTTGAACCAATGATGGCATGCACTTTATGCAAATTGGTGTCTTGGGACAACAAAATCCTTCTTAATACATATGCAGACTTCATAAAAGAGAAAGAAACCAAGAAAGACCTGAGTGAAGAAGACGGAGATGGTAAAGAGGGGAGGAGGGAATGATAAGAAACAGTAGACTGCACAGAACTGAACATATGGGAATTTTGTCTATAAAATCAATGAAAAAGACTAATTCTACAGATGGAAGATGAAAATGTTTGTCTGTGTGGTATGGATCAGTTTTGTAATGCATATTTACTCATGAATAAATAGGAGTTCTGGCTGATACAATGAGGCTCCATGTCACAGATAACTTTCTCCATATTTTTGAAATGTTTGGTTCTAGAGTAAGTGGATTGTGTTATTTCTTAAATTTCCTAAACTTGGGTAGGTATGGGGGCCCAGCAGTCTTCCTTTCAGATGTTTTTTCAGTTGCGGCATCTAAAACAAGAGTGGATGGATGCATTTGATTATAATAAACATGAAGTTACATAGATATAGGTACGGCGTGTTCCAAGTGGGAGGAGTCAGCTCTGACCAAGACGGCATCAACCAGGATTGCAAAAAAATGCATTTAAAATTTTATTCAGGATGGGTTATGTCACAGAGGGTTTGTCCAGTTCTTTTATACACTTTATAGAGGATTAAGATTAAAAAAAAATAAATAAAGTAGAAGTATTTCCTTAAAGGGCAGTATGTGTGGAACAAACACTGTGTGTGGATGCAAAGACACATAGACACTCTACATACATAAACATGTACACTTGCTCTATTTCGTTGTCTCCCCCAGTTCCCATCACACCCCACTTGTGCTCTCTGAGGAAGTTTTGAATCCTGTCATTCTGCCTCAGAGTTCAGCACTTCTTTCATGTGTGCCTCAACAGTGGGCCTCGCCTCCTTTTGTATTGTTTTATTATTTATGCATTGGGAGGGGTTGGTGGTTTGTTGGGGGGGTATGTCTTAGGCATAAGCAGCAGCAGCAGCATTAAGACAGATCTGGGGGAGATAGAGGGGGCTAATTCATATTCTGTTTCAGCAACATCTTAGCAAGTCGGAGAGTTCAAACATTTTCCAATCAAATGCAGAGCGAAGAGGGGGAATAAAAGGGAAAGGCAAGAAAAGAGGGAGGACGAGACACTGGGGATAGGTATGTGTGTAAAAGTGTATGTGATGGTATTATTTTGCATGCACTTGTCCACATCCCTGACAGCGTTCCTCTTGTATATGTGTGTGTGTGTGTGTGTGTGTGTGTGTGTGTGTGTGTGTGTGTGTGTGTGTGTGTGTGCGTGTGTGTGTTCAATTCAATAATAGATAGAGATAAGAAGAAATACATGATGGAGTGGGTTCAAAGAGCAAATAATTTTTAAAAAAGAAGGAGGAAATGGGGTTTAAGACAGAAAAGTTGATACAATATTGGAACAAAAAACAACTTTCTGTAAAACTAAAAGCGTTGGACAGTGTAGAGAGGAAGGTTGGCCGTCACTGTGCGTTCACTCGTATGTGTAAATCCATGTGTATTATACTGTTCCATTCTCAGGAGAAACAAATGCACTTTTCTTTGTGAAAAGTTTTCTGGAGGCTAACGGAGAAAGTTATGAATCCCTGAGGATAATTCTGAAATCAGGACAGGATCAGTAACAGAAATTCTATCCAGAAATATCTGAGTGTCTTTGATTCTTTTGCTCTGTTTTCACTCCCAAATTACATTATTTGCCATGAATATATTTCTGAGTGTTTAGATTACATATTTGTTACAAGCATGTGCTTACCTTAAACTGCCGCTTTGAGGTCATTATGCTTACACATGCTTCATCTGTGTAACCCAGGCCAGTAGTACGCAACAAAATGTCTGTGGGAAAACAAGTCCGTAGACTTTATGTGCAGCTTTTCCTCCGTTCAGACCACCAAGAATGTGGATAATTCATGGACTTGGACAGTATTAATGGATGAAACTGATAACAAATGTATAATATTGATTGTTGTAGTCACTAACACACAGTTGTCATTGTGAAATTGTTCAGCTGGTGCTCAACCCTAAGGCTACTTTGACTCCACCCAGTTTAAAGGTCGATTAACCATTTGTTAACTTCTTGACTGGTCAGAAAATCTGTGGCTGTCCACTGGCACTCGATCACTATGTGTGAATAACTCAAGTCATCAAGGAGGTGTCAACTGTCACTGAGCCAATATTGATGGTTAATAGATATCCAACATGGAGTTACTGGCCAACTAAAACTTTCCAGCTACAGCCAACGACAGCACGACGGAGCAAGGTGAGTCACAGTGAGGAAGTGAAGCACTGAAAACCCACAAAGCAAGGGGAGACGATGTAAACTGTTAATATTGCACCAGTCACAAACTGAGCAGGCAGCTACTTTCTATTCCAGGGAAAGGAGTGGATTAGCACACTGTTGCCCACATGGGCTAATTAATCCCTTCACTCGTAATCCTTGTCTTTAATTGATTTATTTTTATTCATGTTTTCAGCAAATTGCTGAACAAACAGCAGGCACCACACATTCAATCTTCGCTCCACTCAAACCATTTTTCAAATAAAAAACCTGCTTTGTGTGTGGTCACATAGTATGAATACGACAACTCCAGATTACAAGAAAGTAAGTTGTGTAGTCTGAACAGCTCAGCAATCTGCCATTGTCAAAAATCACGTAGCGTGAAAATGTCCTAGTCGGAAAGTTTGGTTGCCTTACAAGTGAACAGTTCTTTTCTTTAATAAACCTAATTACTGTGTTATGACATTTCCTGCCATTAAATATTGCCATGACTGATGCGTCAGGCCAGCAACAATGACAGAGACTTTATACATGTGTGGGCGATTCCATACACGCTGCAAAAACTCATTTCTAAGTAAAAGAAAATTAGACGACTATTTTAGGATTGTTTGCTAGTTTTAATAATTTTTGTTAAGAAAAACTTTCTTATCTCATGGACAAAGATTTTTTTTTTCTGCTTATAATAGGACAATTTTGACTGAATTTATGGAATATTATGCTTATCAGTCGAGGGGCTGTTTCTGCAGTGCATTTTTCCAAAACCGTGGTTTGAACTCCCTGAGAGTGAGAACAGACCAAGTTCAAGGTTAACAACGAAGCTTAAGTAGATTTCTGGCCGTGACCATATTTTCATGGAATCTAACCTTTT
Organism: Xenentodon cancila; assembly: GCA_014839995.1. Lineage (NCBI taxonomy): Eukaryota > Metazoa > Chordata > Actinopteri > Beloniformes > Belonidae > Xenentodon > Xenentodon cancila. The sequence continues at coordinate 25,350,400 of CM026208.1, read as the reverse complement.
TATTGAAGCAGCATGTAGCTCAATTAGAACAACTGATCAGATTTTTTGATATTACAACCACTGATAGGACTTTGATTGTGTGTCAAGTTCCTCTGTCGCTTTTTGAAATTGGGAAGCTGGATAAAAGTGAAAGTGCCTGAATTTTAACCCAATGAGAACCGGAGCGCCACAGTCTGGCTGCACTGCGGTTTCTCATTGTCACCTCAGGTCCCATCAGGACCGGGGGAAAAACGAGCGCTGCCTTTTGATTGGATTTCATGATGTTATGAATATAAAATTTTAAAAGAATGCAAAACAGCTATATTCTTATATGCAGTTATAGCTTCATATTCCTGTTCAAAATACATAGAAATTTCAACCTTAAAGCCAACATTCATGTTCATCACATCTCAGTACAGCAGTCAAACCAGCCTGTGCCAAACCTTGTGATTCCTCATACATTAGCTGCGCTCTGGCCAGTTTAGACTGCATTTAACTAAAGCTGAAGCCTGCGGAGGCCTCAGGGTGCCCCTGTCTGTGCCAGCCATATCAATAGTCACCACAGCTGGGCTCTGCTCTGACACTGTGCTGGAGACTATTGCACCACTGCCTTAACACCCAAACTATCCGAGCCAATCACAATCAGTGGATGTTTGGTGTGTGAGTGTGTATTTCTGAAGTGTGAGAGTGTGTGTGTGTGTGTGTGTGTGTGTGTGTGTGTGTGTGTGTGTGTGTGTTTTCCCCACTCTTCTTCCACATCTTCAGTACATACCCTTGAGCATATGCAAAATGGCTCAGTATCAAAGAGTGATGATTGAACTGAAAACATACCCTATTGGAGTAAAATAATCCTCCGTTATTGTTTGTGGGGGAATCCAGAAGTCTGTCTGTGCTTGTGTGTATTTAAAAAGGGTGATTTGTGTGTTTCATGGACCGACGTTTGTATGTCCGTGTGTGAGAGAGTGAGTGTGTTCACTGTAAAAACAAAGAGAGGCAAACGGGAAGGGGGTCTTTGAAGAGATGTATTGAATTTCAATAAAAACTGCAATGAAGACACTGAAGCTTGGGCAATTTTTCAATCCCTCCTTGCTCTGTCTTGAATTAGTCGTGGTACACTCTATTTTCACCATGCCCAGCTAATCAGATCTCCTCCTGTCTCCTGGGTCTTCCCTCATTTGGAATGTCCCATGAGTCATATGCCAATCAAATTGCTCATCAATGTCTGCCTCTTTCTTTTTTTCTTGGTTTCTTACTCCCCTCTTTCTTTTAAGCCTTTTCATTAAATTGTGTCACCAGAAAAGTTAATGAAGCTGGACAACCACGTTACTTTGAATATCATGTAAGGCTGGGATTAAGGTAAGTCACCTGGCGTGGATGAGACTGACATCTCTGTGGTGAATAAATATAATAAAATAAATATATAATAAATAAATATATAAATATAAATATGCTACAAATTTAAAATACGATCAAACGTAGTTGGATACATTTTGAAAAATGTTGGACCAGTTGTCTGTACCTGTCAGACCTTATGTCGGACCCTGGGTGAAACTCATTGTCACATTAAATCAAAACGAGTTTAAATCTATAGTTCTGAACAATGATATTATTATTATTACTATTATTAATAAATTGATGCAGCAATTTGTTAAAAACAACTTATCGTTAAAATTAAGATTTAAGAATATGAGCTGGCAAAGATGAGAATGCTTAACTATATAGTTAACCCTTCAAGCTTGTTTATATTTAATCCACCGAATATCTATAAAACCTGAAGGTTATAGCTGTAACATCAAAAATTTATTACAACTAAACATATTTGGGTGGTACAGCCTCTTATTCAGTTGTAGAATATTTGCTTTCACATTAGTTACTCCTTTTTACTGCAGTACAGAATTATTAAAGACTAACATAAATACTGCTAACATCAGTGAAATGAACACATAATAATATGACTGAAAATTGGTATAAAGAAAATGAGCTTAAACTATGCTACCCAAAATAGTCTGCAGACTTTAACCCTGTAAAGCCCAGACCAATAAATAATTGATAGAACATTCTAACTCTTTGAAATTGGAGCCTTTATTGGTCTTTCTGAACAAATAATAATAATAATTGTAATAATAATAATTGATATTCAAATATCAATTTCCATATATGAATTTTAATTTGTATCATATTTGATACATTCAGGCACAATGGCGAAAATATTCTTTTTTTTGTTTACAAATTAAAACCAACAAAGGAAGAGGAAAATTTTACGTATTTTGAATCATTTCGTGCTTTTCAACCTTTTTATTTTGCATGGTGGAAGGCTTGAAAGCAGTTTCCTTCCTTGTTAAGGCAAAGATGCATTCTGCATTTCTCACAGTAGACACAGGAACAGTGGCCTGTGCAGTGCTTGCATCTCTGTTGTGGATTCCATGTGTGGAAATGATTCAGGCCACCTTTTCTCACATCTATTCAATTCAATTCAATTTTATTTATATAGCATCTATTACAACACAAGGCATCTCTGGGTGCTTTCCAGAGACCGAGAACATGACCCCTGAGCAATTATTACATAAACAACAGCAGGTAAAAACTCCCCTAGTGGAAGAAAAACCTTAAACCAAACAGTGGCAAGAAAAACTCCCCTTTAAGAGAAAAGAAACCTTGAGCCGGACCTAGCTCATAAGAGAGGACCTTCCTGCCGAGGCCAGCCTGGTAGAAGAGGAAGTACTTCTGGGGGCACTCCGGTGGCTTTCCTTTTGCGGGTGGGTGTTGATATTCCATCTGGAGAGTATAGTGGTCTGCCACACTTTTTGCCCATTCCTGTGCATGTAAGAGAGGTGCCAACAGTAGCTTGAAACCTTCTCAGTGGGCAGGGGGCTCCCCTGGGGTTCAGTGTTTCCAGGTCTCCTCTGTAGCGGATCCATGCATTGATGACTGCCACTGTAACAGTGTGCCACCAAATGTATATGTACCATATGTGGATCTGAAGCTGAACTTGTAGAAGGTTCACATCTCCTATGAACTTGTTGTACGTGCCAACATTGGCTGGTCTGGGAACCATTATGTGCATTTTGTCTTTCCAATCCCAGCGCTTCACATTGTCCAGTGGTCCAACACTAACAAAAGAAGAGAGCAGGTTCACAGCTTTGTTGTCATACCATCTTACAATGATGATCTCCTCCTGGTTCACTCTGAAATCAAGAGACCCCCTTTCCTTTGTGTTCAATTCTTTCTCATCCATCAGTTGGCAGTTCTTTACCCTGTTCATTCAGACTGTGCACATGTAATAGATTCCTCTTTGCTTTAATTGCTCCACCAATGGAACTGATGTAAATAGGTTGTCTGCAAAAACCTGGTAATTCTTGCCTCCTGAAAAGGTTGAGGTCATTTTCTGGAAAACATCTCTGGTAGTACCAACATCAGATTTGTCTTTGTCAGGATTTTCTGTTCCATGCTACACGTCAAAGCCATACAGATAGACACTTTGTCCAGCACATTCCCACATCTTGAAACCCCACTTGTGAGGTTTTCCTGGCATGTAGCACTGTAGATGTGATTTTCCTTTGAAAGGCACCATAATTTTGTCAACAGAGTGACATTCTTGAGCGGGTACACAAATAAAGCATTGGCATAGTTTCTTTAACCATGGCCTGAGTTTCCACAGCTTATCTTTTTCTGCATCTTCAAACACATTGAGATTGTCCTAAAATGGATCAGCATCAGCAAATTCAGGAATTGACCCCATGACATCACATTACAAATTGCAGGGTACTTTGTCTCCATCTCCCAGTAGGCTTGTATGTTAGGCATCTACCCACATGCATGTACATACCCAGAGTTTGTTCAATTTTTTTTGGCATTTGTATTCACTGACTTTCCACTGACTTTCTGCACACAGTTTGTTTCTTTTGCAGTTTCCTGTAATATTCCCTTAGTTACAAAAACTTTGAAATACATGTATGGTGTCCAGTTAAGCCTGTCTTCAGAGTCTTCCTCAACACATTCCACAAACTCGACAGCTGGACGTTCAAATTGTTTTCTTTTCCACTGATACTCTTTCCTTTGTTGACTGCTTTGGTATTGTATCCTTTGGTTTTGTTGTGTCTTCTTCTGGAATTTCTAGGCCTTTCTCATCATCATTAGTATCTGTGTTTTTCTCAGTCCTGTCAGTAGGAGTTAATTTCTCATCATCTTCGTCATCTTCCCGTAGTTGCTCCATGTAACTAATATTTCCATTCCGAATAATTTGCAGAACATCTGTAATGGTGAATTTTTGTGCCATTTAAACACACACACACATGGACGCACACACACACACACACACACATATACACACACACACACACACACACACACACACACGCGCACGCATGGACGCACACACACACACGAGATTATTGTATATTTTGTCTCTGAATTGGTTACCTTTTAGTGAAAATCAGTAAGCACAAGGTAGTTACTAGGTAGGGTACCATGACAATCATGGTGTCATTAAGATACAGCAAGTTGCATATTTTAAATTTAATCTAAATGTACCAAATTATGCAATATAAACTTTCAATCAGTTAACCTGATAAGTAATAGACTGTATGTTGCTTGATGATATGTATTATTCATGAAATTAAAAAAAAGACAATGTACTGATTTAGTGTTATATGATGTTATTTACCTGCTGTTTTCAATTTCATATGCACATTTTCAACACGATTTTCACTTCACTGATAAGTTTTGGATGAGTGGTTTTGAAACCAGTTTATTTAGATGTATGAGCAGCGCCAACTTGATAACAACTGACTCATCCCAACTCTAATTCCCCACTAGTAAAAAGTGAAAAAAGGGAATCTTGAAAAGCTGAATGAAGGTGGTGAAAGGCTGGACTACAGGTTCACTATAATATCTATAGAGACTTCACAGGTATAATTCACAACTGAGGAAAGGGAATCTTTCTTTTCTAAAATCAACAAAAACATCTACAATATTTGTGCCTTGTTTGCTATTGTAGATAGGTTAACAAACCCTCTTGTGTCAGTAGCATCTGAACTCCACTACTAAAGCCTGCAATAAATTTGCTTACTTTCTTTACCGAGAAAATCCAAAAGATTAGAAAAACAGTCAGTACATCAATATCAAGTCAAGGAACAGTGGTACAATTTTACCCAATCAACTACTAAAACCTGGAGGATATTATGCATCAGCTAAACTTATCCTCCTGTTCTCTTGATATTTTACCCACAGCTTTCTTCAAGAACGTTTTACCTGTCATAGATCTGATTCAAATAGTAAACTCATCCTTTTTGTCAGGTGTTTTCCCCCAGACCTTGAAGACAGCAGTCATTAAACCACTGTTGCAAAAGAACAATCTCGACATGTTGCTAATGCAAAATTACAGACCATCTCAAATCTTCTGTTCATCAGTAAGGTTATTGAAAAAGCTGTGTTAAATGCCTTCTTAACTCTGACCAACCGCTTTGATATCTTCCAGTCCGGTTTTCATGCTCACCACAGCACTGACACTGCTCTTGTCAAGGTGTTCAATGACATCCACATATATACAGACTGTGGAAGAACCACAGTGCTGGTATTATTAGACCTCAGCACAGCATTTGACACTGTTGACCACAGTAAATTACTGGAGCGAATGGAGGTTCTATCCTAGGACCCCTCATATTTGACATCTAGTTGCTTCCACTAGCTCAGATAATAATAAACAACAAGATAAGCTACCATAACTCTGCAAATGAGACACAACTTTACATTAAAATGTCACCAGGTGACAATGAGCCCATACAAGCATTTTGTAGATGCATAAAAAAAAATCAGTGAGTGACTGTGCCATTATTTTCATTAGTTGAACAGAAACAAAAACAAAAAGTAGTTGTTTTTTTTTTATAAAAGAAAAGTGTTTAAGAGTCTGCACACAGCCTCAACCCACTGATAAGGCCTGAAATCAGGGTGTAGTCACAGACTCAGACCTGAACGTTTAGAGACACATTAAAACAATTACAAAGTCGACCTTCTATCATCTGAAGAACATGTCCAGGATAAAAGGACTAATGTCTCAGAAGGACCTTGAAAAACGTATCTTTAGTCAAATTGATTACTGCAACAGTGTCTTCACAGGTCTCCCTAAAAAAGACAATCAGACAGCTACAGGTAATCCAGAATGCTGCTGCTCGAGTTCTCACTAGAACTAAGAACTTGGACCATGTTACACTGGGTCTGAGGTCCTTACACCTGCTACCTGTACCTCAGAGAATAGACTTTAAAATACTTCTCTTAAGTTATAAATCACTGAATGCTTTAGGTTGTTAGGTTGTTGTGTTGCCATATCAACCATCAAACGTATCTACCGTCTTCTGGTTCAGGTCTGCTCTGTGTCCCCAGAATCGGAATGAAACATGGAGAAGCAGCATTCATCTTTTATGCTCCACAGATCTGGAACAAACTTCCAGGAACGCTGAAGCACTCAGTTACTTTAAATCCAGGTTCAAAACTAATTTGTTTACACCTGCCTTTGACTAAATAATTTAAACCATTCTAATTTAGTTTTTATAATATTCAACAAATAATCTTGCCTTTGCTTTTGTCTAAATAATCCAGAAATGGGTAAATGGATAAACAAGCCTGACAGTCAAATGGAAAATATCCACCTTAACTCAGTTACCACAAGCTAGCTATTTTAGCTTAGCTTAAGCAATGATGTTAAGTTAAAGGTGACGTCCCTTAGCGGGGATTCAGGGTAAACCAGATACGTTCCTCTTATAGGGCCAACCATCTCTTCGGCCCTATCAGCCACCATGTCTCCATGTCTTCCAAAACCTTTGGCTGAGCAAATAACACCATGAAATGGCGCTAATGCACATTTTTTACTGTTTGCAAATGGAACCCCCACTGGAAATGGAAAGGCACGTAATGTTATCTATAGTAATTCTCGTTGAAGACATCCTGATCTCGGAAGTCCCTACTGAAAGGAAATTTGAAACAAGCTGTTGGAGCACTGACTGAGCTCCTGAAACCTTCGAGGCCAAACCAGGTGGTCATGGTGGTCTAGTACAATTAACATCACAATCATATTTTCTTTCAAATTAAAGTATAAATATAAAAGTAATATATTTTAGCTCTTCATTAGCAGCTCAAATGTCAAATTCATCACAAGTGCTAAAAAGCTAAGTAGCTAAAGTAATGGCAACTTTGCAGTGTTAAATCACAGACTGAAATGCAGCTGCCACTCAAGAACCATGTCCCTAATTATGCATACATTTGTGTTTGGATAATTTTATCTAATGAGGTACATAAAACGTCATTCTCCATACAGCCTGTGTGAATGTGAAATCTGAATATGGAGACCAAAGCCATTTTTGTGACGTTTTGTGACAATATGTTTATTTCTGGCCTAAAGTTTGACATATTGATAAGTGATAAGTGGAGATCGACTCACTTTTGAAGCCAGCCTCTAGTCTCTGGTCATTTGAGGAACTGCACATTTCTGTACTTCTCAAATTGTCTCAGTTTAGTGTTCATATAACAGAAAACCTACTTTTGTCTTTTCTTTTCATTTTGAAGAGAAGTTACTGGGGAGATCAAGTTCTGCATTTTCGTAAGGTAAGATAAATTGGCGTTGTCATTAAGTAGATGTCAAATATCGGTTATCAGGTCTCTGTCATTTATATTAACTTAAATAGCTGTAGCAACTGAAAATGTTGGTCCCTGACATTTAAGAATATATGTGCGTGCGAGTTTGTCTTTTGTCAATCTGATAGCATACAGGGAGCATAGCCAAGTAAGAAAAGTGGAGGTGGCCAGGCGTGTGCAAATAGAAAACCGCCAAAGAAGTGGCAGTCAACTGTTAAACGTAGGAGGCTGATTCTATAACAGGACTGACCTCAATGTCCTTTCAGACCGTGTGCTTTCATCGATTGGCAGGATCGACTGACCTATAAAATGAAAACTCCGTACCACTTGGTGGCAGTAATGCGTCACTTTGGCTGTTTGCTAACTACCAGTAAAAGAAGAAAAAGAAAAAAGTGCTGAGGAACATCTAAAATTAAAATACACTAGAACGACAAGATCGGCGTGGACGGAACTAGTTGCTGTGTTTGCATTCGCGGCGATGATGTCAACGAGCAACAAAAGTCAAAGCCAAAGGGTCACTGAGATTGCTAAACATCAACATCTCCAACACAGAGTACACCATAGAGTACACCCAGTCACCACAAAGTCAACACTACATCTCACCCAGCAGTTGTTTGGGGCTATGCAAACATGCCTCGCACAAGGCAAGTGATAGTAGTCTAGAGCAGGATGGCTTAGTGATCTCATCAAGATCCTTGGTGGCTCATGTAATAAATATGGGCCAACATATGATCAACATTAATAATCAAACAGGTATATGGTCAAACCATTTTTTATCGTATACATAGTCTGCTGCAATACTCTAAAAGAAAATGCTCTAAAAGAAATCTTGAAGGCCGTGTGATTGAAGTCTCATTTGCTCTCTTTCACACACATTATTCTAATAGTTTTAGATTAGTTCCTAGTCCCTTATAATTTCCTAAAGAAAGAGAAATAGATAACTTCTTTCTTTACAATTATACTGTTGAAGGGAACAATGTCCCATTTGGGATTTTAAGCCATTTACACAGATGATTCCAGTAATGCCATGCAAATAGAATTTAATTCAAAGTTAATTCGCCTGTATTACTTTTTAATAAAGAAATGATAAATTATAATCTCCTCTGGAATTTAATCTATTTATGCTGCTTCCGTCACTGGAAAGTGTCCACTGTTCTTTTCATTAATTGCAACAGAGACGGGAGGAAATATAAGAGAAAGACTGAAAGAAGTAGGAAAATAAAGGGACCAGCAGATAAATTTGTTATCTCAGCACCTGACTGTGTTTGAGAAAGGAATAAAGGGTGTAATGAATTGATTTCATATTTAGTCTTGGGTGTGTTGATGCACATAGATCTCTAGTGGTCTTTCAGCGCCTGTAGCCTGCAGTATTTTCTTTCCTTTCATTAAGGTTGAGATTCTGCCCTTTGATAGTGTTATCGATTCTGCCTCCGAACACTGTGGCACCCCTGTGAAGTTGCTCTTCAGGCTGAAAAAAAGAAGAAGCTAAAGCTATTATCTTTTGTGTTATCCTGTACCAGTGTAGTGGCGATTCACTAAACCGCTTTACTTACCAGTGAACAGTTTTCCTCGCTCTTTGTTCTTCCTCGCTTTTATGGAATTCAAGGGATAATTACAGATTCGGTTGCTGCTGCTGCTGTTGCACAGGCCGCTGTAATTCCAGCAGGCTGAGAATTTATTACTTAAATCATTATGATTTTCTCCCTTATCCCTGTTTTTGAATTCTATCTCTCCCTCAATCTGCTCCAAATGTGTATGAAGAGGTGCAAGAGTTGCCGTACATTAGCTTAAGTCCACATTTGACCTTGTAGTTTTTATCATTATGAGGGAGAGCGAACATGAAATGAACAAAGACTCCTTTTAATCTGACACTTTGCTGACCTACATCTAATAATTCATTACCTTTACTAAATAATATCCTCTCCGTCCTCAGCCATGGCTCTTCCTTATCCTCAGAGAGAAGCAACACTGGGTGTGGAATAAGTCGAGATGGAGGGACTTTCCTGTGGAGTTAGTTGACACCTTGACACCTTTCACTCACTCATTTGGGAATGAAATTGTAAAAACCAGGTACCATACATGATTTTTTCAGCTTCTGCAGTGCTCTGCTTGTAATAGTTGTGTTGTGTGAAAATGCACACATAAGCATATATGTATAAAAGGCTCATCAGTCCTCCAGAGTTCCTTGCTGCAGTTCCTGCTTATTATCTCCATGATATTACGTTTTGATAGGTTTTTTTCTGCTTATCAAGTTATTTAATTCTTTATATTTTAGTTACTTCAGTCTCTGCCTTTTGGCTAATTATTCCTTCAGCAGTTAATTTGTATCTCTATTGCAAGTCCATATTACAGGTTTTTACCTGTTTACTGGTTTACAAATGTGAACATTTTGGTCACATTTGCATTATATACACACACACACACACACACACACACACATACATATATATATATATATATATATATATATATATATATATATATATATATATATATATAGACTAAGATTAAGAGAGAGAGAGACAGAGAGAGAGAGAATAAGACATTAATGAAATAAAGACAGCATAAAAGAGAGATCAGAATCATAAAAACAACAATCATAAGAAGTTAAGGAAAATCTAAAACATAACAATAATAATATTACGTTTGACAATGAAGGACAACATTCAACAGCAACCACCCTCCTCTGGAGCTTTGTGTTCTAATTTAATTTGATGTTTGGAGCTAAGACATGTAGTTGTAGAAGAAGAAACCTGCCACATGTTCCACTATCTAGATATGGTTTTATTAAGTAATATTATGACATTTGGAGAATTTGAATCTGAGTCATGAAGTCAAGCGCAGCAAGAACAAGGACCTTCCTGGTGGGAACTATGAGCTTCTGAGCACTTGTTCAGGAGTCCTTCCTCGTCCCACTGGTTTCTTGAAAGTCTTGAAAGTCCAAAATGCATAACATTGACAACTATCTTACAAGACAACAATGAAATATAAGAAATTTACCTCTTCCTTATTATAAATCTCCAACACCAGCAACTCGTTTCATTCGAAAAAAAACAAAACAAAAAAAAACCTTTAAAAAAATATAGTTTTTAGGGTGCAAAGTACCCATCAGGATATAGTACGTCAAGCTCAGCGGGTTGCACTGCTGGTGTGGAGGTCACGTCATTTTATAACGACACCGTCCAAGATTTACTACTGATCATTTACACTCATTGTTTCCATCAGTACTTTCTTGGCACTCTTGCCATGGTGTCGTCTTAGGTAAATATTTGCTGATTTTTGACATTGTGCCATCATACCATATGCAGTTTTTGTTAGAGACAATTCGGGATGGAAGTCCAAAGATGGACAAAAATGTGGGACCAGTAAACAATTACTGTTTAAAATAAAACCCAAAGAGATACGTTCAACACGTAAACAACTCCTTCATGCTGTTTTCAAAGAGTCAAAATACTAAAACTAAAGGCTCCATATTTATTAGTTTGAGACATCTGTGCAATTTGTGCTTATTTGTAAAAGAACTACAATACTTTTTGACGTAACTTTTAGTTCATTATGTTTAAAACATATGTCATTACAATGCAGTGTTTTTGGTATTCAAGCAGATGCTACCTTGAATACTATAATTAATCTTTAGTAGTGTTTTTTAGGTCCTTGCTCAACATTTAGTGTATTTTTCCAAATGAATTTGTTTAATCAAAATTGACATCAGACTCAGTGTCCATGAAATGTCACATAAAACTGCTTCCCTTCCACCTGCTAGCAATTTACCATACAAGAATGGATTATAATTATAATCTCCTCCTCCTCAGAAAAAAAAATCTATTTATCTTTATATATTTTGTGCATGAACCTTAGCAGCTATATTAAGTCACTAACGTGTGTGAGAAATTAGTTTTTAGATGATATTTTGAGGGTACTTTAGGACAGTATGAAAACAGTATGAGCGCATGACACAGATTCAGTGACTTCTAGGGTTCGAGGACTGGTATTAATGGGAGTCTATGCATGTAGTGGCCGTGCCTCTCCTTTTACTGCTGTTTCTCTGGCATGATTTATGCTTAACTGCCAACTGGCATCCAAACACCTTCATATATGACAGCAGCCGGTGGGTCATGAAAGCAACTCAAACTGAAAAATACAAAAAGAAAGATTATTGCGAGTGAAGATCGTCAAATCACCAGACAGGTGGCTGTTGCTCAGATAGCAGAGCGAGTTTGTCCTTTATTCAGATGAGTGATGGATCTGTCTCCGACTTCTCCAGTTCACGGGTTGAAGCGTCCTTTAGCAGGATAACCAGAGAAGCTGTTAACAAATGCCGTCGCAATTAGCACCAGAAAATTTGAATCTGCAGTGGGTAGAAACAGAATTTAACTCTGACACCAAATGTAACAGGGCTTGTTTTTAGAGAAAAAAGTGGAGCTCAGAAGACAGTTGAGGTGGCGACATTGCAAAAACAAAAAGAAAGGTAAAACATTTAGAAAAACGAGAGAATAACCATAGTTGAGTAAGGAATATATATTTGCATTCATAGAATTTACTACATTGTATTTTAATTTTACAATTGTTTTTATAGACTTAATTTATACACAAAAAAAAAAAAGAAATATGCCATCCACAATTATTATGGCTTCAGAGAATATGGAAGAATTTAGGCATTTGGCTGATGGCAGTAGAAAAAAAAGGAAAGAAAAAAAAGAAATTACGAATGGCAGCCTAACCAAGGACATAAGATCAAACATGATAACATAGCAAAGCTCATTTTCCTCAAAGATCCTAACTGATTGGTGGATTATGCTTTTCTCCCCGTTCCTCCATCTCGGTGGGTCTTCTTTAATAGCTCCATAATGACGCTACTGAACTGGACAAGTAAGACTTCACCAATTAGAATAGTAATAGGCTCTAATTAACTAAAAGGGAAAAAAGAAAAGAGAAAAAAAGAGATTTTCAATAAAAAGGGAGGAGATAGCGAATTTGATTACTCATTTTCATTAACGCCCCCCTGTCCCCCCTTACTCCTTCCCTGGAACTTTGCTCCCTTCATTTTTATGAATATTTCATCTTGTGTGAAACATTACAATACATGCTGTCCCTGGCAAAGGCCAAAGACATAACAGCAGAAAAGCCTTTCTTCTTTTCTCATTCAAAAAGGGGGCTCCCTTTGTTTCTGCATAATGAACAAGTCGCTGATGGCGGCAGAATAAATTTAATCAGTGGTCTTTTTTTCATGCAGCCTTGCGAGGATGATAGGTTGTTTTAAATCAAAATGTGATTATGTGAAGGCTTTTGAAGAATAAACCAAAGTTTTTAACTTAACATGTGTTTGTGTGTCACACTGAGAGAAAGTTGTGTTGTGCCAGCAGGTATCTGTAATGGTGCATCAATAATTTGCAGCAATTTTTAACCAACTCCCTCCTCCTCTCGCCTCATTCTTCCCCTCATTCCCTCTCTGTCTTTCTTGCCTTGGGTCAAGTTAGCACCACTTAAAGACGACAACACTGTGCCCATTCACCATATGTCATCAGTGTCTGTGTGGATGCGTCTGTGCGTGTATAGTCCTGTTTTGCTTGTTCCCTTACCTGATGCCTTCCCTCGCTTCCAGCCAAAGCCTGTCATCTTTTGAGAGACAAAAACATAAACAGAGGCGAGCTGAGAGGGGATGCCGGGTACAACCGTATCTGTGTGTATTACTGTGTGCGAGTGTTCATCCTCCAGGCTGGTTCGCCATGAGACAGGGCCAGATGGTCACCCCAGGCAAAGCAGGTTGGGCCTGTTTACCTGCCTCACTCTGGGTCATGTCAGTTTCTTTTTCAGCTTAGCCACAACACGGTTCAAGCCTCATTGCCAAAAACACCATATTTAATTGCCTTCCTCCTCCTCCTGTTTTCTGTTCTTTCTCTGCCTAGTTTCATTCTGGCTCTTTGTCTTTAAGGTGTTTCTGGAGCACTACCAAAATCTGGGTGTTTATGACTCACAGATGAAATAGAGAATATGGCTTTAATGAGGTATTATTTCCAGCGACTGGGCCGTTCCCAGCGTTTGTCAGGTGAGCGTAGCCAATCACAGGGCCACACAGAAAACAGTTTGTAGGTAATCTAAGAGGTTCTATAAAGTCTACACACCCTTATGAAACTGCAGGTTTAAAGAACATATAACACAATAACAGAAACATAAATGTCACAGCTGATACATCATTAATGTGATCTGGGAACAAACAAAAATCCAGAGAGGAAAAATATTGAAAACTGGGAGAATTAAAAAAAAAAAACAAAAAAAAAAACTTTCATAATGCAGGCTTTAACTTAGACTAAACCAGTTAGGCTTGTAGGTTGATGACATAAACTTGATATGAATCAAAAGTCATCTGCTGCTAGAGTTTCTTCTTGAATCTTTGGGATATGGATGAGAAAGCGTTGCCAAAGAAACTGCAAGACTTAATTGCTCAAAATTACTAATCAGCAGATGGATGTAAAAGGATATTGAAGGCTCTGAGTGGATAAATGAACACTGACAAAACCACCATCAACTAGTGGAGAAAATGTGCAACCACAGAGACATTTGCAAAGATCAAAATGACCATCCAAAGCTGATGAAAGGATAAGGGGAAAACACTGCAATGACTACAGGAATTTCCTGAAGGTCCCGGACGACCATCGCCTGTATCTGTAGACAGAATCTTTCCAAAGTGACTGAAGGAATTCAGTTCATGTGGGAAAATGTTATGATCTGACAAAGAATAAACATGTATTTCTTATAAAGCCAAAGCAGAGGATTATCCAAGGAACACCATACAAGCAGTGAAGTTTAGTGGAGGAAGCATTATGGTTTGGAGCTGCTTCCTTTCTGCTGGGCCAAAAGGCAAGATAGATAATAAAACAAAGAGCCCAAAATACCAAAATATTTTGGCAAAAAACCTTCTGTCTTCTGTCAAAAAGCTGAAAATGAATGGAAATTTCACAATACAACAGGACAATGATCCAAAGCTCACATCAAAACCGACCAAGAAAAGAAAAAGACTGAGAATAGAAAAATCAAAGTCTTGGAACGGCCCAGTCAGAGCCCAAACCTCCATCCTGTAAAAGCCTCTGAAATTACCTGAAAAAGAACCAGACACAGGGGATGTCCTCGCAGTTTGAAGGAACTTGAACTTTCTTTCAAAGGAGAGTGGAATAAAATTCCAAAGTCTGAAATTACTGTAATAAAAGCAAAAGGTGCTTCCACAAAGGATTAGTTGGGAGGGGTGTTCAGATATATGAAATCAAGCTCTGGTGGGTTTCGTTTTATTTGAAATATTCTCAATAATTAAATGTCTCTTTTTTTCTGGATTTCTGGAAGTTGGAATGTTGTATTAAAATGAAACAAGACAGACATTTTTGTTGTTATTTCTGTCTTTATACTTTTAAAGTCTGTAATTTCACGAGGTTGATGAGACTTTCTATATCCGACGTGTGCTCGTGAGCCAGGCGTTTGCTTGTTTGGTTTTTTAGTTGTGTGGCTTTAGGATGCTGTTACACTAAATACTGGTTTTCAGTTGTACTTATGTATGTAAACCAGTACGTCTTCCTCCGGCTGATGCTAATGACAACAAAATAATCAGCCATGTTGTAATAATTAGCATCACTGAAATTTCTGACTGAAAAATAAATATGGATGGTAATTAAAAAATGTATAAACAACAAGACTGGTGGTGCCTACGACTTTAGCACAGCGCTGCCGACTGAACTGATTGCATGTTTTTAATGATGTTTCTCTGTGGACTAAATATCATTTACCAGTCAACACGGGGCTCCCTCCATCAGAGCCCCTCCGCCCCCCACCGCACTCCCGCCCCTGTTAACCCCCCACTGTAGCAGCAGCCGCTGGCACCGCGACTAAGCATGATGTCCGCCTGTAGCAGTCACAGGTGCCCACATGTTGCCTGCTGGCAGCGTGCCGCCACGCTTCTGCAGCAGCGGCAGCAGCCATCCTGGCAGCATGTTGGGTCCTCACACCCGAGCTTGCCAGCTGTAATCTGTCTAGCCTCATCCCCCATACAGCTGCCAGTCACTTCAGAGCAGTCACACACAGACGATGACTCTGCATGAAATAATCATGCTGTATGAGAGGGAAAGTACAGTAATGAGCACATTTTTGTTTCAATATTCAGATTCAGATTCAGTCCGAGGGTCAGCATGAGCACAGCCTCATAAAACAATCCATCCTCCCTTTTTTCATCTCACACTGCCAACCGCTGCTACCTCACCTCCACCCCCTCCTACCCAGGCTTACTGTCACCCCTTTCACCCAACACCCCCCGCCCCAACCACACCCCCCACGACTTCTGCACCGCTCCCACACCTACACACATACACATCCGCCCTCCACCCTTTTTCCATTTCAGATGCAAAGCTGAGGCCGAGGCGAGCCGTGCATATAGTCACAGCGGCAATCTCATCTATGTCCAATCTGTCATGCCACTGCCTTTCATTATTCTCCTGCGTGGGGGAAGAGATAACACCAAGGCATATTTTATGGACAGCTGAGAGAGAAAGAGAGAACGGTGGGGAGAAGAGAGAGAATGATAAGAAAATAAAGAAAAAGAAAAATGCCAATATGGTGGGGTAATAGTTGTTAGATATGAGTGGTCCTGCTCTGACCAGGAGAGAAGTGTCACTCTTCTTCATTGGTATCTGGGTCAAGGCAACAGAAAGGAGAGAAGGGGGGGGGGGGGGTTTGGAGGCAAATGGAGTGATGAAAATAAGGAAAATGTATATTTGGGGGTGAAGCATGAAAGAATGCTGGTCAGTACCATCTCATTTCCATTAAAAATGGATTGCCTGAGGGCCTGGAGGGGCTGCGGGGGGTGTAAATAGGTGGTATCTATTCTTCACGGCCACTCGATGGCTCCTTAAAATCAAGGTTTGCATGCATGCATGCATTTTGTTGAATATGGAGGAGTGAGGGAATGCAGCAGGGCCAGCGGATGAAGGAGGGGAGGGAACGGCTGGGGGACGGGTGAAAGCACAGAGGTCAGGTATTCTCTCCTGTCACTTCGGTTGCTGGTCAGAGAGGCTGGCTGGTTGTTTCAGTGCTCAGCGTGCTGGAATGATTGGGTCTCGGCCTGCAGAGAATGGGCCAGCCAGTTTTACATATATACATATATCCCGGCCATTTTGTGTCACTTGCGTATTGTGTGAGTTCGAATATGCAAATAAGACCCTGCAATGTCTTTGATTTTGTGCATGTGTTGGTGTCCACGTATGTGTGTGTGTGTGTGTGTCATTGTAATAGTGCAACATCCAGATGTCAGCGCAGCCTCACTCGGTGTCTGTCATTGAGACAGTGGGGGTGGGGTTAAGGTGACCTGTTTTAAATATAGACAGTGTCATGACAACATGCCCGACTCGACTTATAAAAGCCATTTGCATAACGTTTCTCCCTTCTCCTCCTCTTTCTCTCGCGTTTTTTTTCTTTCTTCCTCCTGGGAGACAGGCGGAGCAGACGTGTCGTGTTTTGCCTTTGTCTTGGCCGTTCAAATGTAAAAAGATGTCATGTCAAGGCTTTCTTCAACACAAAAAGACACGGCAGACACAACCAGCGTAGCACAATGAAGAATGGGATGAAATACAAACGCGCTGCGAGAGGACGGGGAAGTGCGGCTCATAAAGACAAAATAGGTTTTCTGTCATTACCTCAAATGACAAAGTTGTAGCAAAGAAGCTTGTCAGTACAGTACGTCCTCAGTAAATAACACCAAGACATGACAATAAAATAACAGACCGAGACTGAAACTCAGATGACACCAATATTCACACATCGTATCACCTCTTCCTGTATGTTTTACTAGGTGGTGTTATTGCGCTACCCATAAAAAGTATTTGGAAAAAGCATTAAAAGTGACTGATGTCTTATGGGACATTTTTGAGCAGACTTCATAGACCTTGGACTCTGATTTCTGCCTAACTTTTGTAGCGTACCCTGTCCTTCTCGAGCATTTGTGTGAGCAAGCCTTGTCAGTGTGCCCTTCAGTTTGAATGCACACTTCACTCCGGCAAACTAATTAATTATTCTCCTCTTCACCCTCCTTTATTCATCCATTTGTTTTTTTTAACTCTAAGAAGAATACATGCCACATTCCTTCAATACCTTTCCTGCTCTCAGACCCAGCGCCTATTCATTAGGAATTCAAATTAATCAGTATTTACTGTAGCTCTTGCCAGTTCTTCTCTCAAGTGCAATTTCTATCAACAAGGTTGAGTGGGCTTTTGTTTCTCATAGCCAATTGGAATAAAGCTTGGGCCCTCTTTGTCCTATTTTTTTAGATGTTCAATTGAACACATCAACCAGTTTGGCATATAAAATGGAATTGATGTACTTCCCAAATGAAATGCTACAAGGATTTTTCATATGACATTCAATGAACTCTGAAATTAAGTCACTGCAGCAGTCAGGAAATGCTAATTGATTGTTTTTTATCTTTAACATATTGCTCGGTCACAACAAAAAAACACAAGCTGCATCAAAACGTATCTGCTTGCAGCTATTATAGCTTTGGTAGTACTGTATTTAAGCAGTTCAGGGCGATCATTTCTGTTAGTTATCTGATTGAATAAATGCAGAGATCTGGGAACATCACTGTACCAAAGTCTAATAGAGTAAGAGAGACGGTGGCGAGTAGGCCAGCATTTTGGGAATTATCTTATTTACAGTTAACCCAGGACTTTGAAAAAGGATATATACCACTGTCCAATAATTCAGTATTAGCATAGTACATGGAAGTGGATTACTACACTTCCATAACTCCAAAAATGTACTTAGTAACTTGTCGTGACTTATACATTACCTTTTTCAGAGGTAACTATGTAAAAGCAGATGCATAAAAGGAACTGAAAGGAAATCTCGTCAAAGCACCACAACCTAACACAGCTTACATTCAGCTCCCAAAACCTGAAGTTCTTCTCAGTGTGTTCTGGTAGGAAAAGATGCGGCTCTGGATCATCTGACCTGGAGCAATCATCATGTCATGACGACATGCTCACAAAGTCAATAAGCTATATTATTAAAAACCAAGGTGACCAACTGGTCAGAGGCTCCTCAAGCTGTTGACTCCACTGATCGCTACACCCAGGCGGTGGCACTACACCAAAATCAGCATATACCGTAGTTCCTCAAATGTATTTGCTTATAAGACTGCTGTCTCATTTTACACAGAAACACAGCAAATAAGTCGCCCACCACTGTGAGAACACACACTGCATAAACAGCCCGTCTACAAATAAGCCTAATATTTCTGAATCTAGTCCAAATGGTCTTATTGAAAGCAAAAATATTTCTATAAATTTCTATAAATAAATTTTATTGACTAGAATTCTTAAAACTAGCAAAATAATTAGGAATAGTCTTCTAGTTTTCTTGAAACAAAGCCTTTCTTAGAAATTAGTTATTACAGTGCAATGCTCTATAGCCAAATTTCTGATAAATGTTAGTGCACCATCCAGGTTTTTGTAGTTTACTAAAGCAAAGTACACTAATCTAATCAAAGGAAGTCTAATCAGCCACTTGAGAGTTGCTCTTCATACGGGACCCCAACGAACATGATGATACTTTTTTATATAACAAATTACATGTAAAAGCTCACGCTTTCTACTAATCTTACCTTTAGCAATGTTTCATAGTGTCACATGTCAGAAGTAATTTCTAGACAACCATGTCTTATAGGGAAAAAAAAAAATATTTTATCAAAAGAAAAGTATTTTGAGGACTGATGGGTTCAAATTGTCATTTTTCTAGGCAACTTGAAGCACAAAGTGGCATATTTCATGTTTGTTGGTAAATTATGATGCTTTTTCCAGGCCTAACCACGCAGTTTTATGGTTTAAAAACTTCTAAATTATAACAAGTAATTTCTGAATGTCTGAACCAAATGCCATGTTGATGTAAAGAATCACTTACGTCTATAATAACAAAATAAGTTTTAAACTACTGTAAATATATATATATATGTTTGATTGGTAGCAAACTTGTAAGAGGGTTTTCAAATCCACACCCTCAGAGCCAGCATTTATTTATTTATTTATTTATTTATTTATTTATTTATTTATTTATTTATTTATTTATTTATTTATTTATTTATTTATTTATTTAAATATAAATAAATAAATAAATAAATAAATAAATAAATAAATAAATAAATAAATAAATAAATAAATAATTCAACACAAATCAACAGATAACAAACCTCTTTCAAATTAAAAGAACAACTAATGATGCAGTTGGCTGATTAAAGACCTTTTTATTTTTTTAACAGTCTACATCAACCAAAGAGGTTGACCGTATCAGATTTATACCATAACGTTTTTTTTTTTTTTTAGAAAAATTACAAAAATTAATAGAAAATTAAATAAATTAGCCAATGAATTCATGGAGATACAAAAAATATTATTAAGAAAATCATTGAAGACGAAATTGGGGGCATTTTTTAATTTATTATATAATAAACACTTTAAATAAAAGAATAGATAATGTTCTGTGAATTGTTTCATATATTGGGCATCAAGGGGTTAAAACTTTGATAAAACAATGTTTAATCTTAATATATTGATACATTTCCCACTAAAGTAAAAATCCCTCCACAGTGGCACCGTATATGACGTGAGCTCTGCTGGTTACTGAAGACCTTTAGCAGGTATGCACATTTTTGGTTTTAAAGTTTTGTTTTTTATATAATTCAAAGACAATTACTGCCTTAACACTAAAAAAGAATGTAACCCACATCATAGTAGTTGCACAGCATTCAGGACTGGCATGCTCCTCTCAAATAAAGGAACAACATTTACAACTTCATATTGCAATCATATTTGCCTCATTCTTGTTTCATTTGCCTCCAAGTGCGTCTGCAGGGACAAGTCCCTGACTGCTGTACACACAGCTGGCTGAAATACAAAAAAAAAGTGGAAACCTAATTAACTCTGTAGTGAAGATATTATCCAAACAGATAGAAAGAGAAGTTATACTCATTTATAGCCCAGGCAGCGCAGGTCATGCTCCATGAATTATTCAGGTTGGCCGCCAGCTTGCAGAGCGAGTTTTAAGTGGACAATGACCCTGTGCACACTCATTTAGCCTGCGCCTCGGCTAACAAGGCTAAGTATTCACTGACTTTCTACTATCCCCCACTAACAAGCTAATGGAATTTCAATCAAGAGGATGCACTGAATGGCTTAACATGGGCGAGCCTCGCTCTGGCCCTCCATACACACACATATCAATATTCAATTAGATCTGCAGGTTTTTTCAGCCTGGCCTTGTTAAGTAAGAAGTTGTGTAAAGGGAAAGCTTGCAGGGGCCAAAAGGCTAGTTCCAACCAGGCGTTGATAACTTAAATAGAGGTCTGAACCGTTTTCTATAATTACAACCTTGGCTTGGATAAAAAGAGCTGTTTGAAAAAAAAAAAAAAAGCAGCTCATGATGTGGAAAAATATAGTTTAGGCTGACATTAAAAAGGGATATGGCTAACTTCCTTCAGGTAATGTTTATTTCAGAAAAAATACACTGAGGTCCACTGATGTTTAAGTGATGGATATAAATGTCTTAAAATAAAAACATAAATGATTGAATCAAATAAGTAAATTGTTATATAGGGTAGTTGAGTCATGGTGCAGAAGTAGCCTGCACATCAAAACGTGCATCAGCGTCAGTTTCAGCGTCACTTCCACAGTTAGCTGATTTAACGCTGGTGGGATCCACAAACACAGACTTTCCTATACTCAATGTGTTACATAGTTGTAGGTGCCAATCACGCATAAATTTGGGGAAACAAACAGAGCTTAACTGCTGCTCACGAGTCAGCGGGAAAAGAAAAGCAGCATCAAGCCTGAAAATTCAATGTTTTAAAGGACTAGTAGCTTTCTGACTTCTCCTAACAGTGACAAAGTCAATAGTTGCTAATAGTCTCCAACTGTAACCCTAAACTCAGTTGACACACCAGGTTTACTGACTTGGCCTTAATTTGTACTAAATTCTATATTTTTGTTTTCAGCAGACTTCTGGTTCTGGTTCTTCTGGTTCTGAGAACCAGACGGATCACAGTAAACCAACTGAAAGATGCCAACATTGGCAGATTATTACCTGATACAGGCTTTAAGGCCGTTCACTTGATAGGTCAGACAATTCAGATTACAGTTCTGGTCATAACATGGATTTGGTAAGTTTTAAGTCAGTACTAACTGGGATTTTGATGATTTTGATTTTTGATTGTCCTTATAGCACCAGCAAGTAAAATATATGTGCTGTAGCTGTCAATAAGAGCCTGGATGTGTTTTTTCCTATTCAGCGCACAAGTAACCAGTCCCTCTCCCAAGTATGATTTCACTGGCAACTCTGGGCTGTGCAGTCTGACACATGCAGTGCTATAAAAGTTAAACTATGCATTTTCTCATTGTATCTTAATAAAAAGACTGGAGAAAAGTGGATGACATAATTTTTATGATTTTGCCTCATACTGACCTGCAAATATATAAGCATTGGAGTACAACTCTATACATGTCAGCGTACATCTACTTCTGTCAGCAGTCACATCATCAATAAACACCTGTGAACCTGCTCCATTAGGAGCCATGCATGCCCGTACCATACCACTGCCTCCACCATGTTTGACACATGATGTGGTCTGTTTTGCATCATGCGCTGGTTGATTTGGCCACACCAGGTTTTTGTTATCTCTCATTGAAGTTTCTTTATTTGCATTTTTCAGCCTAATGATGCCCTCTTCCACTCTCCTTGAGATCTCCAAAAACCAACTAAATACCTGAAATTAACTCCAGACCTTTTATCTGCTTTATTTGTCTGAAAGTAATGAGGGAATGGACCAAAGCAGAAAAATTAACTTATCTTCAATCAGTTGTTCAAAGACCTTTGAGCCCTGGAAAATTAAAATACTATTGCTTAAAAAAACTGCTATTCCTAAATGGCACATGTCATATATTTGTGAAAGTTCTTGAAAAAAGGCCTTAGGTCTACACTTTGATAACATCTTTATTGTTTTATTTCAAACATGTTGCGGTGGTGGGTGAAAACAAAATCGTAAAAATCTGTCATGGTCCAAATAATTTTGGACCTAACTACATAAAAAACAAGATATTTGTCAGGGAAATATACAATTAGCAGTACATTGGGATCAAAATCTGTTAAAAAATAAATTGAAATGTACTTGAACACTGGTGCCATCCAGTTGGCATGCATGTATCCATCCGTTAGCTGTACCTGAGTAAAGGTAGTGGGCTTCAGCGGCCTGACACTGGATGGGAAACATCCAAAACTGGACAAACCTAACATGCTTATGCCGTGAGGCAGCAGTGCAAACTGCTGCACTGCTGTGCCACCCCAACCAGAATCCATCCAGAGCATCATCTGAATCTCCATGCCTCCCGTGACCCCACTACGACCTGTCCATTACCTCCAGCCATCCAACTTTCTTACCGTCTCCTCCCCCCTCTACATTGCCTTTCTCCTTCCTCTTCCTCTTCCTCCTTCTAACCCCTCCATTTTGTTAGCTGTCATCAATCTTGCTAAAATGACAGGCGACAGATGTTAGCATTTGCAAAGATCAGATCTGGCGCTTCAGGGCAGCCTGGTGACATGCACATGCACTTGCATAGACAAACATAGGTATGTGAACTTGCATTACAACCACATACACAAACTACTGACAGGTCACACAGCAGACACAGCCCTCCACTAGTCCTCTAGTGGCCCTCCCTCCTCCGACCACAAATCCATCCTGACACCAGAGACAGAGGATAGTGTAGTAAAATGCTTTGTATGAGTGCAATATGTATGCTCACATATTTTATTTTTTTTCTATGTTACTTCATATAAGATATGTCAGATGGCACAATTTCAATATACTTTGTTTGACTGTGTGAGTGTGTGTTGTGAAGATTATCTCCTGGTTTCTGTGAGTCATCCAGGCCAGACGGTGTGGGGGGTGAAGGGGGAGGGGGGGCATTGCTCGTGGCTATATAGAACCCAAATATATACGGCAACACCTGCTGTGTGCTGGAAGAGCAGGAGAGAAAAAACTACTGTATAAGCAGGCAAACTGTTAAACAGTGCTTACTGAAAATGAACAAATGTTCCCTTTTAGGTCTAACAGCAACATTTAATGTGGATATAGGCTTTTCCATAGATCTTTTATATTTCAGTACCTGATATAAAACAGTTTTGTCTTTCCTACTTGCTTTAACAAAGAGTGGAATTCTTTAAAAATAATTAAAGCAACTATGGCTTTTAGTAGCGATATATACACAGGGACCAAATTAACCCAGTTGAACTCTCTTGCAAGACTATAAAGACAGAAACCTGCAGCTAATATCTGAGTATCTGAGCCACAGAAATGCTCCCTCACAGCAATGTTTGTAGTGTCCCAGATTTCGACGTATGCTGCTAACAAGTACTGCAGTCCTACTTCCTTTACTTTTACAGTTTTTCTTGCAGTCCCTGTCTGCCTGTATGTTTGAAAGCCATGCAAACAGTCACAGGAGTCTTGAATCCTTGTCTAAATGAAACAAATAAAATTTCATCTCCAATAATCCTGCTGTATTCTTATGAGCTTGCCAAGGACTTCCATTACACTTATCAGACACTTCAAATTCACCATTAAATTTAATGCCTTTCCTCTACTTGCACTTTGTTCCTACACTACACTATAAAAATTCCCTCTTTAAGTTTGCACGATTTGTTGTTTTATTCCTGGCATTAATTGGGATTGGATAGCTCATTCAGCTTCTTCAAATGTGAATAACTTCCATTTTCTATATTTTCTTTAGTCTGTGCAGGTTCACAATTGTGCTTAATGCTGTCTCAGCAAAGCTCTTTTTTACTCCTTTGTTTATGTTCCTTGTAGAATGATGAGGCAGGCTTCCATTAGAGGGGTTCTGGAGGCTATCCTCCTCCTCTTTCCTTTCAGCAGTTTTATCTCCAGTACAGTGCTGATCCTGGTAGGATCCACTGAACTCGCAAATTCTGTATTTAACCCAACAAGTTCAAACATAGGCATAAATAAACATATATACATCCTGGTTCAAAAAATGGTTGAGTTCCCCTTTGCTAGATCTCACTTCTATGACAACTGTATATGTACTGTGATTTAATTGTTTTTTGTACCTCATCACATAAATTTGTGTGAAGCAACAAATTTATGCATAATTGGGTGTGTGGTCTTTTGATTATTGGGTGGTATAGACAATAGATAGCTGTCATTAAATTGGCTACTTTGCACTCAACTCTGTATTGACTTCTGAGCTGTGGATGAAGCCCTAAAAGAACAGTCATTCATATTTTAGAGGGAATACATTTTGTTATTTTGTTGATTTCACTAACAAACCACCACTGATGACTATGAGTTGTTGGTGATTTTGCCACCAAAATGACACTTGCGTCACGTAGCTTGCAGCGCTCCAGCTCCACTGGCATGGATCATCTGTTGGAGCCAGAACCCACACTGGATCCTTCATGACCCTGCCACCAGAAGTCTCCAGGGATCCGGAGTCAATCATTCTGCAGCGGCGTAAAGCTGCGTAAAGCGGCAATGGATCCAACCCAGCTGAGAAACCGTGGGTCCCTGTGGAGCTCTAATAGTCCTTGTTTTAACTTTGGCAGCACTCGTTTACCCTAGCCAAATGTTGCTTCATTAGCAACACTAAATGAGGGACTTCGGACAGATACGATACACTACAGATACACTACAGATGCACTACAGCCAAGCTAAAATGGCTAACTAGATCTGAAATAAGGTGACCGCCTTCAGCTGCCTTTCCTACCCCCTTTTTGTGCCCATTTCCAACATCAGCCTGCACAGTAGCAAGGAAGAAGAGGCTTCAAAAGCATACTTCAGAAAGCAATATGGTGAAATCACAGGGGGTTTGTCTTGCTCTTTTTATATAGTCTCTGCCGCTCAGTTGTGCGCCTCAATACAGCTTCTGCTGATGCTCAGGCTTATTTTTATGGACATGGTCTAAAAGACACAACATGACAACAAAACAATAATGACCAGTAGTGAGGCTTTTTTTTTTTTTTTTTTTTATGAAAAAAAGAAACTTGTGCAAATTACCAAATAACTGTCTATAAAACACGGTGTTCAAGTCCTCAGTTTGTA
The DNA here is from genome assembly GCA_014839995.1 of Xenentodon cancila. Lineage (NCBI taxonomy): Eukaryota > Metazoa > Chordata > Actinopteri > Beloniformes > Belonidae > Xenentodon > Xenentodon cancila. The sequence continues at coordinate 25,324,662 of CM026208.1, read as the reverse complement.
CAAGAAAAGAAGGATATTAGTATTTTTTTTTGGTGGGGGGGTAGAATTGTTGTCACAACACCGGTTCAGTGTGTGGACTTCCTTGAGGTGCTCTGGTTAACACACAGTTCAAACACCTGTAGGTCGGTTCAGATGGAGACACTGCTTTGTCCCCCAGAAGGAGCTTAAAATTAAAGCACTTCAAACAAGCACGAAAACGAGTATTACTGTAGTTTTCTTCCAACAAAATGCCATATGCATCCAACCGACACAATTTCATAACTTTTTATCAAACATCCTGCTTTTACAAACACAAGGAAACCTATTTATTCCAGACGGACAAGCAAAGATTATTTTTTGCCATTTAAACCCAACAAAAATAATAACAGCTATGTAAACGAGTCCCTCACAGCACCATTTACATCCTCATAAGCAAGCATTATGGTGCAATCACATTAGGTTCACATAACATTGGACTTTTTAATAACACAACTTTATTGCTAGCAATTGTGTGTGCTCTGGTATTCATGTCCATACCGTGTGGGCTGCATGCACACACACAGACCCAAGGGGAGTTTGTCCCAATAGGGGCCGAGCGCTACGATGGAGGAGTATAAGTCTTACTGATTGTTCACCAGTGTGTATGTGTGTACTGTACACAGACTGAGGGTGCGTGAGGATTCGAAAGCTGCCTTTCCCAGGAGGAGACAGAGAGAGGCAGCACTGCCATGGCTACTCCAAGAGAAATCAAACACACTCACATACACAAAATGTATGATTTTATTTTTTTTTCCCCAATATCACTGCATTGTTGCATGAAATATAGATATGCTGTGCACACTGACAGGAAAGAAACATTTGAAGTGTTCATTGGAGGAGAAACCCAAAAGAAATACATAAGGTAACTGGACTTATTTTTTTATCTTGGTTCTTGAAGACCATTCACCTTTTTTTCAAAAGGCGTCTTTAGTTCTAACTGACTTGTGGGCAGCATCTGTGCACTCCTCGCTAAAAGGGACAATCTTTTGAGGTGAGTACTGTCCACTTTCTGGACAGAGAAGACAGATGGTTTGAGACTCTTGTTAGTTAACCAGTCCCACCTTGAGTCATCTGCCCATCCTGCTCTTTTCGGACAGAGAACCTTGGTCTCATATTTAGAGGTGCGGATTCTAAATTCTGCCGCCTCAAACTCGGTTGTGAACCACTCCAGATTTAAAGCTGAGCATCAATCATGTCAACAGGACCATATAATTTGCAAAATGCAAAAATGAAATATGGACATCACCAAATCAGATCCCCTCCCCCTGTGCTGAGCTTAGAAAACCTGTTAATGAAAGTTTGGGACAGAGTAGGTTACAAAGGGCAGGTCCCTGTTTCCCACCTGATCCCAATGAAATGGTCATCAACAGACTTGTGTAGATCTTGGTGACAAGCTAATGGTGATCAACGCTTTTAAATCAGGTGTGCAGGACTCTCGAGGACCAGATTTGATGAGCCCTGGTCTTTGAAGTCAGGCTCTTTTGTGGAAGTTGTGTTTGTGGGATTAAGAAATTCTTTGAAGGATTCCCTTCACTCCCTGACAACTTCCCAAGTTGAGGTCAACAGCAACCCACCCGCCACAACAGGTGCATGAAAGATGGCCCATTTGGATTCACCTTGAATCAAGGGCACAGAACATCTGATATGTGTACCAGATGAACAACGCTGATGCCGTTTACACTGGATGGGCTTTTGGTTCTGGTTTATTTACATGGTAATACTGTTTTAGGGGTGTGAGAAAGCCATGTTTTAACGCAAGGTTTCAAAGTATAATCTTTGAATAATCAAAAACCGTACTGTAGGCATGTTAACAGTCAAGTTAATCCAGTGAGATTGGTGCTGTAAAAGTTGCACGTTGCCCAGAGTCACGTCATTTTACTTTAAATAGCCATGTCTGAGCTGGAGAAATACAGCAAAACGGCACATTACAAAGCTGTCCAAGTGCTGCTGACTCTACTGAGTTTGTTGGCACTCTGAGTGTCTGGAGAAGAATATGGCCTGGAACATACAAAAGCATTTTCAGTCATCTTTGCGGATCCTTGTGAACAAGTATCACTCTCACTCCATCTTTTTCTGTATTATTGTTCGGAAACATTGAAAAAGCGCTTTCCTTTTTTATCTGAAGCATTGTTGTGTTAAGCAACACGTTAGAGTGGATTTTGAATCCAGCACCACTGTTGTCTACTGGCCTGCACTCTTCCTGTTGGCTCACTGCACATCTGGGGACGTTGCAGCCACCTCTGGGACACTGGCTGAAAAGCAGAAGACCCCACGGACCAACTCATGAGGTGTGTTTCTATCCACCTGATGTGCATTCTCAATTTGCACATTAAGTACCTCAAATCTAAAAACAAATAACACACATGGACACAAAAAGCATGCATGGCTGAGGTGCAAGAAAATAAAGCAAAAAAGAAGATGTAAGTGCATGTGACACTGACATTGAATAAGACTTTCAGTCCTCGGGAGAAACAAAAAGAGGAAAAAAAAAATGTGGAAAAATATATGCAGAGCAAAAAAGTATATATGTTTATAGCAGTGACGAAACACTGCTCCCTCAAAGTATCTTCTAAAAAAAAGACATTAACTGAGATTTCAGTGAAGCACTTTCAGATCAAATCATTCACTTTGCGTTCTTCTTCTGCACTTTAATGCCACAACAAAACAGAAACAATAAGAGTAAAACTAATGAACTATAATATTTATGTAAGTCAGAGCCAATAGAGCGTCTACATGGGACCTCTGCTGGAGTCCTGTGTTGTCAGGAAACATGAAGTTGAGTTTAGATCTCGGAGCACCTAGGATCCGACTTGTTACACTTCATCCCAGACACTCTACCAGACACTACTCCAGACACTAAACCTGGGAGGTTTAGTGGTGGTGCAACATCTCGGCTATAATGTTGATTTTAGTCTTGGTATTTGTGGTAATTACTTTTTGCATTATTTTATTTTATGTTTTTCATTGTTTTTTTGTTTGTTTTTTAGAATTTTACTAGCAAATCATTACCACCTTTACAGCAGAAGTGTGTTTACACTGACAATGATGGTATAGCAGCAGTGGGGTGTTGCACTCACAGAAGTCAGAAAATTGTGTTTCGAACACTGCACTCTTCACGCTCTCGTTGGACGCTATCTTGTCAACAAAGAGGAAGTGGTTAATCATGTTCTAACTGAAAACATGATGGTGGTCTAACCTAGGTGCGAAAGACACAACAAATCTCTTTCAACGGAAGAGTGGAGAGTTTCAATGCAGGAAAAGGAACATTGGGGTTATTTTATTTTGAATTTGCAGGTAATGAAAGCTAAGTCTTGCTGGTAATCCAGAGGAAGAAGAAGGTTTGCTATCAGTTTGTGATGAGACTGCAATGACAGTTTCGAGTGGGGAGCACTCATTCGGACACTGACCATAGCGTCGTGCACTCATGAAAGAACAACATCTGAAACATAGATGTTTTTTTTTCTACTCGTTCCAGTTAAATTTGCTTCCTGCAGTTGCTTCTCACCATCTTTCAGTAACTGAATGTAGCTCAGCTGTTTTGTATTAGTCATTACCTCCATCTGCATACATTAAGCCCAGGTTTCTGTCTTCATTTCAGATTATTCCAGACTTGCTCCGAGACCGTCTGCCTGATTGTATTGGTTTTCTGCATTGATGTTCGCCTGGAGGTGCTGGTCTGCGTGAAAGTTCACCTTTTTTCTCCATATACTAACTTTACACTGGGAAGAAGTATAAGGCCACAGTCTAAAGAAAAGCATGATGAGTCTTGTTTGCACTGAGGTGCAGTCTTGAGAGCTCATTCGGTAGGTGCAAGGTGCGAATCACAAAAATTCTTGTGTTGCTCCAATATTTGATGTTTTCATAAGTCAAGTTTCATTCACGCAGTTGTGTCATTACTTGACACAGTGTGTGTCAGCAACCAACAGGAGTGTAGAGTCCTTTAAATCATGAAGGAATCTGATTTTACTTGTAAAAAATACTGACACTCAAGATCTCCAATCTTGACCAGATCACACTACCGTCAAGAAAGACCACCAGGAAATCTTTGCTTTAAAAAAAAAAAAAGTTTTGGTGTATGTTTGGCATTACTTGGCTGTCTTCTTGAGTTTTCCTGTGTTTCGGCCCTAATTTCAGCTTTTCACCACAACAAATCTATTTCTTTTGTTTTGGCTGAAATCAAACCCATTTCAGACTACCTTTTGTGTATTTCAAAATACACTGCAGAATGCGCCACGTTATTCAATCAGGATTCAAACATATCAAGAATGAAACAAGGCAGTCTTTTAATGAGAAATAGCTGAACACAAAATTAAATCCAATATGAAACAACACAGAATAAAAACAGAAGTCCCTTTAATTTGACTATAAATAAAAGATGCATTGATTTGAATACATACCGACTACATGGAACGAGGACAAAACTCCACATTGAAGTCCTTGTGTGTTAAGCTGCTGAGGGATAGACAGTATGAAGTGTTAACCAGTACTGCCGTGCCCTTTTGTGTGACATTAGGGCATGGGCAAGGTGAAGGAAAGACGAGGGTGAGGAGAGGAAATGATAGGAAAGGGAGATGACAGGAAATAGAGAGAAGAGGAAGAGTTTATAGAGAGGAGGAGGGATGGAGAGGAGGGAGCGCCGTCACATGGGACTGAGCTATTGATTGAATTCTGACATTGATTAAGCATCCCCTGATTCACAATGCCATGTGTTTGTACATGAGTGTGGGAAGCCGGTTTTATGTATGAGTGTGTGTTTATGTGTGTGTGTGTGTGTGTGTGTATGTAATAGCAGCAGTCAAGGAAGAGAGCGAAGAGGTGAAGAAATAAAGTCTTACTTTTTATCATTCTGTCTTACTTTCATTCACATGCATATACAGTAATGTGTGCGCTTTGGAAATAAGTATGTGTGTTTCTGTGCATGTGTGTGTGCACCTATAGATCTGTACCCCTAGGAGGGCTGACTTGCAATACCACTTCATCCATCCTTGTGGGATATAAAGGCCTTCTATTTTCCTATCTTTTTTGGTCTTTTTTTCTTTTATTTTTCTACCCTGTCACTCATTTTACCCTTCTGTCTCCTTTGTGTGCACTCCTTTCTTTTTTATTCATCATTAATCCTCCAGTCTGGGTCTGGGATGTCACAGCCTCTCCCTCCCTCCGCTGCCCTCACCCTAGCACTCGCCTTCTTTCTCCATCCCTGTTGTGTGTGTGTGTGTGTGTGTGTGTGTGTGTGGCTCTGTGTAAGGGAGAAGGGCAGGGGCTTGTCATTCTGTGCCCCTGTCATTTTGCCTCTCCATTCAGAGTGTGCCCTCCCAACCCCCTACCCCATTGCCAGGGGTAATTATCCAACTCCACCCCTTCCTCCTCCTCTTTTCCCACCGCCTTGCCTCACCATGGCCCGCCTCTACTGCCCCGCTGTTTTTAAAGAAAGCAAATCAACACTAGAATCACAATGAATCAAGTATTATATAATCAGCAGTGTCATCAGCATATTGATGATGTCAAACAGAAGCCTCAGAAACCATAAAAGGGGAACATTGGAAGTTCTGCTACCGAGAGTGTGTATACTCTACACACACCACAAACATACATAAAGTCTCCACAGTACATGCATTTACTTTTTGCATGACACAGCTGCATCCCATTTTTGGGGCATTTGCCTTGATTCAGATGACCTAAGGATGGAAACCAACACGGGCCTTTACACGTGTGAGTAACTTGGATGTGATATGATTGTTGTGTGAAGAGAATGACAGGAGGGGTACAGCAGAGCAGAACTTAAACATCTGGATACGTGGGACTGGACAACACATCTTGAGTCAGTAAATACCTTTGTGGGCCCACATTTGAGGTCTACTGCTGTTCAGAGGGAATAAAAAGAGTTTGTTGTATTAACCTTTCCTCATCACAGCAGAGTTGGCCAGACCCAAAACTTGATGAGAACAGAATCAAGTTCTCCTAATCCCCAAAGAAATATTATACTAAAATAGAAGAAATATCTTGTAATAAACAAATAAAACACATGTGACTGAACTGTCTAGAAATCACTATGACTGGGATGTGTCATTTGTGCTTTGTCAACTTATGGAGATGTTAACATCAAATGTCACGTTTTACAGAAGCATACTCAGTATTGCATCACTTCAACTCCTCTTTCTTTACTTTGGCTGCTCTATCTGTGGTCTCCTTTGTGCAATATATTTAAAAGATTTTGAATTTCCACAAGATTTTTTTTTTTTGCATTTGGTGAAATACACAAAACTCCATTCCTGATATTCCTGCTCTGTTCTCATCAGTGTTCTCAATGAGAACAGAATGAAGAAATAATATAAACTTCCTCATGCTTTCTTCTGTTCAGCATCTTTGATGTCTCTTCTTTAACTTCTCTGGATTTGGGATCTTAGTTTGATCGTTGCGTAGTGTCACTCAGTTGCTCCCACATGTACTTTCCTGTTGTCATGGTTGCACGATTGGTTAAAAAAAAACAAAAAAAACACACAAGTTACAAGCTGAAATCACATAACCAGCATCCAAATCACTGTATTTGTATTTTAACAGTAAAAAAATCTAAGGGTAATCTAAAAAAAGTAAAGACAAACACAAGCAGAAAAGCTGCTGGAACCCTGTTGTTTTGTTTAAAGTTGTCATTTCCTTCTCCTCCTTTCTGGCCTAAAAGTGTCTGAGCAGGAAAACCCCATGGAAAGTGCGGACACCAGATGTGTTATACATATTCAGGAACGCAAAAAGATCTCTGACAGTTAAATACACCCGGGCAGACCTACAGGTAGCAGCATGATAAATCCTTAACATCTTGGCCCATATCTCAAAAACCGCATGGGGTAAAACATTTTTTTTCCAGATTATTTCCGAGTTCCCAAATTAAACCCACCTATTCACACCATTACAATTTCTTATAACATTCCCAAAACTGGAAGTCTAAATAATATTAACCTAAATCAAAATCATCCAACCTTTTTTATGTACAAAATGTAGGATACATCATCTATTAACCATGCTTATGAAAAATTATTTCAAACCTTTGTGCTTGGTCTAGAAAATACTCTTTATCTTGTAATGTTTTATTCCAAATTTAGTGAAACTTGGCACTGACTGTCAGTACCACATTCTTCGTAATCACATCAAATTTCCTGAAATTATGAAAATATGTGGCAGCCATGCAACTCACATATGTTAAGATGTGGCGATGTTAATAAAATCTTCAATATCTAAAATGCCAGCTAATATTTTTTTTTTTTTTTATGGCTGGCAACCAAACAAGCTAACCAAATTTCAGAGGCCAATATTTCCACATGCAAATGACTTATTTTTCATACTGAAGTGACGTAATTCAAATCTGAAAATCCGAGCTGAGGATGTGATTTTTGCATCCAGTCGTGACAAAGATCAGACATGCATCATATAATTAAAGAAAAAAAATGGATACGTGTCTCTTCAGGCAGGTAGTGTGAATGTAGCGCATGATGAGTCCACAGGCATGGAGGGAGTATTATGGTTTGGGTTTGCTCCTTTAGGGTCTGGACCACTTGCCTTCATGGATCAACTGGGCTCTTTAGCAGTACGATAACCATAAGTATAAAAGTCAATGAAGTAAAAAAGTATAAAAGTCAATGAAGTATAAAAGTATAAAAGTCAATGAACCTTCAAACAAGCAAAATCTACCTTTTGGAGTGGCCCAGTTGGAGCCCAGATCTGAACCTCAGAGATGCAGTGGAAGGAGTGGAAGTGGAAGAAAGCCGTTCCCACCAGAATCCTTCAAATTACTGACGCAATTCTGCAAAGAGGAATGGCCCGGATTTCCTCTGAAAGTTGGGCAGGGATGATCCAGCGCTCCCAAAGGCACTTGCTGACAAAGTTTTTTTGAGAAAGTACGTTTGACCAGTTATTAATGCCAAGGTTTCACTAATCTTGTTGTTCTCTTCCAGTAGTGTAGATGTGCAATGGGCGCCTTCAATAAAGACTCAAGAAATTATAATTGTTCAGATCACATGTTATGACAAATTGATTTAGAAAAACACTTAATATCTTTCCACTGTGTATTCATTATATTTTTCTTATTAATGCCATTTCCAATAATTATCATTAAGTATGTTACCGCTTGATTTCCAAAAATTCTCCTATCACCACAGAGGAAAAACAATAAAATTAGATCAATTTTAATTAACAAAACACAGATGAGATAGGTTGTGAGTCACAGGAAGGTCATGTGTAAAATGTTAAATGGACGTCGTTTTTATTGGCGTTATCAACCACTCCCAACACTTTAAGTTACAAACCACATTCACACAGAGCTTTATGATTCGATACACAGCCTGCTGTTTCTAGTTATTCACTTTAACCCATCAGTGATGCATCAGCATCTCGCCCAAGGACACTTCAAAATGCGAAATGGAGAAGATCGAACCATGGACCCTCTGATTAGTGGGTGACCCACTCAACCCCTTGGGCCAAAGCTTCTCGTGGCTTCACACACACATAGCACTCGCTCTCATGCTTTCATTGTCTAATTGGTCTTGAATGGCAACTTTTCTAAGCGAAAGTCAGTTCAGGGTCAAAAAGGCAACAGTGGGACTTGTCGTTTATTATTGCTCCTTCTCTTCTCCTTTTCTCTGTGCGTGGCCTCTGGTTGGTCGGAGGGGAAGAGGGGAAGAGCTGGAGCCAACCTCCTTCCCTCTGATGCCCAGTGTGTTGTGTGTATCAATCGCAGAGGCTCAGTAGCAGAAAATAATGGGGTGGTGAAAGCTTAGTAAAGAGAGAAGAAGATGGAGAGAGAAAAAGAGATCAACAAACACGTCTATACTGACACGCACGTACTCGCACTCTCCCATACACAATCCTATTTTGCAGCCTTCTCTCTGGCCTCTGCCCCCATATGAATATTGGCTCCCCCTCGCTCCTCCATCTCACTGCTGTGTGTATGTGTGTGTGTCCAGGCTGCCTAATTTGCATGTGTGTGTTATCTATGTGAATAAATCCTTCCTAGCCCTGTGCGCCTCAGGGTGATGTGGTGCGGCCAGTGCCCGAGCAACCATACCCTAGCTAATTTACAACCAACCTAGTGTGTCCCCCAACTTCCACTCCCACACGTACACACACACACACACACACACACACATGCACAGAGCTTGATGACACCACAGTGAAACATGTCGTCTAGACGACATTGAACCTTGAGTCTGCCCAGGGTAATTGTTTTATGCAAATGGCGAGAGCTGGAGCTGACATGATTGGGCCAGACTCAGTGTTGATTGAGGTGTGTGTGTGCCTGTGTGTGAGTGTGTGTGCTGCAGCTGTTGGGATGTGGTCATGACTGCGGTGTAAAGCTAGGAGACATTAGTATTATTGTTATTGTTGGAAATGTTATGTTACTGAGCAGTGCAAGGTGGGGCAACATACAAAACATGCAGACATATATAGTTGATGGTAGAAGACAATCAACTACACACAAACACACACAGTCATATCGGTGTAATAATCAACTTGTCATTGAACTGAAACATAAATAGACTCTCATGCCACGCATCAAATTGTTAAAGCAAATATAAATCATTGCATCAATGCAAAAACATTGATACAAACTGGAAAGTCACTTAAAGCGCGGGTATAGTTTGGGGTATTCAAAGCACTTGCACAAATGCAGACACACACACAAACACCCAGGACCACGTGTTATCAGCCCAACCATCAGAGAGGAGAGTTTGTGTATGTGTGTTGTGGTCCAAGTCGTAAATTTAATTTCATGCTGGATTTGCAGAGCTCATCTGAATTGCATGCGAGCATAGCCTGATGGGATTCAGTCTCAACGCTGGCAAGTCGCACACCGATGGCGCGCTTGAACGTGCACACTCGCAGGCACATACACACCAATCGCAGGGCATCAGCATGACCTCAAGCCGTGACCACACACATCTATGCTTTTATGTTGATGTAAACAATCGCATTTATAGGGTGGAAAGCATCATGGTATAATTGGCACATGCAACATTAACAGGAACGATAGAAGCAAATGTCATGACCTCTTTACTTGGTCTCATATTCCAGGTAAACAGATAAAATGTCAAAGGTTCTTCACTCTGTGCTGTTTTGATAGTGTGTTTATGTTTTCAATGGACGGACCAAATAGAAGGTACAGTTGTGTACAAAAGTTAGAACCGCCACCTTTTAATGTTTTTTGTTCCTTTTCTTTTTTGTAAAATTGTAAGAATCATCTGATCACAGGGGGTCGTAGTAGTACGCAAATACAGCCTCTGAAAATATGTCTCTCTCTCTCTTTATGTATATATATATATATATATATATATATATATATATATATATATATATATATATATATATATATATACAAAAATGAATAGAAAAAGTCTGTGAATGCGTCAGATTTAATAGTTTGTAAGTCCACCTTTTGGGGGAATATCTTGAAACAGTCATTTTCCACATGGCTTTTTCTCTATTGTTTAACATTTTTACCAGCTTATTGAGACTTTTAGACATTATATTATGCAAATCTTATACCCATTTTTGACCAACTTGAAGCTTTTGCCGGACTGGTGCTAGAACTAACTCAGAGCTGACTGAACTTCGGACAGAACTTTTTCATTTACAGATACTACAGAGGAGCATCATAACATCACTACATCTGTCAGTTAGTGTTTATGAACACTCGTTGCTATGCTGGCTGTTGTTTCGATATGCTAAAACGTAGTCTTTGCATGAACACCGACAGAAACAGGATGTACACCTGTTTTGAGTGACATCCATGAATGCCAGCAGATGATACTGAAACGTTTAAAATGGTGAGATGATGAAGATGCAGGTAATGCAATTAAATTAGTTTTAAATAAGAGCAAACGGGTCATTTCCTCAAGGCCGGCTGCCAAAAGAAAAAACGCGTTTCAAAGTTTGGCACTGGCTGGTAACTAGCACTTGAACCACTTGGTGGAAAAGGCTTGTTCAAGTTCCCGCGCGACATTTCAGTTGGGTTGAGATCTGGACTTTGACTAGGTGTTCCCCAAACTCTGGCTATGTTCGTCGTTCCAAACTTGTCCTCTTATGCTAAGCGTATTCAATCCAAATCCCCAGATGCTGCAATGGTTAGAAAATTGACTGTGGGATCCTGGACACGTCATGCACTGAAAAGTCACCCCGTTGTTGACGTAGCAAACGTCCATCTTTGGCACCAAGCAGCTCAAAAAATAGATATGCACATAAAGAAAAGGTGAGTTTCTTTTGTTTGGAATTTACAGTTGATGAAAAGTCAAATCTCGGCATGTACAGTACAAATAACAGTGTCAGAGTGCTCTCACAAACGCTTCCCATTTGAAACGTAGAACTTGATTCTTTTGTGTTTGGGATATTCTGATGCAGATGCCTGGAGTGATTCAAATCATTGTCCTGCATGACCTGCTTTTGATCAGGCTTCAGCTGTCGGTTTGTATGTTGCTGTTCATCTGAGGATTTATTTACATCATTTGGAGACCCAGTAAAGAAGAAGTGAATGTTTTGAAGTTTTGCTGTTTTAAAAAAAAAGGAAATAAACTGTACATTCTTTTTCATGGGACTTAACTTTAGCTACCAAGCCTGGCATTAAACAAAATGGCCTTTGATAGAAGTTAAAAACAGTGCTCTTATATCAACCACAGCACAAAAGCTTCATTTGCATCTCAAACACTTGTAAGGATATTTTTGTAATTTACATTTTACTCAAATGCCTTTAAGAACAGTTAGATGCCGCAGCTAATTATAAAAGGTAAAACCACAGATGAGGAAAGCTTGAACGGTGTAGTGAGTCATTGTTGTCATTTAGATCCCTCAGAAGAGCTGATCAGAAGCCAAATTAACCCATCACCACTGTTCATTAGTGAGACTGCAGCAGTTCAGACTTGTGATCTTGTGGAAAATGAGACTTGTTTGTATGTTTCTAGGTCTGATCCTGTCATACTGCTGTCGCAAAGTGTAACAGAAAAGCACCAGGGGGCTCATTCAGACGCGACTCTGAGACATTCAAGTGTCACCATCAGATCAATGAAACGTGCACATCTGAAACGGGCAGAGTAATTAATATTTCGTCGTTAATGCACATACATGTTTTATTTCCGGTTTCATGCCTCTCATATCAGTGAATTCAGCCGCCAACCTGGGCTCCTGAACCAGTCACTGGGATACAGTTGGTTAGGACAGAACTAATCAATGGTATAGGATCGGGCGGCTGGAGTAGAAGGGGTGACCTTTGAAGGTTCTCTTAGGCCTTGTTTTGTTTAGCTTTTTTCCAAAACCTAATCGGAGATTGTTTGCACCGTCTGGACATGCATGGAAGTGAACTCCATCCCTTTATCTGAACTCTTTAATCTGATTTAAAACTGTATTCAAGTCAAAAAATATTTTATTCCGTCTTCATTTCTAATCATCAAACCTAAAAACTGTCATGACCATCATCCAACATCAATTTTGATAAAGCACTGCTTTCATTCAACTTCCCACCTCCGTCCTCACTTCTTGATAAATGACTCTCCTTTTCTCTGTCTTTTTTTTTTTTTTTTTTTTTACCAACGTACCTTCGCCAGGTTTGAAGTGAATTGATTGACCCTGCAAATCGAAGCAAGCTTAACTTAAGAGAAGGGAAGATGGAGCTTACCAATTACCCTTTTACAAGGAGTGAGCAATTAAGGAAATGTACCATTCAGCTCGGTTCAGTTTTAGATGTCCGTCAGAGAACCTCATAAATCTATGAATTACGTTTAGTTGGATTGCTCTTCACAGACAGAATCTGGCGTTGCAGCAAAACCCTGTCGCACGCTGACAGCCCCACTTCTTTCAGAGACTCAGGTATGTCACTCATGTCAGTAACATCTTTTTTAAATGTACCGATATGAAGACTGCTCTACAAGGAAATATTGATATTTCTTAGAAGTTTAAGAGTTTACTTTTCTCACTTACTAACTTACTTTCACTAAACAATAACCTGCTAAGCTCGGTGGTAATTCACTCTGTGCCGCCTGAAGGACAAATAAAGAGCTGAGTGATAAAAAAAGCCTTTATTTTTCTTTTTGAAATAGAAAAATACCTATTCATAAAACTCTGAATAAAATTCTTTGCTCTTTGTTGAACAAAAACTCTCAATATCTGCATTCCTCTCTGTAATTCCTTTGCATTGAAAAAGTGGATTATTCTTCTCAGAAATACTAACGAAGTTTAAAAAGAAACTTTGAAGAAAACTGGTATTTGTTCTACTCTTGTCTTTACAAAAAATGTTTCAGATAACATTTCAAATCTAAGGTAGCTTTTGAAAGACTTTCTTTTTAGAGGAAGAAGAAAAGGAAAACAGAGGGAAAAACAACTCTCCAAACTAAAGCACTCCCTAAAGTGTCTGTATTAAATTGACATGTCTTAGTACAACTGTGTATTAAAGACACACATCCATACTGAGCAGCTCCTCTTCAGGGCAACATGCTTTGGTGAATTTTCCTTTTCTTTGATTTTTTTCCCCTTTTTGACACCAAAGAGCACATGCACCCGCAGTATTTAAGATACACTGTTTTTAACACTGATAAACACAAGAGTGAAATGTCACACATGGATTTTACTTCAAGTTCATTTTTATTGTTGTTTTGTTTAGAAACTGTGAAGGAGGTATTTTTTTTATTTTGTTTTATTGAATGTGTGAACATCCTGATCAGTTTCTCGCAGGCCATTTATTGTTTGTTTTCCATACTCACTTCATCCAGTCCAGTGTTGTGACGGACTGGAGGATTTCCTCGCCGTCATGTGACAAAATGGGAAGTACAGTCGATTCTAATTCTGTTTTGTTTCCATTTTATTTTTGTGTAAACATATAATCACAGTGGGTTTTAGTTTTAGAAAAATATATCCTCAGATATACACATTTTTTTCATCACACAAATTTTCATTTAAAAATAGTGAGACCAAACAAATAGAAACATTTGACAATTGTATGTAGCCCATGATTGGATTTAGCAGGAATAACTTGAAGTAGTTTCATCCACTGTTTTGTCAGTCAGGAATGTCAAGGTCAGTTTGTTGTTCACATTATGTGACTGATGGCGAACAGATCGACACACTACATGATCTGAGAGCGTCTCGGTCGCCTGACCAGCCTCTAAACCACAACAAAACACATGTATGTATGTTGATTATTTAACGACCATCAGAGGAACAAAGCAAACTATTCACGCTGTTTGTACCATGCTAGACATGAAGACAAACAAAGAAATAAAAATGGAAAGAAATGACTTCTTAGACGCTGAACTGTCTGTACTACAGAGACGGGTGAAGTTGAAGCTGACTATAAAATCTTTAGTTACAAAAGAGAGGCTGATTTCTTTTTTTCCTTAGAGTCAGAACATTAAGGAAGCACCTGGAAAGCTGCGATTCTTCTGCTGGTTTCAAGCACTTCAAGAGACAGTTGGTGTGTTTGAGGTCGTTATCCTGCTAGAACACCAAATTGTCTGTTTGTTTCGACTGGAGGTTGAAGTTATGTTGAAGATATCTTTATTTACCTCTTTCAGCGTTGCGTAACATCTTCAGAGGATCACTCTGCCACTACCACAGCTGCCAGGGTGGTGTTTGGGTGGGATCTATCAGTTCTACGTATGCCTGGTCATTGTGCCCGGAATATTGTGTCATTGCACAATATTGTTAAACTTTCCTCCCAAAGGATTACCTTTTGTCTAGCTTCAGTCCATTTTTGAGCTGTGGTGTCTGCCTTGGACCACAGCCTCCACCCATCCTTCCATCTTTTTTCCAGGTCCTCTTGTTTTTTTATCCTGTTGAGAATCACTCATCAATCATCAGGGCAGAGACGAGGGGTACACCTTAGACAAGTCACCGGTCCTTTACAGGGACACCGAGACAAACGAGACAAGCAACCATGTATTCTCGTGTTTATTCCTGCTGTCAGTTCAGCCACCACAACACACCCCTGCCCTGTTTCCTGACCGCTTTAATGAACCTTCAGTTTGGCAGAAGGTGACAATTTGGGCCTCTGTCCAGATCTTGGTAAATTACTGAAACTTCTCGATACTTTAAAGGTTTATTTAGGCTGGAGATCCTGGACTCTGTTCATGGACTCATGATGTCTTCTACCATCAAATATATATGTATATCTGCATGTTTTGAATGTTTCCCCACCCTGGACTGCTCTGTAACATAACAACAAAAACAATAATAATTATGTCTCCTAGCTTTACACCGCAGTCATGACCACATCCATAACAGCTGCAGCACACACACTCACACACACACACACACATATACATATATATATATATATATATATATATATATATATATATATATATATATATATATATATATATATATATATATATATATATATATATATATACATACATGTTTACATAGACAGATAAATATGGATGTGTATATTGTATAACCATTTTGGCTCAGTAAAAGAATTAAGATATTTTTGAAATTGTACTATTACCATAAAAGCTGTTATCCATGTGAATTGCATAGTATCATGATTTCAGCCTAACTTTCTTTTTTCATTTTAACAACTGTTACCTTGTGTGTAAGTTAATTGATTTTACACTAAATGCTTGAATGTTGCTAAGAGTTTCTAGAGGGATTGATTGTGTACAAGAAAAAGGATTAAGTATATTAAAAGAACCACAACATTTCTTTGAATTCTGCGTTGCAACAAAAACAAAGTGTGAGAGAAAAAAGGCCTCTACAAGCATCTAAGGAGGAAATACATTTCACAAACATCCTTGCAGTGAATGAGGCTCCTTTTCTGGGGTGTTTTCTTTTTCAAAAGCTCCTTTAACAAAGGAAATGCAGACAGTAACAAACGCTTCCATAGCTGTACCCCTTTGCTTTGCCGGGCCAGTCTCAGCACCCCAGCACTCTCTGTTATGACGTCTCAACAAATCCGTTGGGTCCCTTATTAAGACCAAGCCACTGACTCTCAAGGGGACATGCAGGAATGAGGGGGGTTCTCTGGGAAGCGTCAGCAAGGTCACCTCCTCGTTTCCATCTAACATCTCCTCTCTTCCCTTGTTTCGGCCCATCCTCAGGTTCTGTCAGCAGACTGTGTAAACAAGCAGAAAGGTTAGCGGTGTTTTCACCCCGCACAATCTTCTCTCATCAGGGACAAAGGGACAGTGAGTCCAGTATCATCAAAAATGCCATGCTTTGTTGTTTAAAAGGCAACGCATGTGACTGTCCCTGGCTTCAGAAATGTGCTCTGCACAAGTGCAGGATTTATTGGCCACAGATAGTTTCTTGTCAATAATTGCAGCATTATTGGATGTAATACACCGCTTCTTTCACAAGTCAGTAAATTTTGTCTTCACCTGTTAACTCCTTTCAGCAGTTCTTGCCGTTCACAAAAAGCAAGCCACTTTGGAACATGTCAAAACAGAGTTTTATTTGTTGGATTTTTCAGTTTTTGTGTTTTTAATCAGTTTAGCCTGAAAATAACCAGTAAAAACCAGTGTGATTAACTCTTTATCCTTATGAAGATGACCTATTTGAACTGTGTTAGAAATTGAACATAAAAAAGAAGAGATTTTAAAAGAAAAATGATCCCCTTTGTTTAAAAAAAAAACATTGAAAAAAAAATTAAAGGGAAGCCTGAACATCACTTTGTGGTTGAGAATACTAAGCAATTAGAAATTTCCACTACATACCTACAGGGTTGCTGTTTTACTTTATTTTCTAAAATTCTCCACACATTCTCTGATGGACAGGCCAGCCCAGGGACAGCACACTCTTCTTCCTCTGCCATGCCTTTGTAATGTGTACAGAATGCTATTTTGGATAGTCTTGTTGAAAGGTGAATAGATGTCCCTGGAAAATATGCCATCTTAAATGCAAAATATGTTGCTCTAAAATCTCAATAATTTCCTTTCATAATGAGCTTTTTTTTCAAGGACATTGATACAATCCCATGCCATCACAGAGCCTGGGATTTGGACATGTTGTTGATAACTGTCTGGATGGTCGGTTTTGTCTCTGGTTCAGGGCACAATGGCATCAAGTTTTTTCTACTGAGTGATGGTTCTGTCCAGAATCCTTCACGCCCAAAGAGAATGGTGCCAACTCAGAAGAAGGTTCACATTGAGCCTCTTTTTTGGACAGTGAACTCACAAGTGGCATTTGTAAATGCAGCTCTGTATTGTGCTTATTTCCGAAAAGGATCACTCGGTCTTGTGGTAATATCAGAAACTTACCAAAGATGCTTGGTGATGCAGTGCTGTCTGAGGAATTAGAGATTTCTCCAGATTCGGTGACTTTAGTGATATTATCCATCATGTAGGAATAAATATGTAAATCCTGTATAATATTCCAAATGGAACATTGCAAACATTGTGAAGCATGATCTGCCCACATTAATGTTGAGGGCCTGGATAACAGTTGAAAGAAAAACGGAACACACAAACATGACAAAACATCTGCAATGAAAGATAAGTTGAATTAAATCAGTAAATCTGTGGTTTATGGGGACTGACCATCTGTTCTTTATTACTCTTACAATCCTTACACAAAGTAAGGATTGAAATCTTTCATTAGAGACCAAAACGACGGGAATCGCAGCAGTTCTGAGTTAGAACAGACGGTGTGTTTGCTGCAAAATTAGTGTTAGTACTTGGGATAATTGACGCACACAAAAACGTGTGAAAAGGAACATTTGTACAGGAAT
Source organism: Xenentodon cancila (assembly GCA_014839995.1). Lineage (NCBI taxonomy): Eukaryota > Metazoa > Chordata > Actinopteri > Beloniformes > Belonidae > Xenentodon > Xenentodon cancila. The sequence continues at coordinate 25,306,946 of CM026208.1, read as the reverse complement.
CTCCTTCTGATCCTTTGATTCTCGTTTTAAGTCCGTACAAGTTGATTACTGGATGTTTCACAAACTACTGTCACGTCTTCTGCTCCCAGAGAGCTGGATCAGAACTTGTCTATTTTGTGTCAATGTGAAGGAGGCCTGTGCAGTAGCTCTCAGTCGACCGTCATTACAGATGATCTGGAAACACCAGATTTCTGGCAGCCAGTATTCAACTATGGATGTAGGTGGCTGGGCATTTTTTTGTTTATTTATTACATTTTAGGTGTTTGTATATGGAAAAATAAACAAGGTAAAAATACAAAACCCAAAGTTTAGTGGCTTCAAGTGTTTGCCTTTCTTCATGTTATGACCCTTTTGTACCTTTTTGTTATCAGAATGGCAGTTTAATAAAAATCATTTGTGTTTTTGGTGAATTTTATTACTAAAAAGGTTGTGTTGTGTGCTGGGCAGAAAGGATGTGTAAAAATGAATCCCTTCACTGCAAAGCTAAAGCTGAACAAATGCACTGTGGGATAAAAGGGAAACAGACTTTTATCTTAAAAGGACTACTATTGTCTGAAAACTTTGAACTGCACACCATTAAAGTAAACAGCCGCAGACTGAAATGAGTGTGTGCATAACCCCTGCATACTAATAAACTAAAAGATCTTAATAAAACTCCCCCCTCTGCCTTATAAAATCCTCCTTCAAGAGTCATCCTGGTTCTCTTTTATGGGATCTGTCCATGTAGAGTCACCATCAAGACTAAGCACACACACACACACACACACACACACACACACACACACACACACACACACACACACACACACACACACACACACACACACACACACACGAAAGAAAGAAAGAAAGAAAGAAAGAAAGAAAGAAAGAAAGAAAGAAAGAAAGAAAGAAAGAAAGAAAGAAAGAAAGAAAGAAAGAAAGAAAGAAAGAAAGAAAGAAAGAAAGAAAGAAAGAAAGAAAGAAAGAAAGAAAAATAAGTCATTTTCTATGACAACTATTCAGGGAATATAGTCGTGTGTACATGCTCCGTAGAAACATACAATCCTGTTTTTCTCTTGCTTGCTTTCGTCTGAGCAGCATGCTGTATGTCTGCTGTCACACAACGAAATGACCGCTGAAGGAGATTGCCGTTTTGGACGTCGCTGTCCCCCTGTGATTCATAACACACAGTGATTTTAATGCAGCGAGTAATTACAATATGCTCCAAGCTGCGCTCTCTGACCTCGTTGTGCTGAAATACAACTACACAAACTCAGCGTACAAATGAAAAACAGTGCACGCACTCACATGCACATAGATGCAAACAGAACTGAAAGGTTGAACCGCAAAGTATGAACTAATTTAATTTAAGTTCAAATAGCTTGCATTACACAAAATGTAAGTTATTTTTGGACCTCTGGAAAATATTTTAATTGCCTTGTAACTGCATCTGGCAACTTATTCATTCTTCTGGGAGCGAAATGATCAAAAACAGCTTACTTTAAATCCAAAAAAGGAAAACATAGGCAGGTCCAATTAAACCCTCATAAAGGCTCAATGGAAAGGAACGAGGCAGCACCTGGACTATAAAGCCTGAAATTTCCCAAATAGAAAAATTTGTGATTTTTACTTGTGAAATTCAAAATATTGCAGATGACAAGTTACCCTGTCAGAAATGTAGTGATGATTGTAGCAAGTTAATAACTTTAGGAGAACTTGTGTGGGCAACACTAAGTTCCCTCATGAGTCAGTAGCTTGTAGAACCACAAACTTGATTGTGGAGGAATTTTGGTCCAGTCCTCTTTACACAAGTGTCTCATTTCATTTAAATGTTTGGGCACTTGTTTATGCCTCTCTCTTAAGGTGTACAGCATCAGGACAGACTTTTCACACAACCAAGGGTTACAGAGAGTCCGGTTTGGATGCTGTGGTCCTGCTGGCTTCATTTAGCAAAGATCTTAAGCTCCGACTGAAACAGTTTGCAGCCGAGTGACTCTGTGGTTCTCAGTTGGAAAATGGTAAAATGCCCTCTCCAGGATTGGAGTGAGGTGTTGCGGCCAGCGGAATAAAAGAAGACAAAAAAGAATAATTACAGCCAAAGAAGAACTGTAAGAAGAAACAAGTAAACATTGAGGGGACAGACATGTTTCTTTTGTTTCTTTTGGTTTGTTTTTTTAACATATACCGCAGTGGTACCAAGTAAGATTAAAAGAAATGCACTTTAGGGGTCTTGATTATGAGTGAGAGGGGAGGAAAAGAACAGAACATTAACAGGCCATTCACAGTAATGTGGACCTGTTTGTTGTAGTGAAGAGAGAGTTGAGTCAAATTGTGAGTCAGTCAGACCTTTACAGTGGGATATATCGTTTAACGTCTTTATTCGACAGTGAAATCAAAAATGACCGTCGCATTAACCCGACCCTGGGTTCCTGTTAACGGATGGTTTCTATAAACTCTCCTGGCGTGGTACAAAAAAATTCACCGCCCCTCAGAGTTGTCATGAATGTGAAATCAAACGATTAAGACCAATTTTTTTTTATAAAACCAGGCTGAAAATATGTTTATTTCTGCTCTACACTTGGACAGTTTAGAAGATTGAGTCGCTTTTGGAGCATCGGTCAGTCGAGGAACTGCAATGAAACTTAGTCCTGCATGAGCGTCAATGCAGAAGTGAGAGCTTTGATCTCATCAAAGGGGTTAATATGCAAAAGTTGATCGTTGTGTAATTGTATTTTATGTCACAATGTTCATTTGAAAAAGTTCCTGTTTTTCAGCTTAAGCCAGCTTTCATTTAGTGCAAAATGTTGGTGCGTACTTCAAATTAAAGTGTCAATGCAACCAAAGTTAATTGTACGATATATAACTGGATGAGAATCGATAAGAGAACCGATAAGAAAAAGACTCGATAAGTGATAATGGAACCGGAATTGTTCAGTTCTTAACAATTCCCATCCCCAGTTCTGACCTTCACCAATGTCATGAACAGTGGGATTTAACTGAAAGAATGAGTGTATGGATACAGAAAGCTGAAATGGGAGGTGTTTCAGGCATACCCATCTGAGTGGAGGTCTCGAGGTACACCAAGGACACCCTGGTGAGGACACATCTCTGGCCGGGTACTTGTTTGTATTTTAGTTGGGATGCTTTCATAAAGGAAACAGATAGAACAAAAGTTTCTTCTATGATGCAGAAATTAAAACAATCCTGACTGAAATACAGACCTCGTCTTCTTCGCAGCTTCAGTAAATATAGGTCTTGGCCTTTATTGAAGAATTTAAGGTATTACGTGTGTGTATGGCTACCATTTGCTGAGATCAATCCCTTCCACTCCCCTCAACATTGTTTCTCTGTACTCCTGCCTACTTTCCACAGCTTGAGTAAACACTGCCAACTCTTTCATTAACCCACTCATCACAGTCTCTTTTTCACTCCGTGTGTCTTTCATCCCCTCTCTGTATGCCTCTGTTTAAACAGATGAATGTGATTAGAGGCAGTTTAAAATGACATTGGGAGTTTGTGTGTTTAATGACTCAAATAAAAGGCACAGTTATTCTGTTTAAAGATAGGTCTTATTATGCCTCTGAGTGCTGCGTACTGTGTGTAACACTCCACCACCTTTATTGAGCTTGTTTGATTGTGCAGATCGGGCGATGATTGACTGTAATGCCTGGCTTAAGGGGTGGTATTCCATACATTGACACCAGCTTGCGTTGTGGCCACAAACGTCTGTTTTTACAATCTACTCATTAATTGAAGAGTTTTCAAAATCCAGATCGTCTCATGTGATCCCATCCTTACTACTTATGCAAACTATATGCTATATATACCACGATAACATAGTGCTTTATCAGCCATATTAAATGAGTACTTTATACATCTCATGGACATTTTAGTTCCCCCTCTTTGTGTGCTTGTGAGTAACAACATTATTCAAATCTTCAGATTGCCGTGGCCCTTATGATTTGGCAAACACAACTTCAAACTAAGTTTTTTTTTCCCACCCTATTATTGTTAGATTGAAAAGAATCACAGTGCAACACTAAGTACCTCTTCACTGCTTCAATAGTATTTAAGCGGGTAAGTTGCAGCCAGATGCTGCTAATTATCAGCCCTTGATGAAACCTGATTATCAGCAGATGTGCAGATCTCTATAAAATCAGAAGTTTGTTGGGCTGGAGAAGTCAGGTGTGTGTTAACACAATGCAAAAAGGGAACAACATAAGCAGAGTTAAACAAAGTAAACTGATTTGGTTCAACTCTTAAACCAAGAGTTAAATCAAGACAATCAGAATCAAGGTTTGAGAATGACCCAAAGTCCAGACCTCAACCTAACTAAAAAAGCAGATTATCTGTTTGATTGACTGTTTGATATTCAAGAGAACTGTCTATATGCAAGTCTAAATGAACCAAGACAATGTTGTTAATTTAAAAAAAGAAGGAAACTAAGATTCCTTGATAAGCATTGATTTTAAAAGTGGATGAACAAGCTGTTAAATAATGGTGATACTTAGTTTTTCCCACATGCATTATTATTTATTTATTTATTTCACTTTGAAATTTCTTTTTAAAATTAAATAATGGAACAAATGTTTACTCACTGTGAACTTTGACATACATATGAAAGGAGTTTGTGAGTGCTTGAGGTTTTTTGGTGCTCCTAAAGTTGACAAGCATGAATACACGTTGAGCACTACCATAACCAGAATATTCACAACAGTCAAACATTTTTGCAACTTTCTAACTTCTCTCCTTCACTGGTCACCATTTCGATAGTGGTTCGACAAGGGCCAATTTTGAACAACCAGGGGTACATCACCATCACACCTCCCAGTGTTTTCATCATCTTTAAAAATGTGTAAATGTAAATTGGGAATTGAAAATACATCTTTTGGAAACATGTCAGCGTTGCAAAAAACTCCTATATATCACAAAAAAAAGCTTTTCTTCTCGTATAAGGTGTTTTTCTGGCAATTTTAATAAGAAAGACTTTTTTTTTAAAAAATGCAACTAAAACACATTGCTGCATCTACAGTAAATTTTCTGTAGGAACTCGCTCCCTTGGATAATTGTAATACCTTCAACAAAAGAGTTGCTGGCATAACTTATTATACTCTTGTGCAAGTCCTTCTAAAGTTATGAATCTACTGCTCGACCATGAAATTGTGAACAGTGACCTCCCAGAATTCCCTCAGGTGTGGTCTGCTCCACATACAGTATGAGGTGCTAGACTTGCAACAATTCATTGCAGACATCAGCGTCTTTTAAGAGAAAATAATTATGGCTCCAGTGGTTGCAGAAATAGAAGTTAAGCTGCCAAAATTAAAGAGGTTCTGGACACTCGTTGCCATGATTCCCTATAGGACGTATTGCGAGAGGAGGAAACATGACTTTGTATCACATAGAGATGGATTTATTCTGCAATTCAGTTCAACATCTTGTAAATGTTCAATGTTAACATGTGATCAAATGTTAACTTGTCATTTCCAATAAGTGTATAACCTTGTGTCTGATTGTAAAGGCTTCTAAGCATTATACAAGAATGTACATTGAGGGTAGAAAGTGTACTAACAGAAGCTGACAAATTAAACTCTGTTCCAGTCTCCCATGGCAGGAACTGTCGGACTGTAATGCAAAAATGCAAAAATATCACCTCAGCACCATTAGACCCATAATTGTCACTGTGGGTGTCACTCTTTATGATAATTTTCTGATTTTGAGCTGCAGGACAGTAAAGAATTACCCAGATATCTCTCTGGCTGGTGCCTGTTAAACTGGCCTTAAATAAAATAAACATTTCTTTTAGTTTATTGTATCTGTTCTTTCTATGACGGGTCAATCAACTCTCAACATACCATGTACTATGATAAATAAGCACATGCCACACTCACATGTTAGTACACATTTCCCTTCCAACATCCTGCATCACAGATAGGGTAATACACTGAGCTGTAAAGAGCTGCATCACAAATAAAGTACAGTTTCAAGTTCACTAAGCATGGACAAATGTCTTATCAAAAGCTCAAAAGGTATAGTAACAGTGAGTATGGGAACATATTTATGGCATACATGGAAGCTCATAAAGGTTCACAACAGCAGCTTTGGTTATTCCTGTTTAGGTGTATGATGTTTAAAGAACATTGAAGAATTTTCTTTTTTATTTGTTTTTTGTCAGATAAGTTATATGTTACCAAGAGCAGCGATAATCAAACAGCATTCAACATTAAACATTTTTGGCTCACTCTTAAATGTATACAAACTCACCATCTATGTCAACATACATATATTTGACACCGATTATGTCTTTTGTCAATGTTGTAGCCACCATGAACAAAGTCTCCAAATGCTTAACTTAACAAACATTTGTTGAAACAACGCTCACGGGAAACGCCTTATGATGGATCGTACCAAGTAGGTCACAGACATTCTCTATCATTTTAACTGTATTTTGGGAAACATTTGCATCGTAACTGCATGGTTCCAGCTATGTTAGTTCTAACAGACTCAGCAACTAGTTAGTAAGTAGCGTAGTTTGCAATGGTTTGGGGATACGCTCCCGGGTTAGCCACATGCATTCACGTCACTCCTCTCTCGTAAAAGGGTCTGGTAATTCTGGTCAATTCACAACAATTTCCAGTATAATAACCAAAGACAACGCAGCTGGACCACATAACACGTGCTCCACTCCAACAAGGGGCAGTTCTCAGGGTGGAAATGTGTTGTCATATGGCTTAGCCTTCGGAAAAATTGCTAGACTGGTTTGAGAAGATGAAAAAGGCATTAACTGAAATACAAACAATGCGATCAAATCATGTCTGAACAAACACACATTGAACATTAAAATTAATTGGATACAGCAGTACATGACTACACCGGGTGACTCTCCTGTCTGCTAAAAAACGGGAAACTGAGGTTACTATTCACACATGCCTACTAAAATTAAGAAGTAAAAGGAAGTAAAATAAACTAAAACATTTAGAAAATGTTTGCCTGGTGTTGTTAGTCTTGATTTCTGCTGTCACATTCAGATGCTGGGGTCAAACTCTCCTGTCAACACCATGAAATCTACATGCATTCTGAGTAAGGCAACTATGAGTTGTTCCCAACTCATCATGTGGGAATCGCACATGTTCTTCATTGATAAACATAAAAAAGTAACAACACCCGTATATGTGTATTTCTATTTAGGAAGAAAGATTGCAATGCAAATGTGGACATGTGTACACTAATTAGTTTTTTTAAAAAGTATTAAGCTGCTCTTGTTTGAAACACCTTTTTTATTGAATATAATCTGAGTTATTGTTTTGTTGGTCGTTGGGAGTCTCGCTGCTGCTGGCCTCCTTCCTGGTAGGTGTTGAGGAAACCATTTGTCATTCAATATCTGCTCCCTGATTGTGTTGGACTGCAGCAATCCCACAAACCCTCTTTTCTAACCTCCACACTGCTGAAGCTCGGCCACTACTAGGTCATGTATAATAATACTTGAAAGATTACGATGTGCTGAAGGCCCCTTTGTCAAACCACACACATACATACACACAAAAACACATCTGCGCATACCTGCAACACCCTTTGCACTCTCATCTGCATATCCCTTGCTCTGCACTATAAATTCCACCAGAAACGGGCACTTATGCTTTCATAAATCTCCTCCTTGTCATTTTCAAATTGCAAAGATTTATTCACAGAACCGGCCGGAACAGACTCAACAGAACGATGGAGAGTAAAGAGGAAGGAATGAAAAAACAAAAACACACACACACAGCTTTGTGGTGGGATTGAACATGTAAATGTGTTGCTGTGAAATCTCAACCCTGTTTTCATTTCTAGGCTTTCAAATACTGACATTTTATCCAACCCACTGGCATCTCTCAGAACCACTTGTGTATTTAACAGTGATATTTGACATCAACAAAAAAAGACTACAAATATCTGAAGGTTTTACTTATGAGAAAGTGAGAGGACCCTGTTATGGAGCCTAGAGGATAGTGACGGAGGAGCTTACTAAAACCCCTTTAGGTATAGGAGAAGATCGTACTCAAGTTTTTAAATACTCCACTTCATAATGATATCTTTATATCATATACCCACACTGTTTGAAAAATGTGTTTTCATGGTTAGCGAAGGTAAAATCTTATATAATCTAATAATAAACCGTAGGTGGATATCATGGATATGGGAAATGAAATAAACGGATATGAAATAAATGTGACTACTTTAACATTAAACTACACTGTGAAGGCACAATGGTGTATTGAAATTGTGGTGTGGCACCATGGAAACAAGGGCTACAGAGAGCAGAGCAGTAATTGTATTTCTGTGATGTATGCAGTTGTAGTAAATACAATGATTCCCTCTGTCACCTGAGAAAGTATAAAGACCTCACATACACATATGTACAGTGCAGAAAATATTATACTCAAACAAATGCGGTGGCACAATGCAAGATTAAGTCATAAAAAAGCACCTGGTGATCTTTCACACATGTGGTGCAGAGACCAAGACCTGATTTTTGTAGTGAATGTAGCGAAAAAGAGGATTCCTGAATGGCGTCATTGGTGACTGCAAAAGTTGGAGTCAAAGACAGAGAAGTGTCCTCCTAAGCATTCAATGGTGTTCCATACGTTAAACCAACACAAATCAAGATGCCAGTTTCATTTGAGGTAATAATTGTGTATTTTTTGGAAGTGGCATCTAGCTCTGAAGGTCTCCCGTCCCTACAATCAGAAAAACCCAACATAGCATTGGCCTCCCATCCCAGATGTCATATGCAACAACTGCGTATCACTGCTGGTGTTCAAGAGAGAAAAGATGTAGGTGTAAACTAAACCTCCATGCCTGCAGGGGGACCCACTGAGCTAGAAATGACGAAAGATCCTTTTTGCTGCTTTAAAATTAATTCTTTCATTTTCTTTCATTTCAGTCTTGTTAAAGCTCAGGGTCTACTAGACCCAGTTGTCACTAAGCAGCAATCAGAAAAAATGTAAATGTAAGTACTATAATCGTAAAATAATAAATTTGTCGTCACTGATTTTTCTCTGTATAAGAGCTCAGAGCATTCAAGGATTCTGTAGTTACCGTTAAAACCTACCCTCTGAATGTTTTAATACTCAGAAGATCCTCATTTCACACAAACTGATCCTTCATTCACCATAAATGTACAAGACTTCCCAGGATAGATTCAAAACCGGTCTTGAAAACATGGAAGCAAAAGTTCGGCTGATTTACTGCAAAACAAACGTGGTGCAAGTTCTCAGTGTAGACAGGCGTAGTTTGAAGCCATTCATGTAATTATATTGTGATTTTTCAGACAAAACAGTGTTTAATCTGATTAAAATGAGATGACCGCCCACTCAAACATTAATGGCTGGTTTGTGTCACTCGGAGGATGCTGATTGGTTTGTTTTTTGCTCTAATGAACTGTAAGTTATCACATGACTGGATTCTCAAATATTAAGTGTTCTGTCAGTTTAGTGACATTTATCTACTCTGTTTAATCACATATATTAAAAATATTATAATATTTTGTCACAGTCATGACTTGAATGTTGATGTAAAGTGTTATCGCAGTGTTAATACATGTTTTGTTTTTTTCTGATTTGCAAAGCTGCTTGTACTTCATATTGAGACTCAGTTGATGGTGTTAAGCAGAATTAAAAGAGATTATTGTGAAATAAAAACAGATAAGTTAACTGTGAACTTTGTCTCATTTCTGTGCACCACTCCCAGCCCTGCTCCTTTTCTCCTTCTGTCACTTTGTTATGCAGTTTCGTTAAGTGGAAAGACCTTTGAAGTTGTAGTTAGTGAGCCGACAGCTCTTCTCTCCTCTGTATGCCTCTGTCTTTCTCTCCCTCTACCACTGTAGGGGGGGAATGTGATTCATGTACTTCTTGTGAAGACCGCCATTAATTTCATGTAATACAGCTTTTATCTCTATCCCTGGCCCTGCTATCGCTTCCATTTTCTTTCTGTGACTGTCTTTATACCTCATGTTCTTTCTCTCTCTGTCCTTTCTGAGTCCCTCGCTTATTTTACTTGCTTGTACGGACACTTTATCTCTCAGCCTTCTCTATCTTCTCATCTCTACCCTGTAGCTCCCTTCTGAAGGAGAGCTCATGACATATTTATCCTCTCTATTTTTTTACTGTCAAAGTCATTGTCATTTTCTACATCAGAAACCCTGTTTAATCAGTTTACATCAGTCAGATACATACTAGCTTTGGTCAACAAATGTTTTGTTGTATTTATCCCTCTCACAATTATCACCAGTGGACTCAGTCTCACCTGCACTGAACTGGGAACCTGTCCTGGGTGTATCCCACCTTTCATTCAAAGAGAGCTGGGATAGTGATCGCTAAATTGAGCATTTGAAAAAAGCAAGTCCTTTCGTCCTGTTCACTTAATCCCCACCTGGTGCTGAAGTGCCACGGTCCAGCCAGCTGCTGTGAATTGCATTTAGTGTGTTCAGTGGTCCTACCAAAGTAACTTGTCCTGATAGTGACTACCTGCTCTGCTCCCCTAAAGGTCTAGCAATAAGGACGAGACATAGTGAAATGGCTACAGTTTTTCAGAATGAAAGCTTGTTATCTAACGATTATGTCTTTAAACAAGCTGATTAACACTTGATCCTCACATGGTGAAAGGGTACAGTGCTTTTTATGTCTTCCTCTGTTTTTGGCGTTCCCTTTTGTGGTCTTGTCAACTTATGTATTTTCTTCATCCAGTTCATTTTTTCACATCAAATAAGAATCAAATATAAAAGTATATATATAAACAAAACAAAATAAAACAAAATACAAAACAACAAAAAATAACCTTTATGTTTAATTTCTGGCTTTGCTGTCCATAAGTCAAAGTGTCCATGGGCCAGACGTTGAACTCATGTCACCGCAGATGCATTCATCTGCCTACTATTGTGTATAAGGTAGAAAAAGAATGTTCCAGGCTCACTAGAAAAGAAATCTAAGTAGATCTCTGTAGCCTTCAGTAAAAGAGTGCTCGATTAATGTTTTTGTAAATGGGTAAATGTGGTTTGTAGTGTAAAAGTGCTTTCATTGGCCTGTATTACTAGAAAAGCAGGCCATTCACTGTTTAATAAGATATTTTGTAAAAGTTTGATCTTGGCAGTCATCCTAGGTACAAAACTGGAAAAAAAATATTATTTCTATAATTCTATACATTTATCTCCTAAAGTTCATGAAAACAAATCAAACAGTTCATCACTCAGTAGTAAATCCCAAATGTTATTAAACTTTGGTAGAAATTACTCAAAACTGTGAAAAGCTACATAAAACTAAACCTCCTAGACTGGTTCCTGTATTTCAGTCACAAGTTCACACACTCCCCAAGTCCAGATTGCCAAAGATTGATCCAACAGTGATGTTCATAAATTGCTATTATCGTACTGCTCTACTCCAGTTTATCCATATCTTTAATTCATCAGAGTAAATTTGATCTTCTGGATCTTCATCATAAACCCAGACTAATTATGTAGACTTATGTATGTACTTACTTATGTAGACCACCACGATCATCATCATGAATGCATACACTACAGAATAAGTGTGTAATTTAACTCTTAATATAATCTGGATTATGAAGTCATTGTTGATCAGGAAGATGGAAAGCCTCTACTAGTCATCCATCAATGTAGCCAGCGTCAGGTCACCAGCAGGTCAGACAGATACTTTGAAATGGAAACGGACCATAAAGACATTTAAAAAAAAAAAACAAATTGAAAATCCTCACCTAAATAAATTGGGAGCCATTGAAGTCATGCTAAAATTGGAGTAATGTGCTTCTGTTCTTTGGAATGATTAAAAGTCGGACAGCAGCTTTTTAAACTATCTGCAGTTGAGTAAGTTATGTCTGGCTAACTCTAATGTAAAGTGCAGTACAATAATCTAAATGTGTTGTGATAAAAATATGGATTAAAATCTCAAAGTGACGTCAGGAGAGAAAAGGCTTCACCTTGGCGAGGTAAAGAAAGCTGGACCTGACCACTGTACTAACATGTGTATTAAAAAGGTACAGGGTTGTTGCTGTAGGTTTCACGTGTTTGCTAGAAAAAGCCCAAGTCGACATGCACCTTAGAGGCATCACTAGTCCCAAATAACATGACCTCACTCTTATCTTTATTAAATTGTAAGAAATGAAGTGACATCCATGCATTCATTCCAGCATTGCACTCTATCAAATGTTTAGGAGAGTAAGCTTTTTTATGCTTCAGTGGAATAAAACCTTGGCTGTCATCAGCATAAATGTAGAATGAGATTCTATATTTTCATGGAAATTATCCAATTGGATTCAAGTATAATAAAAAGGAAGAGGGCTGAGAATAGAACCTGAGGCATACCGCTTGTGAGAGATGCTCTGGAGGACTCTGCAGCTCCAAGACAGACACAGAAACTCTCAATGAAATAGGACCTGAACCAGTTTAACACGTACCCCTGAAGGCCCACCCAGCTTTCAAGGCGAAACCGGAGGATCTGATGGTCGGCTGTAAAACAGTTCAGCAGGTTGAATGAAATAGAGATGATATTTCTTCAATAAGAGCGCATGATTTAACCATGCAACATGGGATAGGCACATCAAATAGGCATGACAAAAGTCAAGGTTGTAAACAGTACAACCACAAGTTAAAATGAAATCAAGAGTGTGAACAAATTCTTGCATAGGGCCAGAGACAAACTGTACAAGGTTAAAAGAGTCAAAGAGATTTAAAAAGTCTTTGCCCAGTGGCTTTTCAGGACAACAAACATGGGATAATAAAATCACCCAACTATTAAAACTCAGTCATATTTAGGCAGTATTCCTGCCAAGAAATCAGCAAAGTCCTCAATAAAGTCTTTATTGTGCTTTAGTGGTCTGTATATAACAGCGCAAAACACCAGGACAACAGAGTCAAGGTCAAATAAGTTTATTTCAAAACTGGAATAAGATGCCGTTGGACTGTAAGTACAGCTTTTCCTGTAAACAGTCCCTACTCCACCTCCACGACCAGATCTCATTCATCATCCATGTTTCCATTATTTTACAGAAACTCCAATCAATGGATAGTAAAGAAGTCCCTTTAAATAAAGGTTTTGTTGAACTAAAAATATAAATCTAGCAATCTAGCATTCTCCGGAGCCGGAACCACGTTTTGATTTGCCCGAAGAGCCAGAGCAAGCGGCTGCAGGTAAACGGTGAAATTCTTCTTCGTTGCATTTAATTTCATTATCATTATCCCAATTTTCACATTTAATATATTTACTAAAAACACTCCTTGTCATTATTTTTTATGTGAAACACATCAAACACACCCTAGTTGTTGCACCAATCACCAACCCCACACTGATAGTTCAGCAATTCAGCAGCACAATCATTTATTGACCACAACATCAGAATCAAACTCACCATAATCATTACTGTAAACATGCAAATTCTGAGCAACACTGCAGTCAGTGAAACCCAGTCATCATCATCATCATCATCATCATCATCATCATCATCGTAGCAAAAATCAATGAATCCACTTTCATGATGATGGCATCATCAATATCATCAAACTCATCCACGTCATCCATGGTCAACATTATCATCAGAATGCGAAGAATAAATGTGTTTTATCATATCTGTTATCACCTTCTTGCAACTTATCATCTTATTATCGTTATATTTATTTAATGCAAACCATCAGAATAATCAAGAATATTCCAATTCTCATCATCAGCAGAATTAATACATGTTTTTATACCACATAGTTGTCACCGAAAACCTACTATCTGAAAATTCTGACTGAAAAAATGTAAATGCCATTGGCATGAGATTAATGAAAGCCTCTGCAAACAGACAATGATGATCTGGATCATTTTTATCAGCATCGCTAAAAGTAGTTCAATCCATAAAACATAAAGCATCTGTAGACCATCCACAATGGGATCACTTTCATCAACATCATTGTTGTCATCATCACAATAATCACTGAAACCAACAATTCAGATTTTCATAATTTAAAATGTTACAAATTTCTCTTCAGAACATAATCAGCCAGAAACATAATCAGTTAAATGCCTGAAGGCATCACAATTCCCTTCATCACTCAGTGTAAATATCATTAGAACTGTGTACAATTTCAAGCTTTTTACTTCTTATTTCAAACATAAAATTAACAAATTGATCTGCATTATCGTTTTATAAACAAAAAACACTTGGCTCATCATCAACTGATGCCCACCATTAACATTTTTGTTAACACAGGGATCAAAATCATCAAAGTCTCATTATTGTCAACATATTTAAACTCATTACAATCACCACTGTATTAGTCAGTCAACAGCCACTATTATAATCTACATTACAATCAGCATCATCACCAACAACACTACAGATATTTAAGGCTGAAATGTGTGTGTGTGTGTGTGTGTGTGTGTGTGTGTGTGTGTGTCTACACATCCTTATGAAATTGCAAGTTTTTAAAATGAAAATACAAATAAAATTAATGTCAGACTTGTTACATGTTTCATACAATATTCCAACAAACAGAAATCAAGAGAAAAACAATGCTGTGTGAAAAACTGCAAATCCTGTTTTTGGATTTAACACAATCATCCCCCAGCAGCTGATACACAAAATGGGTAAACTTAACACCTTATTGCCTAATTGGATTCTGGACTTTTTATCATAAGGGCCACAACATGTCAGGGCTGGAAACAACGCATCCAGGACCGCCATGCAGAGCACAGGAGCCCCTCAAGGGTTTATGCTCAGCCTTCTGCTCTTCACCCTGTTGACTCACGACTGCGCGCCCAGCTGCAACACCAACCATATCATTAAGTTTGCAGGAAAACACAACTGTGGTAGTCCTCATCACCAACAATGACGAGGCAAACCAGGACAGAGGTGAGCCAGCTGACGCAGTGGTGTGTTGAGAACAACTTCTTCCTCAATGTGGGGAAGACTAAGGAAATTGTCATCTAGTTTAGGAGTCCTTACAGGATCCCCCACTGACCATCCACGGTGCTGCTGTTGAGAGTTCCTGGGGATGCACATTTCTCTTCTGGTCAACTACCACCACACAGCTGGCCAAGAAACCCAGTCTCTACTTCCTCGGCAGCAGCGAGAGCATCACCACTCGCTGCATCACTGTGTGGAAAAGAAGCTGTAAAAAGACCCTACAACGCATAGTGAAGGCAGCAAGCAAGGTCACTGGTGTCCCTCTGCCCTCCCTTGCAGATATATATTCCACACCCACCTCATCCGTAGGCCTTCCATGTTAAAGGTTAATGATGCTCTGTTTTGCTTGGTGGGTTAACTATTAGAATTAAGGTCAAAAAGTTTAGTCATCAGACCATAGGATACTTTCACACTTGGTTTGGGGTATCTGAATGTTTTAGCATCATCCAGATGTGCTTGCATATTATTTTATGTAAGAAACACATTCCGTCTCAGCACCCTACCTCACAGCCAAGATTGTTCAGGATCCAGGAGAGAAAAGGAATGACCAGAACCTACCGAGAACTCCTGGGATAACTTTTCTCCTTGCTTTCTCATCAACTTTGGAAGTTAATCCTGATATTTTTAATGTCTGTGTAGTGGCACATTTTGTCCACTAGTTGATGGTTTTTGACAGCGTTCCATGGGTCATTTAGATCTTTTCATATCATCTTATACCTGTCCTTTGATTATTGGTACTTTTCAAACATTAAATATCACTGTTTTCTTTGGCAAATCTTTAGCCACTGACTCTCAAGAGAATACATCCTCAAATATTGAAGCAAATACTTCAGCAACAGCTGATTTTTTTTATCTGGTTTTAATCAGAATCAATAATTGATGGCAGGTGTGTGTTATCTACCTGCAGAAGGCTAAATTGTAACTGCAGTGGTTAAGTCTGAGGACATTTGGAGCTCCTACAATGAAAGGGTATGCAGACTTATGCAGTCGCAGTGTTAAAATGCTATAATGTAATTAAAATGGATCATTCCGTCTTTTTATTTTACCAAGCTGCACTTTTGTAAGGTTGTGTAGACTTATTAATGTTCGGTGTATGTTGTCACCTGGTCCATCTCACCTACACACACACACACACACACACACACACACACACACACACACACACACACACACACACACACACACACACACACACACACACACACACACACACACACACACACACACACACACACACGAACAAACCCGGTGGTAGTCAGAGCTCTTGATTGCTGGTCTCCTCTACTTCCCCACAGAGCCTACAGTGGCACAGAGACATGGAAATGTCATGGGTCAAGTTTACATTGACGCTAAAGCGCTGGTCACCCTGGGCCACGGTAAAGGTCGGCACCATGGTGACAGCTGGTTGATATCGTTGTTGGGGAGTCACTCATGAGTCACTGCTCCAAATCCTCCGCGTGGCATTAACATCATTTTCTGATTACTCTCCCTCTGTCTTGTTTTATTTTCAGATGCTGTCTTGACAGATCTGCTCTGCGCACGGTGTGAGGTAAAGGTCAGTGCTTATTGTTATCGCTTTTTTCTAGTTTGTTTTTTTTCCTTGTTGGGTCCGCAGTTTAGTGTAAAACAAAAGGGAACAGAGGATCTCTTTGCATGTAAATATTGCCAGGACCAATAGAAAAGAAGGATGGTAATTATTCTGATGAAAGCAGGCCATTAAAAAAAAAGCAGGTTTTAGACAGATTAAATGTTGATAAGATTTTATTGATTTACGCTCGGCCATCACAGCCTACATGTTTGCATTGATTAAGCATGGATATTAAACCAAATAAGTTGTGAATAGACAGTTCTGCCAACACTGATGCAGTATTCACATCATATTGAATTTTCTGTAAATACGAGCTGTCATTTAAAGTAAATCATTCACATCAATCTGTGCAGGTTAATTACCAGCAAAAAGAGGGGCTTTTCTTGAATGTCATGATTTCTTAGATCAAATTTGTGAGTTAAATATACAACAAGCAAAGTGAAAATGTCTGACACTGACAGAAGAGGAAAATTAAAATTAAAATCCTCAATTATAACATTAATGACAAGACTGTCTGCATATCCAGCTTTTCTCTGAAGGGCATGAACATGAAGGCGCGCATATAAGCAGACCTGCACATGATTGTTGCAGAACACTGACATGCCGGAGTTTTTACACTTTTACAAAATATGCTTTCCTCACAAGTTCAGGAAATACGTTTGAGCCTGAACCTTGGACTTGATTTTGACTTTTCTTTTTGAGACCTGAGACTTGAGCAATACTTAAGGATTCATCATTTCCCTCATATCCTCCAGTTACATTGGAACGTCATTCTCTTCCTTATCACTTACACATAATGATTTTAAAAAGATTAAAATAAGATTAGATTTCATTCATTTTCATTCAGGCTTCACAACCTACATGTTTGCATTGATTAAGAATGGATATTACACCTAATAAGTTTTGAATAGACAGTTCTGACAACACTGACACCGTATTCACACCATATTTAATTTTCTGTAAATACAAGCTGTCATTTAAAGGAAACCATTCACATCAATCTGTGAAGGATAATTATTATCAAGGCAGGGGCTTTTTTTTGAAGGTCATGATTTTTTTGATAAAATTGTCAGTTAAATATATGACAAGTAAAGCAAACATACCTGATACTGACAAACAAGTAAAATTTAAACTAAAATGCCCAATTACACCACTAACATAATATAATGTTGCACATGCCAGACAACAATAGTTATTCCATGTGTTGTAACGGTGGCTTTTGTGATAAAGTTTGGCTCCGGCACCTACACGTACTGTATGTGGAGAATCAAAGATGCTGGATTGACCATGTCTTATCATGACGTAACACCTCACAACCCATGCTCCTAAGCCAGTTTCTAGCCGAATTAACGCAGCGAAACCACTCTGCATCTGTAGCACCTTTATTCTGCCTCACTGTGCTCTGGAAAACCTATGGAACCAGAAATCAGTCAGCACTTCATTGGGCTTGGGCCTGTTAATAGTGTGGCTAAGAAAGGTAAAAAGCCAAAGTGACAGAGCTAAAGACGCTGTGCGAAAAAATACCACTCAGTTTGCAACTACAGTGATTACAGGAGCAGAGACCAGCTGACTGTCATTATAAAGACGCTGAGAGAAAGACCACATATGATTAACATCGGATACAGGTAGGTTACAGATTTATTGTTAACAACTTTAAGATAAAACAATCAGGATGGGCAATATTTATTGAACCCAAAAACTGTTAGTTGATATAAAGGAAATTATAATAATTTGTATTGGTCCAACAAAAGTTAATAAATCCAATAAATAGATGCAAGAAAATATGCATTGGGAGTGTACATAACTAAGTGGCCAGTGATTGTAAAAAGATTATATAAATGTAAAATATTAACTTGTGTGTTGTTGGGATCAGCCATGTGGAAGCAGCTAATTACTGGTTGTTGGTATTGGTTTTAATTTTTCATGTTGTGCATCCCTGAAAACAGTGTTTTCATCACTTTCTTGCTGATTTCAGTTGTGAGGGCTCATTCAGTTGTGAGATGGACATTAATTACATCATAAGACGTTGTGATGGTTGCAGTGTTCATGCTTCGCATTCCTTACATAAAGCAATGCAAGAGTCTAAATGAGATTGAAGCCACGTAGGAAATGATAAAATGTTCTTTACAACCATAAAATACTTGAACTTGCTTTGGAGCACAAAGTGCTTCACAAAGTAAAAACAGAGCGCCTATGTTCAGGTCCACTTTGCATTCTCCAGCCTTTACCAGTTCACTCTGTCCTTTGACCCCCACCCCCACCCAGCGTTTACCGCCAGAATAAATGAATGAACATGAACACTCTGCAGCACCACGGGGGGTCTAAAGTGTGCACTGGGGAAAAGAGGGAGTCTTTAGACAGAAAATGCATGTGGCAACACCAGAACAACAACCATTCTCCTCCACAGACACACATAAGGGCTGATATGACCACCAGCGGCGTGGCGTAGCTGCACGGCCCACCTTCCATCTTGTCCAACAAAGCCCCATGCTGGGCGTGACCCACGCACCTGACAGTACGCATCCGCCGACATATGGAAACCTGCCAACAACAGGGAGGCAGCACAAGTACATATCAACTTCATGCCACATTTAGGGGTGCAGCTTATAGATGGGCCAATATGTATATTTGTATGTAATTAAAAAAAAGCAAAAAGACAAAGTTCTCCACACTCTGTTTCACGAGAACTTTAATCAACATTCAGGTAAATGTAAATCTTGCTAAATTTGTCCAGTTTCACACAATCTTCTATTTCTCTCAATGTAGACCTTCAAAAATAAATGGCGTTCAATAGCGATTAAAAATAATTCCATGTTTGTTTAATGAAACCTGATTTTTTTTTTTTTTTTATTATTACTTTAGAGATGGTAATAGTACCCTTCTATTCGTCCACATCAGCAACACATAACAAAGAGAGCAACGTGCAGCTTGATGGAGAGCTGTGTTCCTCTGGATTGCATCTGTGTGTACTTCATCACTGCTTCTCCTAATCTCAATCCTGCTGAAATCCATAGCATCTCAAGGTCCGTGATGCCAGCAAAGGTCAGAGCGGGTGATTTATTGGTCCTCTTGTCAGCAGTTGACTGTGGACCGAAGATGCACAAACATCCCTCATACTAACAACAGCGGATGAAAAGTTTGTCTCCCTCAGTTGGGTGTTACCAGAACTCATTGTTCACTTCTGTTGAATCAGTTCAATCTTCACTAAACTTCTAAACTTCTGAACTGTTCCAGAATAGAGCTGACTGAACAGAAGTCCGTCATTTCCAGCATGTTGCCCAGGTAATAAGCGTTGTGCCTCCTTAGTTCCAGACTGTTTCAGTAGCTGTTGTCGTATTGTCTTATTGAGATTTGTCTCTGAGTTTCTTGACAGTGAAAATACAAACTTCTGAAATCTTTTCCTACACTGGTTTGGATGCTGCGCTGCTTCAGGGATTTCTGCTGGCATCTGTCATAAAAAGTAACCATGACAATGGAATAAGATCCCAAATCCAGACAGAACGAGGAGGGAACACTGAGGATGCAGGGCGGTAGCAAAATGGTAGCAAGGAAGAGGATAATTTAAGCCATTCCTTGTCTGATTCTTATGGGGAATGTGAGATCACCACCAAAGCATGAAGTGCTAATGAGGACACAGCAGGAATATTGATCATCTAATATGTGTTTCACTGAGACATGAGTCTTGGGGCATAGTCTGAAGACCAACATCTTTCTGTAAAGATTCAGAGTAATTCTAGTACAAAAAGCCTGCAGACTGAGCAGTGAGAAGATTACATGGGCCGTTGTTCGCAACAGACCGTGTAATCCTGGGCATTAGTTACTGTGAAGGAGCAGATCGCCACCACAGATACTCAACTGTGGGGTTGTCTCCTGAGAGGCTTTGCCTGTGATACCGGCCAATGCTGCATGTGACATCAGCAGCTCCGTTGCTGCAGCAGACAGGACTCACTATAGTTTTAACCACACCTCTTCTTGCTCTCTGCTACACTTCCACTACACTGCACTTTAACACTTTATCAATTAATTTTCCCCCTCATTAATTCATTCTGGAACAATATTCACATCAATTCAATTCTGTAATACTTTATTAATACCCAAAGGGAAGTTACATAATTAAACTGACCTCTGGTAAATTTACTTGTGGCATATGATGATAGCTTAAACAGTGCGCTTACACATTTATTTATTTGTTTATTTGTATTGAAATTAGATTCTGAGGGTGTGCTGAACAGAAAACCTTGCTCATTTTGATTCTGTTATACCAAATGAGGCACAGCAGCAGCACAAATACAGACAAAGACACTAAAACAATCAGTTCAAGGAGCATCTCGCACTTTGTTGGCTGCGACACAGCTGGCTATGCCGTTTACGAGGTCCAGGTATTCATGAACTCTTGGAGATCTTGACCGACAACTACTGGCTCACAGTTAGTCAGAATCGTTTACCTGCTGGTATCGGGAGCTGTGTGCCAGAGCCTGGGGTTTGTGCTTGTTAGCCCAGTAGAAAGTCTACGTCTAGTCTAGTTTTCATATCTGGAATATTATTTCACATTAAGAGCTAAGTTTGGTCAATAATTTTGTTTAACTTTTCCATATTAATTTAATAATTGTTTAATTTAACACGTCAATAACATTTAAAGATTCAACTGTACCATGTAACACTAATGTTTAATCTTAACAAGGAGTCATGTGTGAACCATTTTTTAGTTAAAGCCTCGTCAAAACATGAATGATAAAAGGAAATTGAAACCTGTGGCTAATTACACCTTAATATTTAATTTTGAATAAGGAAATTATGAGAGTATGGCCTTGTAATGCCAAAAGCTCATCAAGTATGGACAGCACCTCACCCAGTCAAAACCAGAAATATATGCAAGTGAAGAACTCCTGAAGTCTTCCTACTTGGCTGATCAATGTTATTGATCAGCTTTTAATGCCAAGGGGAAATCATTGATTGCCCAGAACTAACATGACAAGGTTCACTGTTGAATTCGACTTCGTGATTTAGAAATAACACTTGATCGGTGTCAAGATTTTATTTTATTTCTTGTTCACTTGTTCCAAAAAAACAATTGATGCAAAAAGTCCTGGCCTTTGTTTGGAAGAATTGGACTAATTGTGCAAACAGTAAAATCTTAATGCAAGGTTGTAATATTTGTTTTCTTTTTTTAAGTCCAACACAGTGGGACATAATTGGTAATAAATTAGAAACAAAAAAGCAGAAGACGCCCTGCAGTGGGTTGAGTCAGGCTTGTAAAAGCTCTCAAATATTAGGCATCTGTAACATAACAGAGGAAGTAGATTAGAGCTTATAAAACACTCATAAAAACAAACTTCAGTCAGATTGTATGGCAACTATGGTGCAGAGGTTTCCTAAATAGTAGCACATTTGTGTAAGATCTATCTGGATGAGTGATTTTGTGTGTGTGTGATTTTACAGGTCAGCTCATTCATTTATGTTAATTAAAAATATTCTTTATTCAGCAAACTGTGACAGGAAATATTTTTGTGGTTGTTTTTTTGTTGTATTTTGTTTGTATTTGTTGTATAGTGAACTGTGCAATGACAATAAATGCTTGAACTTGAATATTTTAAATGTGTCTCATATCAGACTTCATCGTGAGCAGGCGTCTGCTTTGTAGTGACCTGCATCCGGACTAAGATAAAGTGACGTCAAATGCACAACATCAGGTGGATGCCAGTGAACAAGGAAGCAGCCAGAGGAAGCCTGAATGATTTCCTTTAGAAGTTTTTGTGCAGTGGAAGCCAATGAATTCATAAACTAATTATAATAAGAAGATGCCTGCAGACGAGGAGAGCAAAGTTCTTAACACTGGCCATGTGTGGAGCGATGGCTTCGAAATCTGTGCAGAGACGGGTGTGGATGAGGAATCAAAGCCAGGAGCGATGGACTGTGACATGACCGGCTTCACTGAAACAGATTTCATCCCCAAAAAATCCCACCAGTGCCAAAATGTGACATTAATCCCATAACAGTGACGTCAAAGACGGATGAGGTGCGACCTGACAGTTCAGACGGAAGTCGTATTGGACATCAGATACATATCAGACTTTCTTTCTTTCTTTCTTTCTTTCTTTCTTTCTTTCTTTCTTCTTTCTTTCTTTCTTTCTTTCTTTCTTTCTTTCTTTCTTTCTTTCTTTCTTTCTTTCTTTCTTTCTTTCTTTCTTTCTTTCGTGTGTGTGTGTGTGTGTGTGCTTAATCTTGATGGTGACTCTACATGTACAATCTCTCCTCTTTTTTTCTCCACTTTTAAAATATATGAAATCGTTTGTTGACCTGCAGGAGAGAAAAGCTTTGTATAATATCTTCAGGTGTTTCTTTTTTAGAAACACAAGTATAACAAGGCTTACTTAAAGGTGATGGTTTTTATCCCTTTCCCCCAGTCACCCATTTATCTTGCATGTTGTGTCCATGGCTGGTAAACAATGTAAATATAGATATATAACAAATATGGGTCACTTTTAAAAGATGATGTAAGCACTTTATTAAAAATAAATAAATCAGACGTTAAATCACACTCTATGAACTTCAGCTTTTCTGAATTCAGGTTATGGGAACAGCAGGCTAAGCAGAAAGGACAAGACCTCCGTCTCCATGGTCACCTCTTCCAGGTCTTCCAGGGAAATAGCGAGGCGTTTCCAGACCAGCCAAGAGATACAAACATATAATTGCTCCAGAGTGTCCTGGGTCTACCTCTTCTCAGTTGGACATACTCCATGTTGGACCTGAGTAATCTCAGGAGCTATTTTGTCAAGGGGGCATTGCCTTGGTAGGTTGGTTTGGAGCGTGATCCTCATTCTCCAAAACTGGCTAAGTGCAGCCAAAGTTGTTAATAAAGATAAAAATAAAAAACAGGTTATGCTACACAGTGAGTCTAAGGAGAACAGATGCACATAATCCCCATGTCCCATCAGCTATTGTCTTTCACGTTTTAGTTTTCATTAGATGAATGATCCTGTATAAAACTTTAAAAAAAAGGATCATCATAATTATAAAGCAAACCGTTTTCATTATAATCCTATGGAAAGTGTTTCTTTTTCAGGCCCTTGAGATGAGGGAATCTATTTTTTTTTTAAATACACTTTTCAGTCTTGCATTATACCATCAGTCCACATCTTCACTGGATCGGTCCCTGCTTTTTGGTAGCTCAGAGAGACCACCTTCAGTTTGTTTCCTCGGGACTTATAGTTTATAGTTCACCAGCAAGGGTTATTCAGCCGTGAAAAATGGAGACATGGGTTTGACAGTGGAGGCAATAATGAGTGAAGTACAACTGCAAGGTCTTTAAATAGACCTGTAAGGTGAAAAAAAAAACATGAAGAAAATAAAGACAGGTGTGGAGGTATGTATATTCAGAGTCGAACAATGTATATATGTTGACATCAGATGGGAAAAACTAAAACCTTGACTTCCATAACATTGGCAGTAACTTTTCAGAGCCTTAAGTATTTTTAAAAAGCTTTTATGTCTTTACAGGTACTGTTAGCACTGACTCACTCCACTCATCACTGAAGCCTTTAGAAAAAAAAAAAAAGGTTATTTGTTCTACAGAGGTAATTCTTGTTGGTGTGTGTTTAAATCACTGGGAAACTAAAAGATTAGAAGGATATTTGGCTTGGTCGGTGCTGTTACAGTGAAACATTATAGGCTTGGGTTAAAACTATGAATGCTCAAGCCATGAAGGACTTTCATGAACAGGAATGGGAAGCTGCTTTCCACATCTCTTATGACCTCCACATTTAAATGTCAGACTTTACACCACAAAAGAAACATATTTACAGCTTGTTGAAAAAGAAAATACATTTTTTTGTCTCCATAGCTTAGACACCCATGTCAACGGTATGGAAGACTTTTTTTTTTTTTTTTTGTACCAAATCAGGTAATATTATACAAAATATCAGATGTTTGTATTGTTTGGATTAGCAGAACTTAATGGATGGATAGATGGATGTATAATTAAGGTGTAATTAGTATAATTTGCTGCTGCTTTAGCTACTTGATGCTTTGCTGAGGTTTAAAGCAACACCGCAGAACTTTAAAATCGTAATATAATGTTTCTAAAATAACTCATAACAGGACGAATGGCACTTCCACCGGCACGTGAGCAGGCCTGCATCTCCTGCTGAAGGAGTGAGTAATTTTCAAAAGCCGACCCGCGCCTTCCCAGCGGGCAGTTAAAGCACATGACCTGGTTTACGGCATATGTCACGTTTACGTTTAGAGGAAGCAGAGACGTGAGAACCTCTATAGTTAGCACACCAATAACTATAAGATGAAGCTTTATAACCTTTCATTCTTCAAATCATCCCCATGGCAGAAAGCAATGAAGTGTTCAAAGGAGGTGAAGACAAGACACAGTAACAAAGCAAGAGCCTGAACCTGAGTTAGTACCAGACCAAGTTACACTCGTGGACTAACTGGAAAAGACAAGGGGCTGCAGGATGGGCGAACACCCAGCTGGGCGACTAGGAAGTCATGTTTATATTTCTTACTTTCTATGTCGTACCTTAAGAGTCTGTTTGGTATTAGACTATGTTGCAGCTGTGTATTTGATTACTGGTTCCCAGTTTTAGGTTTGTAAATGTCAGATAATGCTGCTGGTTTCAATAGTTAACATGCTTGTTTGCTATTTTCACTACTTCCCCACTCATGAGCGATGTTTTGAGCGATGTCATGAGATTGTTCCATTGTTGCAGAAATGTGAGAGTCTTTGAGGCTGGAATCTTTAAGCAACTGTTTTTTTTTTGCTTCTTCTTATGGTCATCAGACACACAGCCTCCATCTTCATCTCCATCCTCATCTTGGTGGGAAACCAGGTGATTCAGGTGATCCTGACTGTGATTAACAGAGGTAGAAGCCTTTTTCCTCCTCACTTTTATATATTTTCTGTTGTAGTTGTAGCTGAACTCAGTGAATGTTGCTGAGGAAGATCATCATTGCACATTAATGTTATCATCTGGACAACTGATGAACCACTGGCTGATGAAATGAAGCTGTAGATAAACCAAGGTTTTTCTAATCTGGTTTATGGAATGTGTAAAGGGATCTCGTAAACATGGGCTGAATCTAGAATTTTTTTGTTAAAAGCCAGTTTTGATTTTAACCTAAAATCTGGTGTTTTGGCAGACCTGTCTGCTTGGCAAATCAGTTGTTGCCTGTATGAAATTATATATTTATTTATTGAAAAAAGTGTATATTTACCTGCATGCATATATATATATATATATATATATATATATATATATATATATATATATATATATATATATATATATATATATATATATGTATTGACAATCTTATTCTTACACAAGACAAAAAACATTCTTCTTTTTGCAGCCACAGGCCAGACCTGCAGCTCATCAATGTTTCCAGAAGGATTACTTGAAAAGACCAGAAAAGACCTTCCCAGAAAAAAAGTGAGGTCTTTGGTTTGTGGCTCCAACACAGCCACCAACCGCCTATGAACTTTGAACTTTTGAGAAGTAATGTTTCAGGGGGAGAAGATAATTTCTCAACTCAACCGTAACTGTGTACAAACTTAAAAAGCAATAAGCTGATCATTGAACTTACATTGTGTGTGTGTGTATATATGTGATATACATGATTCTATATATACATATATAAAACATTTTATTAGAAGGTAGTACGACCTTAAATCACTATGTTGATTTGTTGGGTCAGAAAACATGCTCCTTATTTACCTAATACATTCAGTTGTTTGGGGTCAGCCATGCTGCCACATTTGTCCACAAGTCTGGTCTTGGAGGAACCACTGACCATATTAGAACATGAAACATCAGTCCTGGTAGTTTCTTCCGGGACTGCAGCAGTCGGTTCTGTCACAAAGGTAAATAAACCTATAGACCAAGTTTGTACCAAAAGTATAATGTAAGCATAGTTATGAGACAGTATTTACAAACCCCCCCCCCCAAAAAAACCAAAGCCCCACTTCAGCATATCTCTTGCAGCTTCTGCAGCAGCCTCTGGTCCTCAGGTTCAATGTCTTCTCTGAATTCAGCCTCTCCATCTTGCTGTGGTTGCTCCTCCTTCTCTGACCCACTGAATAAAATACTAGTAAAGGGGTGATTTAAAAAAAACTAAAATCATACACGTGTAAGATTAGACTTCATATTGTTCTTATTTTATCTACATTCAACTCCACAGTGAGATGTCTCATGGTTTACAAAAACATAAATCCATAAATGGAGCATACAATCCCACTTCGGTGTGCACTACTGTAATCTGTCTATTATTACGGAAATGTATGCATCCTGAGTAAACTTTCATTTCAGACATCATGTAAATATTTTAAAGTGCGTCACAAGCTTTCCACCTTTGAAATCTCATTTCAAAGTTAGTTTTAAAAAAACAAACAAAAAAAAACAATTGTAATAACCTGTGCTGTTAAATAACTATAAGCTTCCACAACCTACATTCACAGCATTACAATGAAGTCTAGCGTAGCTTCTAAAGCCACAAGCAGGAGCTACTAATAAAGACGTTTAGTTTTTGCTTTCTCCGTCGGCTTTGTGTGGAGGTTATAAAAATATGACTCCAGCTTGTCAGTCGGCACGTTCCTTTTCTTCTGTAGTTTCCTGGTTTCATATTCTCTCCAGGTTAAATGAGTCTTCAGCTGGTAAACAAATCCACGTGGTTCTTTGTGTCAGTTGGTTGGCTCAATTCACTGCATGTGTTTAAGACTGTATGGTGCCACCACTGGGTTGCAAGGGGCTCCAGTCCACCATGACTGGCTGTGCACTGGCCTAGCTGAAGAAGACAAGAGCCAGCTGTGACCAAACCTCGGGGGACTGCAAGGCTGCCCGAGTTTAGCATCGGCTCATCGAGGACATATCTTTTCAACTCCAACATTGCTTGTTTCAAATCTTGTCTCAGTGGCGACATCAGAAGTGAGAATGGATTGACAAATTTGATCAGAATAAAAGTAAAGTGAGGTTGGTTAGCACAAGAGTTAATCATGAGCTAGGCAAAGCTAAAAACTTTAAAAGGCTTTCGGGCGCAAATTTACGACTCCTACTATGGCCACGCCAAGACTCGCCATACTCGCCATGTCTCTGGCTGGCTATGCACATCATGTTTTTTTGCTGCCGGTATGAAGGATTTTGTGTATAGTTATTTTATTTTATTTTAAATAAAACTGGATTGCAAAGTAAACATTTAAATATTCAGGACACCAACATGGGCCTCTGAGTGGTTCCCCTCACCCTTTTTCTCTCCACTGCTTTTCTTTCTTTTCTTCATCTCAGTCTACACTTGCATAACTGTGCTCCATTGTTCTTGTAGTTTGTTGTATATGTCTGCTCCCTTTTTTATTCCTCTTCTGTAGATGTTTGCAGGCCAGAGCTTCCAGAGCTGCTCACTGCCCTGCAGTCCCACCCTCCAACCATCCCTGCTGTTTACACCTGTTAATGTAGGCAACTCTTAGTTCTGCTAACAGATAATGATTACTAATAAATTCCCTCCTTATGATCCAGGTCTTGATCAAGGTTTCTTCCCTCTTAAAGCGTAGTTTTTCCTTGGCACTGTTTGGCTTGGGGAATTTTTACCTGCCATGTTCATATTGCTCTGGAATCACAATTTGTATTGTAAAAGAAAATACAATATAAATAAATTTGAGTTGGCTTAGTGGTTAGCAATGTTGCCTCACAGGTCCAAAAACCTGCATGGTAGGTTGATTGGCCATAGGTGTGAGTGTGCATGGTTGTTTGTTTATGTATGTGGCTGATGGCTGGTGACTGGTGGAGCCCTGCCTCTTGCCTGTAATGAGTCGGGATAGGCTCCGGCAGACCCCCGTGACCCTGCAAAGGAATAAGCGGGTATAGAAATGGATGTTCTTATATACTTAAAAGCATGTTCATTTGTGTTTATGTTACATATGTGTAGCATATGCATGCTTTGAGGGTATATGCTTGGACTCAACACTTAACTGTTTGCTATATTGCATCCCACTGAAGTGCCGGATTGCAGAAAATGAGAGAAAAGAAACCTTTTCCAGGAATGGCATGTACATATAACCTACAAGATGCACAATCTAAGCCGACATAACTCAATGCAATCCAAGCAAATCTATACATCATAAGTGGAACTCCAATTTACACTGCATATAGAGGAAATATTGTTGAATCCAAGACAAGACCATCTCCCCATCCCCCAAATTATCCAAGCTTTTATGTGAGTGTAATATAAAGGCGGTACACAGCGTTACTCTAAACATTAAATGAATAGAGGGCTTTCAAATCTGGCATTTCACAGTGGGAAAAGACATACTACTTTGCCATCATGTGAATGGATGGAAGAGGCATTTAGTGACAAAGAGGTGGCCTTTTCCCTTTGCTGTGTAATTCGAAGGCAGGCAGAAGATTGTAGCTTTATCAAAGTCTCTGAATGGCTGAATGTGATCATTGAGCTCTCCAAAAATGTTCATCAGTCCAGTGGGACAGAAAAACAAGAATAGACAGCAAACAAAGAAAGAAAAAATAATGTATGGAAAAGTTACGAGTGAAATTGCTGGAACTGGAATTGAAAAATGAGCAAAGTAGTGTTCACTTTAAACACTGGCACCAAATTTAATTAAATTCTTTGACAATCAAGGAATGAGGAAACCAAAAAAAAAGGAAAAAGATCTTCTTTTTCTTGTTTGTCACCACTCTTTCCTGTTGGCAGATGTCTGAGCGATTGTTAATACCTCCTGTTCTCGGTAGTCTGATAGGGTGAAAGGGATCTGCTGCTCCCCAGGACAGAGGAGACCTCATTTTTATATGTGAATGGCTGTGAACACCGCTGAATGACACACTACAAAGGTTGGATGTGCCGCTGCCCTTTCTCTCTTAAATGGTACGTTGGCATTTAGCTTCACACGTGTCAGCGGAACACACACCTCTCAAGTATTTGCACCCAAAACGTGTGGAAGTGTGTGGACCCACATCCACACACAGGATTTTTATCAGCTCCCAGAAACAGGAAATAAGGACGAGAAAGTGTGACGAGGTGGGGGTGGGGGTGGGGGTGTGATAAGACAAAGACCAAGAGAGCAGACTCACAAGCACATTACTTTTCATAAAAGGACAATTTACATTTTGAATCTGTATTATGTTCATTTTGAGTGGCCTCTCCAGATAATTCTATTACACAGATAGCTCCCTTGTGTTGTCCAGGGCAGAAAAATCCTTTTACCTGCAGAACACACACCTGCTGACTAGCATATAAACGGGATGGAAAGAAAAGGCTAAAGGTGGGTGTGGAGTGGGGTTGTGTTTGTGTGTGGGTGAAATGGAACGTGTGGTCACAGAGGCTTGCAAAGAGGAACTTATCAGGACGACTTGTGATCCAGTGAAATGGTTTATCGGTTTCTCTGTCAATACAGGATGTGCTGCCTGTGACTGCAGCGCTGCGTATTATAGCTTGCAGGGAATCATATCACTGCCTCAATCCCACAAGTAACCAATCTGCTGTAATTTACTGTTATTTTCCCACAATTCTCCACAGGTCCACCTTCAGATGGCATACAGTGAGACAGATCACTGTTGTATGTATGATCAGATATAGGCAATAAATTGGAATTGGCCATCTAGACCTGCAGTGTAAATGCAGCTTAAAAGACAACTTGAAATGCTCAGTGTGATGAGTTTCAAAACATCAGCTATAATAGAATATGAATAATATGTGGGCTTTCAAATGGGCACTTCAGCTAAATCAGAGACCATGAAGGGTGCAACAGATCATATCACGGTTTCAGAGCCACAGATCAAAATCATTTTTCAGACTGAAAGCAAAGCAAGAAAGCAAACCGACTGCAAGCCAGAAAGCAACCTGACCAACCAACTGAATGTTACAACCCTAACTGAGGCTGCCTGACTACGTGGTGCAACAACAATCTTAGATGTTTCTTAAATGAGATCAGATGTTTATATTAAAAAAAATAACATCTTAAATATATTTCTTAGGCTTTTTCCCTGCATTGGCACTGTGGTGAGAAAAGCCTAAGAAATGCCACGCATTGCCACGTTCATATATTTTGCCATGTGGGAATGCTGACGTACTGTGACTGTTTTGTTCATCACCCTTTGACCTCCTAAGACCTATTTCCCATCGGTTTGGATCCCCTTAAGCGTTATTAGATATTATTGTGCAAGACTAAGACCAATGGTGTCCATATATGGGGACATCACATGTATCAGAATTTAATACAGTATAAATCACACATATGGTGGTTTGTGTTTCTATGTTAACTGATGACCAATGTGACTTGCAGCTGCGCCATGACATCGGCCTTCGTCTAATGTGCAGCTACCCAAGAAAGGTAACGCTGATGCTTTGGTTCGATGTGGCCCATCACAATCTGACGACTTAATAGAGGAAGAGGATTTTGAAAGTCCTCCTGCTCCACTCGTTTAACACTACGCAAGACCTCACAATCAACACCTCAAATGTATTTGCTGTTTTAGTCAGACAGGAATGATCTGAAACAGTCAGATAAAAGTAGGTTTTCTTATGTCGTCATGTGGCTGTATTTTTGATTAGAAGAAGCTTCTCTTGGTTCAACATTTGCAGGTATACCTGTACAGGTCGGAAGGGAAGTGTTCATTTAGGATACATTTCCAGTCTTGATGTAGTAAAGTTCATATTTTGCATACATTTTAAATAAAAATTAACAATGTTCCTGGAACAGTGATTGTTGTGATTTTGAGACAATATTATATCCTCAGGCTTGGCTATTCAGTTGTTTCAAAATATGAAGCTTCTGTGTGCTGCTGCTTTTGCAATACCTAGAATAAATGGAATCGTTTTAATTAAATCATAATAACTGCTGCTTTATGGTCTTGGTATCTTAAATTTACAAATACTTTCATCTTTCCTTGTTCATAATGTAAAGCCAGAATAGATTTTCTCTAAGATAAACCTTTTACTGTAAGGGACTCTGACAGTTTCATGGTGTCTTTCTGAAAATAGTCCCAGCCCTTTGTGTTTCCCTGTGGCCTGTCAGAGGCCGCTCTCTCTGGCCCCTCCATCTCTCTGAGCAACCAGGGATCATTAATGAAGTGGCCTTCTCATGGATATTGACTGGCCTGTCAGCTGGCCTGCCACACTCACTAATAGGACTTATTGGTCTTGGCTTAAGACCTGACAGAGAAAAGGCTAAAAAGGAGGAAAATGAGCGAGAATGTTCCCCCCGCTTCAAGGTGGACTCTGTTTTTATCACCTAGGCAGCAAAGAGTGTCTTGGATGAAAATGCTTTAAAGTCTTCTTAAAGTTCAGAAAACTTCTTTCTCTCAGAATAAATGCTAGGTGAGAAGTGAAACAAAGTTGAGCTCATTAAATAGATTGATAGGTACACTGGCACTCTTAAGCTTCTCTAAAAATTCATTTTTTAGCTTAAGCAATCTGGGACCTTTTTCATTTTAAACAGTACATGTTAAACTGTATAACTCCAGTTGACTATTCATACATAGTTCATACAAAGCTTTCATTTTTAAACTTAGACAAGTTGCAGTTTTGGATATTTATGTAGTGAACAGATAACCTGGTTATCATAATCAATGTAACTTACTCTGGCATAATTTTATTTCAAATTCCAACTGTGAATCCTCATCACTTCCATAACGTTTCTATTTCAGCAGACTTGCATAAAAGTGTGATATTGAATAAATGATTGGAATCGCTTATTAAAGTGCGTGCTAGTAAGTGACTGGACACAGATCAATCTTGCAGTGGAGATTAACGAAAAAGCTGTGTGTGCCAGCACAAACGGAGCTTTGGGGTAATTGCAACAGTTTTTGAATAAAAATGTTGATGTGCTAACGTTAAACATTTACAGATGCACAGAGTCAGAACCCAGATAGTCAGAATGTCCCGGTTAACCAACACTCAGTTAAGCGGTAGTGGACAGATGGATGAACGTGAATGTCTGAGATCAGGTTGTGGGGCCAGCAGCCGGAGCAGCCGGAGCAGCCGGAGCAGCCGGAGCAGCCGGAGCAGCCGGAGCAGCCTGAGAGTCTCTGAACTTTTTCTCTCTTGTCATCTTATTTAATTCGAGGGGAATACCAAGGGAGTCCCAAACCAGCTGAGAGACAATCTCTTCAGTGTGTCCTGGGTGTAACAGGAGGCCTCCTCCCAAAGAGACATGACCAAAATACCTCCTCAGGGAAGCATTCAGGAGGAAACCTAACCAGATACATCGCCTCAGCAACCCTTTCACAAAAACAGTACACAGAATGTGTAACTGCTTCTTCGTCTTTGTTTGATTGTATGAAGGTAGACCAAATGCTATCTTCAAAGACCTCAAGTGGGACAAATTAGTAGGACATAACTTGCTGAACCCTCAGCAGCCCTTTCACAAAAACACTAAACCTATGTGCTTAACATGGTTTAAAGATTGTTGTTTTTCTTTCATTAACATAAAAACATTTAGTTAATATATTTTAAAGCACAAACCTCACAGTTTGGAGCTTTAACATAGTGTTGAACCACATAAAGATGCTATAGAGTGAGTTTATTGTTCATAGTACCAGAGTCATGATTCATAAAGCCAACTATTAGCAGCATTGTTTGTCACAAAATAATAATAACAGATAATACATTTCTAAAAAGTAAAAAATCAGTTGAGACGTTTGGAACTTCAAAGTTGCCATTTTGTGCACAAGAGATTGATGTGAATCTGTTTTGTGCCAGAAATGAGTTAGTTTCCAACTAAGCTGAATTCATAACTCACAAACAAGCTCAGAAAACAAGAGATCAGCTTGTGCACATTAATCCCCCCCCCAGCAGCGATTGCCAATCACCTTTCTCCTTTTTGTCATAGTTTCTTTAACCATTATCAGACTCTGACAGTAACACGAGTTAAACTTAGGTTTGGAACAAATTCCCAGCGTCACTCAGGTGACCGTAGTTTTTAACACTTTGTTTCTCAGTTTCAGAGGTTGCCGTTTTTACATGGTAATGACAATAATCACTTCATTCACTGTCAACCTCACAGAGAGTGTATATTTCACATCAAAATGTCAGGTCAAGTGAAATAAAAACTTTTCAGGGGTTACAGAGTTAAATTAACATTTTCAAAGTAGTTAGACATTCAGCAAGGGGTCAGAGTTCCCTTGTCAACTCATTTTGATGAGGTAACAACAAAGGGGCTTCTGTGTGACCTGTTTAGGGAGTGTTATTTTCTATACCAATTCACTGTGCTGTGATTTAAATATGTAGAAGAAATTCAATTTACATAATGAATTCCATGAACATTAATTTTCTTGTTGTTTTACTTTGAGTAGCTTGAATTAAACAATTTCAAAGGAAAGATGCAGGTATACACAGTATCTTTGGCAATGCTGAATTGTGAATATCAAATGGCTTATAAAATGTTATCCCAGACATTTTTGTAATATACTTGTCCAGGCTTTTCTGCACTGTGAATGTATGATGATCCTAATTAAAATGTCTTGTGTGTAGTTTTGTTTTGTTTTCAAAAGATGATCATGATTTTCACTACAAATCACAAGTCTATCTTTGTCTTCTGTCCTGTCGAATAATTTAGGAAAAAATATTTGGACACAATATTTTGATACAAATAGCTCTAAAAAGCTTTTATTTGGCTTCACACTTTATGTTCCATTTACAGATATTGTATAGAAGATGATAGATCAATTATGAAGTGATATTTGATTATCACCAAATTAAGACCAGCCAGAATTTTAACAAATTACAACAGCAAGACCCCTGTGACCCTGCACAGGACTAAAACAGGTAAAGACAACGCATGGATGGACAGTGGCAAGACAAAGTATGGCACATTTTAAGATGCCTGGTGTGACCAGCTCCCTTGAGGTCATCCTACAGCATCTTTATGTGGTTGAGGTCTGGAGTCTGAGTGGGCCACTCCAAAAGGTGTGTCTTTAAGATGGTTGGGCACCTACTTCTAAGAAGTGTGGTCACAGTAATAAAGTGTTTTCATTGATAGACAGTGTATCTAACTGTGTATTGGTGGGTGTCTAAACACTTGCAATGCTTTTCTGTATGTTTGGAAGCATGGTTCACATCAGCAGATTTTTTTTTTTCCGTAGTACATTTCTTCAGCAAAATTAATATCTTTGTCAGTTGTCACTCTAAGCAACTCTAAACCTCCCCTCCAAACGAGGTGACTTTAATTGGACAGTTGTGAAAATTAATCACTTCATCTTGCTTTCTTTGAAGTAATTAGTCTTTGCGTCCACTTTTTTTCCCAGCACTTTGGATGTTTAATGGTTGTGTTAAAAAAAGACATGAGAAATTCTGACTGTGTGTGTCTTATCAGATTAAGAACACTGGCTGTTATTGTCACTTAAATGATCAATTGACATTTTTATCACAAATTAATTTATACATGAGCTGTGCCATTACTGTTGTGTTTACAGCATCTCCTCTGTGCTCCACAGGATTCCCTTCCTCAGTAGTATCAGTCCTTCATCTCTCTTTGGTTGTCGCTGTAATGGACATTCCCTCAAGGCCTCCAAATATTGTTGACAATCAGAGATGGCTTGTTGGCAAGCATCCTTGAGTTGTTCACATGTTCCGACCACAGACTGCTCACCAATTTGCTCCCTGGCCAGTCTGCAATCTCAGTCTAAAAGCTCTAATCTGGTGGTAACCTCAAAATGATAGATGTAAGTAGAGTACCTCCTCAGACTGTGTAACTGCTTCTTCGTCTTTGTTTGATTGTATGAAGGTAGACCAAATGCTATCTTCAAAGACCTCAAGTGGGACAAATTAGTAGGACAAGACTTGCTGAACCCTCAGCAACCCTTTCACAAAAACAGTAAATTTATGTGCTTAACATGGTTTAAAGATTGTTGTTTTTCTTTCATCAACTTAAAAACATTTAGTTAATATATTTTAAAGCACAAACCTCACAGTTTGGAGCTTTAACATAGTGTTGAACCACATAAAGACGCTATAGAGTGAGTTTATTGTTCATAGTACCAGAGTAACAATTCATAAAGCCAACTATTAGCAGCATTGTTTGTCACAAACTCATAATAACAGATAATACATTTCTAAAAAGTAAAAAATCAGTTGATCCAT
Organism: Xenentodon cancila; assembly: GCA_014839995.1. NCBI lineage: Eukaryota > Metazoa > Chordata > Actinopteri > Beloniformes > Belonidae > Xenentodon > Xenentodon cancila. The sequence goes on along the minus strand of CM026208.1, from coordinate 25,271,353 downwards.
TTGAAACTTCAAAGTTGCCATTTTGTGCACAAGAGATTGATGTGAATCTGGGTTGTGGCCAGAAATGAGTTAGTTTCCAACTAAGCTGAATTCATAACTCACAAACAAGCTCAGAAAACAAGAGATCAGCTTGTGCACATTGTTCCTTTGTCCCCCCCAGCAGTGATTGCCAAGGTGTGATTCAGATCAAGGATTTCTAAATGAGAAGAAGAGCATATGTGCTTCTGGACTAATTTTAGAAATAATTTTACATCTCTAAATCAGAGAAAAAAAGCAAACATGGGTTTGCTTTGAGCTTCATGTCTTTGTGGATGGCATGAATCTAATATTCAAAAGACAAAGTTGGTACACATGAAGTTTAGATGACAGGCTGAGTCTTTGAGGACCAAACATGAGCAAAGGAGCTCCAATTTGTCAACAAAGGGATTTTCAGTTTTTGTCTTTCTCTCTTTAAAGTGTGTGATATTAAAGAATACAAGGAGATGAGACATTTTGGTATGTAAGGGTCAAAAGTGCAAGCCAGAAGCAGAACACCCAGTTCTGGAAGAACTGTAAGTCATCAATATTTAATCATTTATAACCACATCAGCAGGTGACTAGTAGGGAAAAGCTTTGTCAAGCTCCACAATAGGAAGCTACATTCACAAATGCATACATAATGCTTTACTGTGCATAAAGAAAACCTTATAATAATGTCATCCAGGTGGCAAGGATGTCTCTTTGCTCAGTGGCGTCTGGAATGGTCCGCTCAGTGGAAACATGTTTTGTATTTAGGATTTTCAGCACTCTAGATCTTCTTTGGAAGAAATAAGCAGCGTAGACTCCAGACCACACATGAAAACGACCATCCAGATTCATAAAATAACAAGTCCAAAACGTTTTCTGATCAAGGGTTGTTTTATATTTTTGCATGAATTAAAATATGCCTGTTGGGGCACTTAAATAATTATTAGAGTTAGAGCTTAATGATTAAACATTCAGTTTGTGTCAGGACTCTTCTCTGCATTTCACCCTTGATGAAAGTAAAATTCAGCAATAAGTTATCAGCAGTAGTAAAACTAGACAGAGACAAGCATCTGAACAGACAAGCACTTAGAGGCACAACTAGACAAAACATACATAAACACGCTTACAGGAAGACCAAGGTTTTGCAGGAAGTAAAGGTGCTACTATAAAGTTAGTTTGATGGCCTTTCTACAGAAGGTCATCAAGTGTCTGCTAATAAGATAGTCCCAGAGCAGTGGAGAGCTGAATCAATGTGTGTGTGTGTATGTGTGTCAGAGGAAGGGAAAGACCGATGAACTTCACTTTTTATTAAGAGCCAACAGGGAATTGTTGGTTCGGTCGGCAATCAATAGGCTGAAGGACGGGGATGTCAGAAAAATGAGGGAGACTTTGCTTTCTGACTCGCTAAGAAGAGGCTTAAAAAAAGAAAAAAAGAGGAGCAGAGATCAGAGGAGGGTGTCTGGACTTAGATAACAAAAATGAGACAATGGCATAAGTTAAAAAAAGGCTAGAAGAATGCAAATAATGTATGTAAATGCATTAGCGCTGTATCATGCATTAAGAACCTCCTCAGCATGAGCTGTCAGTGTCAGCTGGGTGAGGAGGTTATCAGCCTCAGCAGAGACTCTTCCCCATCTATCATCAGCCTTTTGTTTGATTTCACACAGTTACAGGATCCCAGGAGGTCTGCAGCTCACAATGAAGAGACCCAGCAGAGCCACAACCATCTGTGGGTCACAAAATATGACTGGCCTCTCCTGTCCTATCACATTATCCTGGAGAGTGAAAAGCATTCAAGAGGTCTGGATAACATTGGACAACTGAGAGCTTGACACTGTATTCCTTACCATGTTTGACTTTTACAGTGAAATATTAGAATGTTTTTCTTGTTTTTCATTGAGGCTGAACATGAACAGATCTACAGTAGATGATTCATTTTAAATTTGTGGCCGTTGGGAACTTCCAAGTTGAACTTACCAAATTAAAAACAGACTAAATTAATGAAACTGAAGTTCCACCTAGGGTGTGTCTACATCTACAGGTTAGTTTCCTGGTTCCTGGTACATCACGTAATGTTCTTCTGGGGTTCATTTGCATTTTTCACTGCAAAGCTTCATCTCAGGGACACAGAGGCCATCTCCTTCTGGTATGATGGTGGTTATAAACGTGCATTATTGTTTAAACATAAAAAGTGAGACGTTCAGGAAAAAGTACCCAAGGATAAACATTAGCTGATGTTTTTGAATATTCCCAAGATGTTGTGCCCATGCTTAAAGGAAAGTCTTAAAATACAACCACAGGTGTACCTGTTACCAGGATGGAAGTCCCAAAACTTGCAATTCCTAAAATGATCAATAGGGGCTGGCTCCAAAAATGAGTCAGTTTCCAGTGACTTCCAGTCTGTAGTAGTTAGCTGACATCCCTCAGACCATCAGTCTTAATTTAAATGTGATGGTTGTCTGTTGTAATGTCCTCACAGATGACCTCGACCAGCTTGGTGTTGACCTTGATGGGTCCTGGACCAGAGTTTAGCCAAAAAAGACAGAACTGGATTTTGATGACTTTAGGTTGACTGACTGTGTCACATGCATCGCTGCTATAGATGTGCAAATGTAAAAAAAAAATATTCTGTCACACATGTGCGCTAAACTCGATTATCAACATGTCTGTCATCACCAATGCATGAAAAGTTTTTTTTCGATATTGGCAGCTAGCTAGCCAGGTTTTGTTGTTCTGGACATTTTTGGATTGACCAGGACTGTCATCTCCTGCATCATCTAGAACCCTGAAAATTGGGCTTCAAGCTCCAGAACCTGTGGGGGACAAACAAATTCAATTCAAATCAATTTTATTTATATAGCGTCTATTACAACACGCTTTTCAGATACCCGGAACATGACCCCCGAGCAAAAATGTTAGTTCTTTTTATAAAAATTATGTTTTCAGACAACAGTCAGCTTAGGTTGTGTTAATGTTTGACTTCGAAGGAAGTCATAGAAACGTTTCTGAAAATATTCTCCTTCATAATAATAAGCGATAATAAAAAAAAGTAATTAGGAAACAAATAAATGTAATAAATACATATAAAACCAGGGACTCTAAAAACAATAGTTTTTTATGCACATTCAATTGGCATGTCTTACTTATAAAATTTAACAGTTCTGTTTTCTTAGGAAGATGAATCAGTGTTTGTCTGGTGTAAAACTGTTAAGTTATCTTTGTTAAACCTTGAAGCTACAGGGATTTGGTTGAACCCAATCATTTATGATTTGATTTTCAATAAACCTTGGTTGTGTTTTCAAATGAAAAGTTAAATAAAAAGTCATTTAAATGCAATGAAAATACTTTTTGTCTTTGTGTGTGTGTTTTCCCACTACTCTTGTGAATAAAAATAGCTTGACATCAATATATTCCCTGCAATATCCTCAACATGAGTGCAGATCAGCCCATATGAATGTAACAAAACAGCCTTTCCTTCGGCCCTGTCCTCCTGACTAAAAGCCTTTTTGACATGAATTAGCATGTCGTCCTTAAAAGGTAGATGGGTCCAATTTTCCTGTGAAAGGTCTGTCTGTAATAGGTACTCCGTCACAAATTTCAGCCTGCTCTAACCTTGAAAAAAGACCCATATGCTTGTTCTCTTTTTTCTCTTTCTCTGCAACTCCTTTTCCTCACATATTCCTACTTTTACTGTCCAAACTGTGTTTGAGAAAAAAGAAACAGATAGAGAAAAAAATATCATGTCATATAAAGGCTAATTATTAAGAAAAAAAGAAAAAAAATGACAACAACAAAGCTAAAATTTCCATAATGCATTTTAATGGATGGGTGATGTATTTCAGCAGGTGAGACCATAGGGCAAAGGCTTCCCAGACAAACACAACAATAAACCTGTCAAGCACCATTATGCCGTAGATATTACAGGTTGTTAGGGAATGGAAATGATGATAATTAGCTAATTCAGCTATAATCTAATTTGTTTGGCTTCACCTCTTGCTAATACGACTTTGACCCTGACGCTTTAACATTCCACACAGCATAAATGAGAGTGCCAGGGTGCTAATTTAGTTGGGACATATATTGGCTGTTGTATTGTTGTGCAATAAACATAGATTTGTGTGTTAACAGCATGTGCCTTAAAGCTGTTTATTGTTAATAATGTCTCACTCTGAAATGCGAAAAATTCTGTGCGCCATAGCTCCTGCTGTGGTTCTGTGTTTGAACCAGTTGCTCTATTAGGAGCGTATACCTGCCAATTTTATTTAACCTCTTTAAATATAATGACATAGTCTGTGAATTTTAGTTTGATGTTATGGCATTTGCTGAGGTTCATCTCATTAGTACCATCACGCCTTGAGTATTGTCAGGTCTCATGGCTTGTTAAGAGGCAGTTTTGCAAATCAAAGATATCCTTACATGTTTTGTTTTGGTTCTTTTAGAAATAGAGGGCTTCCTCCTTGCAACCTTTCCAAACAGTTTTCTGATAGTGTTGTCAAGTATATTCATTTCATTTTCAATGTGACCTAGGAGGTCTGAGAATTAGCTCTTGGTATTTCTTTGAACATCACATGGTGTGATCTTGGGATAATTTTGCTGGCAGCTCTACTTCTGGAAAGATTGGCAGCTGTCCTGAACATTTTCCACTTGCAGATGGAAAATGCATGACCAAATAGTTTGAAAATAGTTTGATAGAACTATTTTCCAGATAGATGTGCAGCAACAGTTTATTCTCTCAAAAAAGCAATGTGTAAAATTTAGATTTAGATATTCCAAAATAACCTAGAAACAGCAATGAGAAAAAAGTGGAGTCAATTCACAAAAATTATGACTATGTTTCTGACTCCTGAGTTATCGACCAAGTTAGTGTGATCAATAACTAACTTTAGTCCATTCAGCTTGTAATACCTTTTTCTGACATGTGTGGCGGTGGTCAGCAACATAGCAGACTCAGTATAGCATGATAACATGTCGCACGTCCACATCTTTGTGGACGTACTTAGCTGAACTTGCATGTAGATACTACCCACAAGTTACCAATTTAGGATAGGTGAACAGAGACAGCAATGGTGGAGGAAGCACTCAGGAAGAAACCTTGCCACCACCACAACTACCCGGTGCTGTGATAAAACCTCGTTCAGAAGTAAAAAAGAACAGAAAAAAACAGTGCTAAAATATTGGCAGCGCCTGAAAACAGATGGACAGCAAAGACATGAAGTCTGGTGTGGAACTTACAATATTTTATTTTAGATTGGTGAGTAAAACACTTCTGATTTTGTTTTGCCAAACATGTTTGATGGTAGAGTTGGTTAAGTTACTATGGCATTAATTTAACCAAAGCCAAATGTATTAATTGCAACTGTGTCCCGCCTGCCCGCAGTAGACTGACAGCTGATTTGACCTGTGTCTGAATTGTATCTGTAAAATTAAAAAAAGTGCCACTGAGAAAGGCAGTTCAGAAATTGAGATGATTTAAGAAATGATGGCGAGAAAACAAAAGTCTAACTTGCAAAGGGCGCTTGCAGCTGTAATGCCATAGTATGACCTACAATATGTGTCATAAATTGCGATGGCTTCATTGTGTTGACCTCTGTTGCCACAACTCCACCAAATCTAATTCTCTCTCATTCCCATTAAGTTAAATGTTTGGTTTTCTTTTTTTAAGGAATCACATTCATGGCCATCATCTTTTGTCTGAGGCAGCCCAAAATCATGCGGTGTGTTGGAGCCTTTACCTTGGGCACAAACTGCATCCAATACAAAAGCACAACTTATTATTGGAGGTATCTGGCTGCTGAACTGCCCTGCCTGCAGTCCAGACATCTAACCCTCTGAAAACATTTGCATCATCATGAAACAAAGCTGTGAATATATATTGCTAAACATCAGTAAACATCAACCCAACGTTTTTGGATGTACTACTGCCATCATACTTAAAATCGCCTTTTTTCTATCAGTGGAAATGGCTGTGAATGGGACAGGTACCAGGCCCATTTCATGAGCACGGATTTGAAATGCTATGGCTGACTAGAGCAGGGTTGTAGCTTCACATTACATGCTGTGATTGATGCCAAGTCTTGGACACACCCATCACTGACATTCACAGCAACCAAAATACTGAAGTTACATCTAGCTAAATGCCTTAAACTTACCCTTTCAATAAACTAATCTACATATCCAGTACAATTGTATTCTGATGAATGGACCCTTTATTTTACTCGGACACCTGGTTTATATGTGGACACAATAGCTGTTGCACACATTTCATATGCTGCCATAAAAGCTAGCAAATGTAAAAGCCATAGAAAAAAACAGAAATGGGTACTTTCCTTGTGGATGGATCCACACTGTAATCTGGTAGTGACCAGGCACATTCCTCCAGCCATGGCTCCAGCACATGGTGCTCAAGTCTCCTCTTTAATAAAGGCTCCATAGGCGCTGGGCTTTGGGCCAGAATCTAGGCAGGGGGCTGTTGGAGGGCTGAGTCTTGGTTATATATATGTGTGTGTGTGTGTGTGTGTGTGTGTGTGTGTGTGTGTGTGTGTGTGTGTGTGTGTGTGTGTGTGTGTGTGTGTGTGTGTGTGTGTGTGTGGTTGGACCAAGGGTTTCCAAGCCACCTCTTTCATCCCAAGTCACTCCAGGCTGGGTGTGAGCCGCTATGGGCTGAACTCCAGGATTTGTTGGTTAATCTGGTTCTCTGGTTCATATACTGCAAGCCCAGGATGCCGGGGTTGAAGAAGCTGTTTACTTCCTCTCTGTGGTCCCACAACCTCCTGCTCTGTCTGTCTTTGGCCTTCTGACACGGACTGATAGAACACCAGTATGGATTTCGCTGAAATGACAACTGTTTGGAGACTCTACCAGTGGATGTTTATTATATGGTTGAATGTTGTGGTCAAGATTGTCCTCTAGTTGCAGTGATTAAGCTCAGCCTGACAGTTTTTATTGCCAGTTAGGGTCAGCTAATCATGCCTCTGTGCCATTTTCCTGCTATGTGCTGAATTTTAAGTCGTTTTTGCCCTTTAATATTGGGAGCGACCATTGCCGATTGGCAGTTCACCATATTCTGTGTTAACTTTTTATTTGTGCTATGGTGGTTGGTAGAAAGCAGTTGGTGCCTTCTAACCAACGGCCTTACTTCCATTACACTTTTAATGCTACAGAATTCCTGCTCAAGCACCACTTATGCTGATGACCCCAGCGTAAGGTTAAGATCAAAGTCATATTTATTTATGAATGACATTTAATCTAAGGTTGACCATACTGCTTTTCAGACTAACAAAAAAACAATTATATAAATAATGCACACTATCACAAGCAGATCAAAAACGCTGCAAAATCGTGTCTTGAAGTTAGAGCCGGTGAAAAGAAATAGGTCTCGGACAAAGATTTGAAAGTAACTATTTCAGCGGCTCTTGTTTGAATAGGTAAGCTATTTCTGAGAATGGAGCAGCTATTGAAAAAAGCACAATGGCCTCTGTTTCTAAGTCTGGATCAAGGAATATCTAAGACTGGAGTTATACGTATAAAGAAACTCATACAAATAAGGTGGCTGCTCTAAACCCACATACAATGAATTACAATGATCTAACTATAAAAGTATGTACGGCTCTTTTATTACCATACAAAAATAGATAAGGCTCCAATCTGGCCAACAAACTTAAGTGAAAAAGGCTGATTTCGACAGTTCGAACTGATCTTTTTGTCAAATTTAAATGTACTGTAAAAAACAAATACCTAAAAAACCCCACAAAAAAACAGACAAATACACTACCCTATAAGATATAAAAGTGACAGTACAGTCTTCTAGCGGATCAGCTCAACCAAATACAAGTATTTATTTCTTATTTTAATTTAAATGAAGAAAGTCCAGACACCAGTTCTTCAGATCACAGATGCAGTTTGAGGTTTAAGATTTTATATACAAATATATTTGAATGTTGTCCACAAAACAATGAAAGGAATAGAGTGAGAAAATCTGGTTAACCCAGTGTTTGTATTAATTATGAAATTAACTTGTTTGTCCTGTCTTTTAACACACTGGTGAAGCCCGGAGTGTGTGTGTGTGTGGAGTGTGTGGTTGTACGTCTGTGATGGACTCGTGACCGGTCCTGGCTGTAGTCCTGCCCTTTACCCAAAGACAGCTGGGATAAGCTCCGGCAGATCCATGACCCTGAATAGGAACAACTAGATCTAGATGATAGATGGTTGGATATGAGATCTGAGTCTCCACTTGTGTTTGACCACATTTTAAGAAATGTTGTTACTTTAGACATTCAAGTCCTTTTGTCATGCATAAAGATTATTACATCTAACTCCCCGTATGTTATGTGACAAAGAGCTTGAGGGTACAGAGATGTAAATGAATGCAGTTTTCTCAGAGGAGACTAGCTTGTAGACAACATAAGAGCAAACCACGTAATTTGTGCAATTTTGTGACTCCTTGTTTTTTTTTTTTTATGTCTCACTTTCTTCATTTTTTTGTCTCGCTGTTTTATGCATTTCTTTGTGGGAATATTGCAGTTTTACATATCATATTGGCTGTTTTGCATTTCTATTTGGTTGTTTTGTGTCCCTTTGTGGTTCCTTCGAGTTCCTGGTACAATATGTGACTGTCTTTTGTCTTTCCGTGCTCTTCATGGTGATATTTGTTGCATTAGTTTTCTCTCTGATTCCTCTGGCCCCTGGACCACTAAACTGACCTGGGAACCAAGCACTCTTGTCTTTTTGGCCGTGCTTCATCTTTGTGTCTCACTTCCTCCAATCACCTCTGTTGTAGCTTTCTTTTCTTTGTTGCTTGTGTCTTTCACTTGCTCAGCACAATCAAAGCAGCCCCTCTGCACCCTCCTGCTGGCCTAAAACAGCGTTGGGTTTGAGGAGAGGCTTCCATAATGCACCTCTCAACAACATTCATTAGCTAACCCTCACCCCTGCACATGCCTTCATTTACACATGCTGGACCCCTCTCTTGCACCCCATCGACCTCCATCTCCTTTGTGCTGTGATATGAATGCACTTTGATGCTTAATAAGTGGCTCTGTCCTTTTTGACATGAGCAGCCTGTTCCTGCCCTGTTCAGCCAGTAATTAGTCTGCTCTCCTTACTTAGCAACCATGTAAAAATTAGATCACTCTGGCTCTCACTCTATCAGTCCCTCCCTACTTTCCTGTCTTTTATCCATTTATGAGAACCGTTTGTACATCACTGCTGCTCCATCTTAGTGTCTATACCCTCCACTCTCATTTAGTTAAGTTTTTTGCAGGTTTTTCTTTGTTGTCTGCTGATTATATCAATTTTTTTGTAATTAATACGTTTTACATCAAGTAACCTCCTAAGGATACAATGATTCCTACCTAAACCTGAAAAAAAGTTTACGTATTGTGGCTTGTATTATGTAAGGAGCTAAACCATTCAATAACATTCTAAAATTGCTTTTATCTGCAAATGAAAAAAGGTTTTTGCCTCTTTTTATCCACGTTAAATTTTTTATTTCCTGCATCAAAATATTATATACATATTTTTTGGGTGAGTAATTGGTCTTTTATTGAGTTCACTGTTTTGATTCAAGTGACAAGACACACGCCTAACTGGTGGCCTAAACCAATTTCCTATTTTCCAGTGCAAACGAAAGTAAAGATTTCTGTCTTATCCTGTTATCACTATTATCATTTTTTGTTTGCATCTCCACATTAGCTGCTTTCCTACTATCAAGCCAGGCTGGGCTGAAGCTTAAATGTGCTGATTGCCCCTTTTCCTCTATTCACTAACAGAAACATCGTTCCTGTTTCTGCTGTTGGGCTGATAGCCCTACTGTGCTGCCCCTCTGACCCACCTATCATGTTGTGTAATCATGAAAACATCACACCCCCGTTTCTTTAATGAGGTGGGATGTTCATATGGTTTATAAATGACAAAATCAAATCTTTTAGGTGAACAAACTGAATTGAATCACTTACTTAAACAATCTGTTTTCCTCACAGTTCAACTGAGCTCATGCATCCACGAAGCAGCGAGCAAAGACTGAACGAGACTGAACAAACAATTCACTGCAAGAAAATGACTTGGGTGAATCAGAATCTGTACGTCACTCAGCTAAGAGCGAATGTACTTGAAGTTCATGCAAGATGACTACACTACAGATTTTCTCAATTAACAAAATTAAATAGTTAGGCCAGCCTATACTACAAATGGAAAGGATGATAAAAACCTTGTCGATGCAGTTGCTAGGATCAGTGCTCCATTCAGCAAAAGTACTAAAATCAGCATAGACGGAACATATTAATATCCAACACTTCTGTGAGTTTTGAGTGATAGTCAGTGGCTTAAACTGCCAGAATCAGGCTCAACAAGTCTAACTCTAATGCCAAACTTCTGACCTGTTAAAAAGACTTGGGGTTAGGGTTATGCTAACCCGTGATAAACCAGTGGTCATCAAAAAAGCTTATATAGTGTAAAAACAAATAAGAACCAGGAATGAAGCACACATCTTTACATGAAATGGCTCTAGTGATGCTGATACTGAAAAGAACACCAAGTACACCAGGTGTATCTATCAAACTCGTTGAGAGTATATTAAGTGCATATATAAGAGAATAATTGTAGAGGTGTCTTTGTGTTAATGGGTAAATGAGAAACGCATCCATATAACCTAGACAAGGTTAAAAAAAGTATTAAATAAGTGTAGAAAATGTAGCACGTAAAAAACAAATATGTATAGTTATTCAAATGTTGATAGATCTGTCTAAGATGATGATTTTAGAAAGAAATTAAACTCTTCAAGAACTTCTTTCTAATACAAGAATGAAACTTTCTTTGGATTCAAGATGCTTAAATCTTTTGAAAAATCTAGATACTGCACTTTTAACTGAAGATAAAATGTATATTCTTTGGTTGTTGTACGTCTATTTCCTGGACACATATCCCAGTGATGAAACTTTAAGGATAATAGTCTTCCAAATACGTTGAAGTGAAGTCACCCAGTTAAGCTGGGTGATGACAATAACAAAATTCTGGATAATTCTGCTTCGATCAGGGTTTGCAGGGCTGGTCGTAGGATTTTGGTGGCCCTAAACAAGATTTTGTTTGTAGCCTCAAAGACGCTCCAAGCGGAAACACCAAATCACACACACTGCTTACAACTGAATAAACAGATGCATATGATAGACATGGACAAATTAATTATAAACAATTCTTTTACTTTATTTGGCAAAAAAAAGTATTTGAACTAACTTTGATAAAGAAAATGTTTTGTGGAATATGTTTATGTATGAAATGAATTGAACTGAACCCCAGATGGGAATCTTTTGATCATGTGGGCCTCCTTAGCAGTAGTGGCCTTAAACTACCGCATAGAGCGTTTATGCCAGGAACCGGCCTTGCGGGTTTGTAATGTACCAGAACTCTGCAACTACGAGCCCTTCACTAAATAACATATTTTAAAACTTATGTGGCCAAAACAAAGTGACAATGTTTTTGATTTGGTACTCACCTCAGACACCCAAAAAAATGGTGTTAAGCAAAGAAAATAAGATATTCCTCAAAATATGTTCCCTGTAAGACTTAGCAGGACACCTTGGGACAGAGAGTCATTTTGGGAAATTAGCATCTAATTATGATCCAGGAAGAACACCGTTGGGAATAGTTGCATTGGACAACATAGTAAACTGAACATCTTCATGTGTTCAAATGTTTGTTCAGATTCACTAATAAGGACCACTACAGGAGATGATATCAGTTTAAAGTAATTAGGTTTCTGTAGTCTATTAATAAACGTATCATAGAAATACATAGAAATTGGTCAAGTGTTAGTGACTTTCTTCGATGACCAAATTCTTATAATTATAAATATATATTTAATCTGATCTAATGTTTCCCTGAATTCAACATTTTTGAAATTGCTGCCTAATCACATAAGATCACATTTTATACGCTTATTGGTGTTACATGGTGAGGTTTATAAATCTGTATATCTTGTGGCCTGACAGCCAATGCAGTAAGAGGTCCTGGATGCAAATTTACCAAAATTAAGAAGAAAAGAAGAAAGAGGTCAGGAGTTTTATCATATCTAACTTGCTGACTCCCCTTAGGCTAAACATTTTGCCTGTTGTGTTTGTGTGGTTTGAGACATTTGCTTCAAGTCATGTTTAAGGTAATGAAACTATGTAAAGGTGCAGCCTTCATCTGACAATAGCCTCAGATTTCGCACTGTGTCAAAATTCAGGGGAGTAAGTGGTTGTGAGCACAGTTATGCTCACACTTACAGCTTATTATATCTCTCAAATTACAAGTGACTAGCCCGGTCTGTGTTATTTGGGGTACACACATCCTCATCAGGTCTTCTTGTTCAGCATGCTGCACTGATTTCTACTTCTCTTCGTAAATTGCATCGATCATTATTGAAATGAGCAGGCTTCATCTGCATTTGTAAGTTTTATTGTTAGTAAATCACTCACAAGACAGGATACTTTCATCAGCAGTATTTTTTTTTGGATTGCAGTCTCATGCCGATTTGCAATATTTAGTAGATGCATCCCTAAGTATCACGTAAGCATGGTTTTTAATATCATTTGAATTCTAACACTGTCTTTGTTCTTACAGAAATTAAAGGGATTGAAAAAAAAGCAAAATAAACACAATATCAGATTGGAAGAAAATCTCCTTCAAAATAAAATATTCTAAGATGTCTTTCTTAAAGCAGCACAAAGGAACTTCTGCATTTTTTAGTTTAGAGGGTGACCACATAGATTTGGAGATTGAATTGTTTTTGCGACACTGTCCAAGATTTAATCTTTAGTTCGACATCTTTTTTTTTTTTTTTTTTTTTTTCTGCTCTTTCTTGTCAGTGTGGACATCGTGCACACGCTGTATGTACGATGCACACCGAAATTAGTCTCTGCTTTTAACCCATCAACTAGTTTCACTAGTGAGCAGTGTAATCTTGCTCAGTCACTTCCTGTTTTCTATTCCTTCATTACTTTGAAGAGTCTCTTGAAGCACGTTCACACAACAGGTCTTTCACATTATCATCTTAACACAACCTTCATCACATTTATGTTTGAACGGTACGCGGCCCTGAAGTGACATGCATGTGCAGAGGAAAACGCAACGTTACATAGTGCGTGGTGTTTTCAGAAGTAAATATGGATGCTTCTTGTGTTTGTCTGGCAATTTGGACGTACTTGCACAGGTGGAACCAACAAAATTGATGAAGGAGAGAAGGAGATTGAGAAAAAGGGAGCTCAAATGTTAACAATGGCCTTTTGTGAAGCTGTGGCTGCTTCCTCTGTACAGATGTAGACTGGATGCGGAGTCGGAACCAACAGTGGTGGGATGGCAACATGGGGGCCGTCAAAGTCAGAAGAAATGCGACAGCACTGTTCTGACTACGGTCGCTTTGACATCGATCCGATATCCGATTTACGACCACATATGAAAGCGGCCCGGGTCAGGTCCGATCAAATCGGATTTGCGGCGTTCAAACTATCATTAAACAATCCAATATGAGACATATATGGGCAAAAAATCAGAATTGAGCTGCAGTGTGAACCTTAGTTGCCTCTGCCATGATTTCAAACGATTAGTAATTAGTAATTGCATTGTTTTATTTATCTGTGACATTGTGCCATAAATGTAAATGGGATAGGAGCCTAAATTCATTTTGAGTGGTCTTTGCCATTAGTACGGATGTGATGATCCTATCTGTGCTGCTGTCAATACAAACAAATCACAACAAAAATACTTCTCATTTTGGTAATAAGGTTTGTATGCAACAGCTCCACACAAATGTTTGAGAACAGGGCAAACGTTGGGCTAAATGTGAGGGAGACAAGAGATGAATAGGTCCAAATACAAAGGCACACATTCATGGAAAGTCACACACACCAAAGATGTGAGTGTTTTGTGCATCTTCAGCTGCCCTGGCGACCAACCTTTTACCACAAACCCATAACAGGTCGGCCTCATTCAGGTAGGCGGCCTCCCTGCCCTCACAGGCACTCACTGCCTCCTTGTATCCCCAAAATCAATGGAGATGTAAATAAGTTCATGCATTTGGGGGTCTTTGTTTGAAATGCTCATGTTGGAGAGTCGTGGCAAGTGCCCATTATTTGTCTCCCCTTTCTCAACCCCCCTCCCATTTCCTGTCCTTCCACAGAGGGCCGGTTCAGATGCTTTGTCGTGGCTGCTGCTGAAAGGAAGCTTGTTTTTTTTTGTTTTTTTCCCCCCCAGAAATGTTGATGAGCTGCTGTTTGAGCACTGGTGTGTTTGTGTCCCCAGAGCCCAGATGCTATTGACAAAAACAAATACAAAAAACAGTAACGGCACAGACTGTTAGCCTTGCAAACACATGTCACAGATAAACCCAAAACAAGACCCAGTATTCAGATCTCGACCTTCTTTAGTTAACGTATGTATTGTAAATTCTCCTCAATTTTATTCTGTCTGTATTTTTGGCACAGTATGGCTGCTGACAAACAGACGTATTGATGTCTAATTCTCTAATTGAACAGGTGACCATTCATAGATCACTAATTGAATAGGTTGAATCACTAAACATCAGAGATAATACTATCTGAATTTTAATTCAGGGCAATTTAGCCCACCATAACAGAAAGTGCAAAATAACTGGATAAATAAAAAAGCCAATATGAAGGGATTTCATTGCTAAAAGCACCGAGCAATCAGATGAAATCACGGCAGTTTTGAATTTGGCAGGAGTATAGCGTCTGAAGCTTTTTGCTATAATAGCCACAGCTATTATGAGCATTAGCCCAATTCCCTCACGAATTCCGTACTCTCTGGTTAGATGGGTCAAAAATACAAACACACACACACACACACACACACATGCATGCACACAAATGCATCTTTTGCATCTGGTCCAGTCAGTGCTTACGGTGAGGCTGCGAGTATTTGCAAGTTGACTATTGAGGAAAGGCAAGAGGGCAAAAGGGACGTGCTGCCATAATACATTTACTAATAACTGTTTATTGTTGGTTCCCCAAGGGAGGCACTTTATGGAAATGACTGGATATGAAGGGCAGAGGTGCAAGAAGGCCACTGGGAAAATTAGCTTTTTAGAATCCCCCACAACATCCTACCAGCTTCGTACCTTGTCTACCTGTGGTGTGTCACCCCTGGAGCTCAGATCATACACATCTGTTTGTTTATGCTCATGCAGATGCACAAAATGAGGGCGAATTATCAAAAATAAAAACTTGATGAATAGTTTTAGCAATTTTTATGTAAATGCTGTCTTTCAAACGTGACACTATTTCCTTCGTATCTCCAGTTCACACTTTAGAAGACAGTGCACTCTGCACAAAACACTAATTAACACAGATATGTAATTCACGACTGCTCTTTCTTATACTCGGGTAAGGTGTGATCTTGCACTTATCTGCATATATTAATTAAGTGTATCCCTACTTAATAACACACAACTCCACTGCATTAATGAATCGACTATTACAATGAAACGCAACACATCTTCACACTCAGAGTACCTACATTTACTAACACTTTGCATATTTTAACACCTTCACGACCCAGCAGGCATTTCACAATACATAATGAAGCGCCATTTGTTATGCAAATCAGACAGTAAACCTCATGTAAAATATACACTGGCTAAGCTTCTTTCCTACTGAAAACTGTTTCGTCTTTGCTGTTCGATGGGACTGAAGGTTGATCAGCATGGTAAAGTCCGGCGCACGTCTGGCGTGCTGGCCTAAATTGAGTCCCGTTTGTTTTGATGGGTCAATTTATCAGACTGCTGATTCTGCAAGAAAATTTAGTATACACCCTGTATGCACAGTAGAGATGTCAAATCCAGCTTCTTTTGGGGATTTGAGTCCTTTTGAAATTGCTGCTCAGACTCAGATCTGACTGGATCTGGCTATATGAGATTTGCATTTCTCCACTCCGTATAAAGAAACATAGCAATCCTTCCAGTGAAACAGGAAACTGCTTTCTCTGACTAGAAATGAATGCTTCTGATGTTGAAAGATGACAAATACGTTTAGGAAATAATGTGTGATGATGTTTTAAGATGCTTTTTTGAAGAAGAGGATAAATGAAAAAAAGCAACACCAACTGTATTTAAAAAAATAGACATTATGATGTGAGGGATAACACTTTTTCCCTAATAATAGCTTTTATGCGCTCCATATTCATTTATGGATGCATAGTCTGAAGAAAAGACAAGTCCTGCAGAGCAGTGGTTCTGACTGCATTTTCTCGAGATGTGTTCATCCTGGATTCCTGGATGAAAAAAAAAAAAAAGAAAAAAGAACGCTTTGTTTCCAACAGTGTACCTAACATGCCAGCAGCTAAAGCAGAGAGCTGGCAGTGTGTTTGTGTATGTTGTAATGCACAGGATAGACGGGGAAAGTGATTTGTAATTCCTGCATGTCCCTGATGTGAACAGCAGAGCCAGTACAAGAATTCAGTTGGGTATCGTTAGGGATTCAGGAGTCCCACAGATACAGGTGATTAATTTGGATCTGCAGGGATTTGCACGTTGCTAGTGCACACAGGACCATTCAGCAGATTTACTCTACACATTTTATATGTATAAAATAAATTAAAGAGGAGGGTAAGGTTTAGACAAAGCCCCTGTGTAACATAAGAAAGTCAACTAACCTCTTAACAATGATGGAAACAGCATTTTTTTTTTTCAGTTTACTGAATCACAAAAATCACCAAAATATTCACTAAAAAGATGCATTAAGCGGATCATCCAGTGCAAGTTTAAAAGTTTCCTTGCCCATTGTTGGAGGTGATTGCTAGTTTTAAATTTATTTTAAGTCTGCAACTGCTCGACTGCTCAGCATGGCTCTGGAACATCTGGAGTGTGAACTGGCAGTTTAAGCTACTGACTAACGCGTGTTCACTATAAGCTACTGGTACGTTCAGTAACTGGACTACCAATCCAGCTGTGGCACTCAAGAACGCATGTACATTTTAACCATAATCCTGCCATATCATTTTCATAGAGTTCCGACTAAAAGTATAGAAAAAGAAATCTATAAAAAAATAAAATCACTTATAGTAATATTTCTGCTTGTTCCTATTCACACAATATTTCAGACACGTCTTCTGTACCGTACATTTGTTGATGATTTGGCAAACTCATCTCTTTCTAAGTCACAGTCATTAAATAACTTAAAGTTACCTGTCCTGTGCATTTCCTTGAACCTGAT
Source organism: Xenentodon cancila (assembly GCA_014839995.1). Classification (NCBI taxonomy): domain Eukaryota; kingdom Metazoa; phylum Chordata; class Actinopteri; order Beloniformes; family Belonidae; genus Xenentodon; species Xenentodon cancila. Next base: position 25,254,149 of record CM026208.1, on the reverse strand, counting down.
ACATCTATGTTTTAACAAGAGTTTAGGTAATTTATTTAACACATGAAGTAATTTGTAGAGATGCTCCGATTGACTAGCCAGGGAAATTTGCAGATTTTCAGCTTGACCGGCATAACCTGTGACCTGCCAGTCACCCTCACTTTTTTACTGATTTCATTCCAGTCCATTTTGCACATGCACCATGTAATGGTGCAAATGCAATGCTTTCACATTAAACGTGGAAGCATTGCATATACATGTAGCAGGAGCAGTATAATAATGTGGACATTTTTACAGACCATAGACTTGAATATTGTTGGACAGATGATCTGCAATGTCATGCCATTGGTTTTCTGAAGAGCAGTTTACATGTCCCATCTTTTATGTAATGTGGGCACCGTGTTGTGAAAGGGCAAACGGAAATTTTCAGTTTCACATAGTGAAACAGAAATGTTAATGTTAGTTAGATGTTCTGACAACTTCACTAAGCTTCATAGCACAACGATGACTGATGAGGAAGTGATGATGGCTGGCTACTGGCTACACAGATTACCAATCAAAAGACTTTTATAAAGCAATATCCATCCATCCATCCATTATCTATACCCGCTTAATCCGTCTCCAGGTCACGGGGGTCTGTCGGAGCCTATCCCGACGCATAGTAGGCGAAAGGCAGGGGTCCACCCTGGACAGGTTGCTAGTCCGTCCCAGGGCCACATATAGAGACAGACAATCATGCACACTCACATTCACACCCATGAGCAATTTAGTATGATCAATTAACCTACCCTGCATGTTTTTGGACTGTGGGAGGAAGCCGGAGTACCCGGAGGGAACCCACGCAAGCACGGGGAGAACATGCAAACTCCACACAGAAAGACCCACTGGGCCGGGAGACATAAAGCAATATGTATCGCTTTATATTAATTCATCTGAAGTGGTATTTGAGCCTTATTGGATGTGAAATCTAGTAATAGAGATCAAACATTTTTTGAATCAGTATTTAACAATGTTAATTTGTGATGCAAAATAGTCTTTTTTAATATGGAAAAGAGGTCAATTTTATGTGAAGCAAAAACATTATATAAATTCACCTGATGATAATATGATATTGATAATATAACATGATAATAACAGTAGTCAACGTTTGAAGTGGATTAAAAACACATGTTCATGTTATGAAAGAACTTTGAACAATATCCACTCTTGTCTTTGAAAAACTTTGATTAAATCCTTTGATCCACATCTAGTTGTTGACAATTGTATATCGCTAAAACCACACATTCATTATTGATCCTAAGTAATGAAGTCAAAGTTCATAGACTACTGTTACTATAATAATATTAATAATAATAATAATGTTTTACATAGCAGCAAATAGCTATGCAACAACCATTTCTACTACAATTTTACAATACCAAAAAATAAAAATAAAATATATGCTAAAAAAATAAAAACTCATTATGCAAAAAAATAATAATTGTGGACCCTTGAGTATAAAAAGTATAATTGGATAATTAGAGTTCTTCTAAAAAATCAGAACCCTGCAGAATCTGTATCAGCATGTCACCCTCACTGAAAAATTGTGAGAGTCAACCAAGAAAATTGGAATCAAAGCATCTCTAGTAAAACACATGAATGCAAGGCAAGTTTATTTGTTGAGCACAATTCATACACAAGGCAATTCAAAGTGCTTTTCTAGCTACATAAAAGTAGTTGGTTCATGTGGCTTTAACATGTCCGAGATGTACTTTGGTGTTAAGCCATGAAGAGACAAAGCTGTTTTAAAGTCTGTTCTCTGAACGACAGGAAGCCAATGCAGAGACTTGAGGACTGGACTAACATAGTCGTGTTTCCTGGTTCTAGTCAGGACTCGAGCAGCAGCAGTATGGTTGTCCTGCAGCTGTCTTATAGCTCGTGTAAAGCCCAGTGAGCAGGCTGTTACAGTAGTCTAACCTACTGGAGACAATTGCATGGATTAGTCCTTCTAAATCTGGTTGGGATACTATTCCTTTGATTCTGGCAAGGTTTTTTTAGATGGTAAAAATCTGCTGATGTTATTGATTTAATGTGTCTCTTTGTTTCTGTAGACCACAAACAATGATTTCAGTTTTGTCTGAAGTTAACCAGAGAAAATTGTTTTGCATTAACACACTGATCTATTTAATGCAGTGACACAAGGAATCTACAGGCCCATGTTCTCCTGCCGTCAGTGAAACGTAGATCGGAGTGTCATCTGCATAGCTGTGGTAGTACATGGAAGCATGTACAGATTGAACAAAAGGAATCCCAGGATTGACCCCTGGGGAACCCTGCAGATCAAAGCCATTTGGTCTGAAACAAGTTACAAATTTCAACAAAGTACCTCCTGTACTTGAGATCGGACCTGAACGAGTTGAAAGCATTATTAGAGATTCCAACTCAGTCGTCTAACCTCTGTAATAAAATCACATGGTCAACTGCGTCAAAGGTAGCGCTCAGGTCCAGCAGAACTAAGACTAAGACTTTGACTGCATCTGTGTTCGGGCGGACATCAACTGTCACATTGATCAGAGCTGTCTCAGTGCTGTGGTGGGGCCTAAAGCCTGATTGGGAAGTATGAAAAGCATTGTTAGATAGGAGAGAGTCAAAAATATAGTTTGAGCGCAGTTTTTGTTCAGCAGGATCATCACACAGTGTGGAAACATGCACATGTGTGCACAAACGCGTAAACTCACATATCATGTTATATTCATACTGCACTCCTTCCACTCATAACTGTTGACCTTTTTGCTTAAACACAATATCATGCCACAGACTTACGTGTCTCTCCATGTCTTATTAGTGTGTGTAACTTAAGTGTCAGAGAATGTCAATAATTTGAATTTAAGCACAGATGATACGCTTGAATAGATGTTAGAAATACATCATCATGTCCGCTTCCTTTCTAACACAGGATTCATTGGATGTGTAATATATTATATTGAATGAATATTATTTTTTTGGTGAGTGTCAAATCAATTTTTCACATAAAATAATTAATTTCATGTAGCTGTATTGACTCTGCAGAGCTGACATCTAGCATACTTTTGTTTTCCTGCCAGTTTAATGGCAGGTCAGCTTAAGTCATCCTTGTTGTGACACTGAAGTCACGTTTAGCCTCATGTGCAGCCCCGAGTGAAACCTGAAACGTTGAAGCCTTGGTTGGTAACGTATTAAACCACAGCTGAGTTAACCTCATGCTATCTGACAACCAAATGGGCCCAGAGGTTTTGTATGCAGCACAAAAATCTGTGCACAGTTCCCTCCAGGATTTCTGGTTGCAACAGAAATCCAGATATACCTGTGTAAAAGCTAACTTATCTAAAAGAGACTATAAAAAAAAATTGAAGAAAGAAACATACATGTACACACAACGGAAAGCCTGATTATATGCAAGGTGGAAAAATCCTAAAGTCACTGATAAATACTTAAACTTCATCCACTCCAGACACAAAGATCCTGAACATTTCCTGGCTCAAATATAGATTTTTTTATGCCTGTGGCAGTCATGATCCAACATTTTCTATATAATGAACTAGTGAAGAGACCATTATGATATCTGAAAGAATGAGAAAATATACTCTGTTACTCATCTGTGCAGGACGAAAGGATTTTGACTTCACCACAGCAATATTTCACTGCTGGATTCAAGCATACAGCTTCATATTGTTTGGTCACCTGTTTACTTAATAGTTAACTAAACAAGGTAAACTGGAAGGGGATAAAAAACTGCCACTAGCCAGGAGAAACAGATGACCATTTATGCTAAAAGATTTATTTTAGAGAAAGAAAAATCACCATAAGACAGAGCCCTACTATGCAACCAACTTGTTTAATGAAACAAATGCAACTTCTGGAACTAAAGCAGGTAAATACCTGGCAGGACACTGAGCACATCTCTTTTGACGTATCTTGAAATAACTCTTGCATTGCAGGATTATACATGAAAACGTTTGTCAAGCCTGCTCATTTTGCATACATTTGTTTGTGTTTACTCTGCAATGACACGGCTGGGTGAGCCTGTTGACCTCTCAGTGAAGTACAGGGAAAGACTATTTTCCTCATTCTACAGAGGAAGCAGGAGTCCAAAACCCTGCTGCTTTTGGCCAAAAGATGTGTTTTGACTAGTGGATTTGCTTTTTGGCCCCTCTGCTGATGCTATTCTGCGGTTGGGAAGAGTCCCCATGAAGACTGAGCCAGCTATGATCCAATCTGGACCCAGCTAGACTGCATCACGAAGAAACTCCAGACACATGGTTAAATGGATTATAACTCTCTGTCTGTCTTCATGTGTCTGTATGAAACGGAAAGAGACACAGAGACACAGACATGAGCAAATACCCATACGGCCTCTCGAACTTCAGCTGCGCTGGACAGCTTTACATAAATCAGACTAAATAATAAGGGAGAGCTACAAGATGAAGAGTGACACATCATCACTAATTACAGCTTGGACCTTCTTTGTCATACATAATACAAGCTGTCAGGCGATCCGACCGATTTTTAACGTTGAGTAATATTCTTGACTAGACAAAGTTATTTGGAAAAAAAACCTGAGGGCGTTTACTTTCAACACTATATATATATATATATATATATATATATATATGTATATATATATATATATATGTGTGTGTGTGTGGTATTGATGTGACTGCTGACAGATGTAGAAGATGAGTTCTGAGGTGTACAGGTAGCTCTCTGGACACATTCAGACGAATGCTTTCAAAACTGCTGGGACTGTGCGCGTCACACCCAGATGGTTAATAAAATGATCAAAACGGACATTCCTGTAAAAACCCTCTAGCTGTGTTAACGCATGTGATTCGAAACTCTTGGATAACTTTATATTTGCTGTCATGGTTAAGTTCAAATATGTGTAGTTACTGTTCACAAAGTGGTTGCATCGCCATTCAAAGTGACTTTTCGTCTATGGCAGCCGTAGTGCAGTGGGTGAGTGGAGTATAGTTTAAAACCACTTTAACGTGCGCATTTAACCCTTTTCATCAGTGTGGCAGCTTGCTGAAAAACGTTACTGTTGAAATAAATTAGTTAAACTACTTTTCTTTAATGAATCACATTTAATCATAAAATAACGTTGATCTTTATTCATATATGACCCTTTGTTGTGGAGACTGTTTTTGCTTCTCAGTTGTTGGAGGGTTGTCCATCACTGAGGAGGTCAATGGTTTCATTTTCAGTTTTCACGCAGATCTGTGGGCAAGACTCAGTCCATTTCCAGTCTCCTTGAAACCGTGCAAATTGAAATTGTGAATAGAAAATACACTTAATGAAAGTGCATGCATTTTGACAAACCCCCACATAATATTAAAAAAATGTTTTCCTCTCATGAGGTGTTTTATGTGGTGATTTAAATGAGCAACGTTCCGTTTCAAAACAGATTTTTCACATCTACAAGTCACTTGACATAACAAAAAAAAAGTATTTCTAGGAAACAGATCCCTTGTGTTTGATGAAACAGGTGCAACAAGAAGAGTTATTGCATTGCACAACTCATCCAAATTTGTTGGACTCTTCCTGAAGATTTGGATGCGACTCCATGAAAATATGGAAAATGGCCCCACAGAAATGTTCAGCTCCATGCGTACGGGGCCTTCCTTGCAAAAGCTCTTTGCAGATGTCTTTCTCAAGTAAAAGTAATCAAGGCTGGAGTAGTTGCAGTAAAAAAAATTAACCTGTTAGTTGAGGTTCAGGATATCTGACGCAAAGACACAGCATTTGTCACAGAACGTGACTTATTGGAAAAAACAATCATTCAAAGTTAAGTTTTTAAAAACATTTTAAAATATTGCTTAAGTTTTGCACTAAATGTGTATTGGAAACACCTGTTCTGAATCTCAGAGTACATAAGAGTTCATAAATCATGAAAAAAAAGAATGCTGTGTGAGTGTCTGTATGAATAGAAATCTCTCTTGAGCAGTTAAATAAAATTATAAAGGTCCTGTGCAAATAATATACTTGTGTGCAATAGTTGAACCTTTAGAGTACACTGATATTGTACATACAGTGGTGGGGTCACCTTGCTTTTCTTATTATTTAACCATCTCTTTGTAAAATCGATTAATTAAAAAATTAGCTGTCCTTTATAACCCAACTAATAATACGCATTTATGTCACTCACCAATGTTTCCTTTACTTACTTTACTGGATATTTACTCAATAAAACAATTGTGATATTCCATGAGGGGGGTGAAAGGACAAAATCAAAGAGCCTAATTCCTGGCAGAGGCATGAAGACATACCTAAATGTGGGAGAGAAATGGGAAGGCGACCAGGCACACAGGCAGCCAGCCTGAACTGTAATTAATGAACAAGTTTCTCATGATTAACTTTTATTAAGCGATACTCCTGAGTCCTCCAGCCGGCAGGTAATAGGAGAGGCCTGGGGAGTGGGAGAGAGGGATGGTGCGAGGGAAGGACGAAAGAGGTAGACACTCGACCCCATTATTTCTCCTCAGCCGCTTGTAAAAACAGCATCCCATGAACTCATAAAATCTTTTCCCACTGTAAATGGGCCCTTTTAAGATGTGGCCTGCAGAATTAGAAGGGCACACTGCACCGCAGCGAAAGTCTCGCATGCTGGGAATGCTTTACACCGGCATTTTCAGAGGGTGCCTTTTTTTATTCTTCCCCTCACTCACAATAAATAATATTCACATCTTGAAACCATGTCTGTTGACTATATTTTTAATATTATGTTACCAGAGCAAAGATGGTACCATATTATTTACATATTATCTACGTTTTAGGACTGGTTGTGGTGGTATGCAATATTTTAAGAGTTAGGTCACAACCCTGCAGGTGCAGAAACATGCAGTCTTTATTTTTATGTGAGTTCTAATGTTAACTCACTCGGTGATGTCATACCTCAGTGATGTTAGTGTTGATCTTTCTCCAAATATAAAAAAAAGAGGATGTTGACCACTGGAAATGTCAGCTCTGAGGAAACAGAGCAATGGTAGGAATCATTTGTTTTATTTTGAAAGGATAGAAATAAAGTTTCACGAAATGCTGTGTGATGCCTCAGCCTACGGTGCAACTGTGATGGTTCAGGCAGCAAATGAAGGGAAGCTCACAGACATAACAGTCTGAGAAAAGCTGCTGGCCGCTGCCAGACTTTCCAGACAGAGTGCACCACATGCACACAACTTCAGATCTCGGAGGAACTCTGGCTAACTTGGCTAACGTGGAAGCTTTGGATAACTTGAATTTAGATAATCAATTATGCATCGCTTTATTCTTTTGTAGCCGTTACAATCATATGTTCAGTTATATTAACTCGTTCTCCCCTTGCAAAGCAAATAACTGAAGAATTCAAAATATAATTTCCTGAAAAATATCCTAGGTCACAACATTGTTAATTTTGTATCTCTGTGACCGGTATGAACATCACAATATGTACTAGCTGTAGGCCTTTCATTATGTTTAAGTACAATATGAAAATGTAAGTCATGCTGCCTCCTTCTGACTTAAAAATATGTCTAATTTAACTGATTCAGGACCAGCAACTCAAGACATCAACAATGCTAGAAACAAGGTGCCAGTTTTTCTGGAGCTGATCTGCATCAGTCATTTTTGTGCTTCCTCTATATGTCACTCTTTTCATTAAAATCTTATTTGGACCGTCTACGTTGAAGTTGCTTGTTGTTCACTCCATGTTTTGAAGTCTTTGGTGGTGAAAGCTTGGTCATATTGGGACTCAGAAGAACACAAAGCAGCTTTCTAGATCCTGAAATAACAAACCACTCGACTGTCATATAACAGTAACATGTAGGAGGTCTTTTTGGTTCCCAAACATCTTCTGATGAAGACTTCCAGAGTTGGCCATGTTCAGGCTGGTCAGGTCTCCAATTATTGAATTAAGTTGTCTATAAATTAACTGTTGGCCCCCATCAACTATTCAACTTAGTCATAGTGCAGTTACAGCCGTTCAGCCATCACGTTCACGTGTAAGTCGTAGATTTGGAGCTAATAGACTATAAACATTAATATGTGAAGGTACAAGACCTGCACACGAAACACAAAGGCTAGAGTTCTGCTATCGTGAACAAAACAGTTCAGTCGGTGAGTGTTGAGAATGAAGGCTGCCCAGTAGGACTTATTTGAAAATGAAAACACACATTGAGTAGCTACAACTGTAGCTCATCTGTTTACTGTAGCTACCGCCCAGTAAACAGATGAGTTCCAGTAAAAAGTACGTTTTTAATTGGGAGGAGAACGACGTAGTTGGTAGGAGAACAACACGGTGAGAAGGAGTTGGGGAGGAGAACAACGCGGTTGGTAGGAGAACAACACGGTGAGAAGGAGTTGGGGAGGAGAACAACACGGTTGGTAGGAGAACAACACAGTCAGAAGGAGTTGGATAGGAGAACATCATGGTTGGTAGGAGAACAACACAGTCAGTAGAAGAACAACACAGTCAGAAGGAGTTGGATAGGAGAACAACACAGTCAGTAGGAGTTGGGGAGGAGAACAACACAGTCAGTAGAAGAACAACACAGTCAGAAGGAGTTGGGGAGGAGAACAACACAGTCAGTAGGAGTTGGATAGGAGAACATCACAGTCGGTAGGAGAACAACACAGTCAAAAGGAGTTGGGGAGGAGAACAACACAGTTAGCAGGAGAACAACACAGTCAGTAGGAGAACAACACGGTCAGAAAGAGTTGGATAGGAGAACATCACAGTTGGTAGGAGAACAACACAGTCAGAAGGAGTTGGATAGGAGAACATCATGGTTGGTAGGAGAACAACACAGTCAGTAGAACAACAACACAGTCAGAAGGAGTTGGGGAGGAGAACAACACAGTCAGTAGGAGTTGGATAGGAGAACATCATAGTCGGTAGGAGAACAACACAGTCAGAAGCAGTTGGATAGGAGAACATCACGGTTGGTAGGAGAACAACACAGTCAGAAGCAGTTGGATAGGAGAACATCACGGTTGGTAGGAGAACAACACAGTCAGTAGGAGAACAACATGGTCAGAAGGAGTTGGGGAGGAGAACAACACGGTTGGTGGGAGAACAACACAGTCGGCAGGAGTTGGGGAGGAGAACATCACAGTCAGTAGAAGAACAACACGGTGAGAAGGAGTTGGGGAGGAGAACAACACGGTTGGTAGGAGAACAACACGGTGAGAAGGAGTTGGGGAGGAGAACAACACGGTTGGTAGGAGAACAACACAGTCAGAAGGAGTTGGATAGGAGAACATCATGGTTGGTAGGAGAACAACACAGTCAGTAGAAGAACAACACAGTCAGAAGGAGTTGGATAGGAGAACAACACAGTCAGTAGGAGTTGGGGAGGAGAACAACACAGTCAGTAGAAGAACAACACAGTCAGAAGGAGTTGGGGAGGAGAACAACACAGTCAGTAGGAGTTGGATAGGAGAACATCACAGTCGGTAGGAGAACAACACAGTCAAAAGGAGTTGGGGAGGAGAACAACACAGTTAGCAGGAGAACAACACAGTCAGTAGGAGAACAACACGGTCAGAAAGAGTTGGATAGGAGAACATCACAGTTGGTAGGAGAACAACACAGTCAGAAGGAGTTGGATAGGAGAACATCATGGTTGGTAGGAGAACAACACAGTCAGTAGAACAACAACACAGTCAGAAGGAGTTGGGGAGGAGAACAACACAGTCAGTAGGAGTTGGATAGGAGAACATCATAGTCGGTAGGAGAACAACACAGTCAGAAGCAGTTGGATAGGAGAACATCACGGTTGGTAGGAGAACAACACAGTCAGAAGCAGTTGGATAGGAGAACATCACGGTTGGTAGGAGAACAACACAGTCAGTAGGAGAACAACATGGTCAGAAGGAGTTGGGGAGGAGAACAACACGGTTGGTGGGAGAACAACACAGTCGGCAGGAGTTGGGGAGGAGAACATCACAGTCAGTAGAAGAACAACACAGTCAGAAGGAGTTGGGGGAGGAGAACAACACAGTCAGTAGAAGAACAACACAGTCAGAAGGAGTTGGGGAGGAGAACAACACAGTCAGTAGGAGTTGGATAGGAGAACATCACAGTCGGTAGGAGAACAACACAGTCAAAAGGAGTTGGGGAGGAGAACAACACAGTTAGCAGGAGAACAACACAGTCAGTAGGAGAACAACACGGTCAGAAAGAGTTGGATAGGAGAACATCACGGTTGGTAGGAGAACAACACAGTCAGAAGGAGTTGGGGAGGAGAACAACACAGTCAGTAGAAGAACAACACAGTCAGTAGGAGAACAACACAGTCAGAAAGAGTTGGATAGGAGGACATCACGGTTGGTAGGAGAACAACACAGTCAGAAGGAGTTGGGGAGGAGAACATCACGGTTGGTAGGAGAACAACACAGTCAGAAGGAGTTGGGGAGGAGAACAACACAGTTAGTAGGAGAACAACACAGTCAGTAGGAGAACAACACGGTGAGAAGGAGTTGGATAGGAGAACATCATGGTTGGTAGGAGAACAACACAGTCAGTAGAAGAACAACACAGTCAGAAGGAGTTGGATAGGAGAACATCATGGTTGGTAGGAGAACAACACAGTCAGTAGAAGAACAACACAGTCAGAAGGAGTTGGAAAGGAGAACAACACAGTCAGTAGGAGTTGGGGAGGAGAACAACACAGTCAGTAGAAGAACAACACAGTCAGAAGGAGTTGGGGAGGAGAACATCACAGTCGGTAGGAGAACAACACAGTCAAAAGGAGTTGGGGAGGAGAACAACACAGTTAGCAGGAGAACAACACAGTCAGTAGGAGAACAACACGGTCAGAAAGAGTTGGATAGGAGAACATCACAGTTGGTAGGAGAACAACACAGTCAGAAGGAGTTGGATAGGAGAACATCATGGTTGGTAAGAGAACAACACAGTCAGTAGAACAACAACACAGTCAGAAAGAGTTGGATAGGAGGACATCACGGTTGGTAGGAGAACAACACAGTCAGAAGGAGTTGGGGAGGAGAACATCACGGTTGGTAGGAGAACAACACAGTCAGAAGGAGTTGGCGAGGAGAACAACACAGTAGGAGAACAACACAGTCAGTAGGAGAAAAACACGGTCAGAAAGAGTTGGATAGGAGTACATCACGGTTGGTAGGAGAACAACACAGTCAGTAGGAGTTGGATAGGAGAACATCACGGTTGGTAGGAGAACAACACAGTCAGTAGGAGAACAACACGGTCAGAAGGAGTTGGGGAGGAGAACAACACGGTTGGTGGGAGTTGGATAGGAGAACATCACGGTTGGTAGGAGAACGACACAGTCGGCAGGAGTTGGGGGTTAGAACGACACAGTCTGTAGGAGAACAACAGAGGTGTTGGTACTAAGCCAAGATCCCAGGACACGCCCATCCAGCTGACACAAAGAGTAAAAGTCAAAACCTACCACAGACTGAGACGAGGCACAGAGTGCATCTCCACAGATCAAAAAGTGACACTTCAAAACCTTACTATGTGGAACTATGTGGAACGCTGTGGAACGCTGTGGAACGCGGTGGAACGCGGTGGAACGCGGTGGAACGTTGTATCAGCTGTGTTTACTAAATGCATAAACTGAAAGTTAATGAAGTCAAATACATGGTAGTAATCTTGGCACTGGGAGTAGTAATTATTATATTGATAAATGTGAATAAATGTGGAAAAAAGCGTTCATATATGTGAGAGATAAGCTAGAATCTTCCTTTGTCTGGTTCTTCGGGCTGCAGACATTATAATGATTCAGTACTTCAATTTAATCTCTGATTTGCTTACTGTATTATGAAATAGACATTTGTACTGTATGAGCTGTTTTAGCGCAGTATAAATTATTCATCAATTTCATCTCTTACTCTGCTAAATAAAAATAAGAATTAAAAACAGCATCTGGAGCAAACTGAGACAGAGTCAAGTGACTTCGCAATATCTGATTTTAACTGAAAACAAATCATCTCTGCATAACATCACTGTTTTGCACATTTCCAGCATGTTGAACAAAACTGTACCAGCACATCAGGCTTTTGGGAAATATATACGGAGAAACACACGGAATCAAAATAAATCTCACATTTCCAAATATAATAAATGAAAATCCCGGCTGCTAAGACTTAGCTAGATCTGGCTCATCCATCTCAATCACACGGCCAAAGCCGGCGTGGTCTTTATGTAGGAGCGTTTCATAAGGTGACGCCTCAGACGCCTCTGCTTCATAAAGCAGCATTAGCCAAAAGGGCTCACATCGCCACCCCGCCGCCTCACGACTCCTGGGTCTGCTAGCATGCCTGCTAGCATATGTTATTAAAATGACACCTGCTTCAAACCATCGCCACAGAGGGTCACGCTGGCAGCCATTATCTGGTACCTGCTTTGTGGTTTTTGAGAAGAAAGAGGTACTATAACTGTAAGGTCAGAAAACAAAAAGGAGCTGTGAAAAATTGCAAAGAAAAGAAGAATTGAGCATCTGTTTAAAAGTCAGCTGATAATCCTTTGTCAGTCACATCTTTACAACCATATCATCCTTTTGTTTTAGGCTATCTGCTTGTCTCGGTCATTAACACCTGTGATGCGTCCTAAGAATATATATGTGGCCTGGAAACAATAAATGCCATTGTGCAGGATAACACGACAACAAAAGGTAAAGAAAGCACAAGTCATTTATCGTGCAGGAGTCTTCGTGTGTGTAAATGTGTGAGAAGAAAAGGTGAGGACACAAAGAGACTCAGTAAAGACTTCAAGTGTTTGGGGGCATTTGCAGTGACAAGTACTGTACGTGTGAGAGTATGTTTAATAAAAATTAAGCCAAAAGGGAAAATATATGCATATGTGGGCAAGTGCACTCTGTTCTGCTTCCGTAGGATTTAAGAAGTTAAGTTGCAACCAGTTGCTGCCAGTCATCAGCCCTTGCTAAAATGATCATCATCAGGTGTGCAGACCTCTATAAAGACAGATGTGTCTATGGATTTGCTGGTCAGGCATGTGTTAACGCAATGCAAAAAGGGGAAGACATAAGCAGTGGTTTTAGAAAAGCAACTGTTGCTGCATATCAGTTTAAAAAGGTTATAAAACCTATTCAAGACAAGTTGGAGTTCGAAGTTTTCCAATGAGAAAGATTATCCACGAGTGGGAAACATCCAGGAAATCGACCAGTCTTCCCAGGAGTGGATGACCTGGCAAATTTACCTAAAGGTCAGACCATGCAGTGCTCGAAGAAATCAGAAATCAAAATCCAAGAGCTACATTTTAGTCCACGCAGCCCTCACCGAGTACGAAAAATCTTGTTGTCCATGACTGTGACAGGACAATTATAACAGGCCTGAGCAAGAACGATTTGTTTGGTGGAGTTGCCAAGAGAAAATCTCTTCCTTCTAAACATAACCATGGAAGTGGTTTGCTGAACAAACCATAAGACTTTTGGAACAACACACTATGGACAAATGAGACCAAAGAGGATTTTGTTTAACCACCTCCTGAAAAGGTTTTGCGATATTTGACATTTTCCCTCGAATCCCAAATATTTCCATCACAGTTTTGCCTGATATTTAGGATTTGATCAAATCTAGTGGTAATGGAAATGCATCTACTGAGTCAACCGAGAACCCCTCTGTATCCCACAGCCCTCTAGAGTTAAATAAGAGCACACTTGTTTGATAGCGCTTGGTCAAACGTTGGTCGCGCAACAGGACAATGATTTAAAGCAGAACAAATGAAGGTGAACACTAGGAGCGTCCTAGTCCAACAGGAACAGGAGAATGGACCCCTCGCAGCTCTTCCTCTGCACCTATGAGAGGCTGATAAAGCCACACGACTACGGCGTTATCACTGCTACGTCTATCTGCATGCTGTTGAATACACAGCATAGTAATACCAGCTTTTTCCCTTCTTTTCGGCTTCAATTTTGTTAATCAAATAATGGCTTGGCAAAAAAATTACATTTGTTTTTTTTTATAATCTGCGATTGTATTTGTTAATATCAACGCCCACGTTTTTACAACCTTTGCACATTACTGTATGTTGTATGTAGGTTTTATTGTTTCAACAGGACATATTTTTGAACAGGACAAATTGGTGCAATCTAGAGCTAAATAGACAGAAGAAACTGATTGAATCCTGATTGTGTTTGTCTGCCATAAACAAGTTGACCCGTAGTTTGTGAATATAATCTGTGAATCAGCCGCTGTTATTGCTACCTGGCAGACTTTGATAAAAGCTCTGAATTTATGTCCATACATGTCAGGGTATCTGCGTATGAAGTGAGGACACACAAAAGCGCCGACGGCCTGGCTGATGTATCAGCTTCCAGCTTTCCTTGCGTCCGGCTGACACTTCTGAAAATTGAAATCGGCAAGGGCCTTGTTCGCCGATGAATGGTCCTGCAGTGAAGGATGCGCACAAACAAACGTACACGCTCAGCTATTTCCCATTCATGGAGAATATATTCCATACAGCCCCCAGCCCCCACACAAGACATATTTTAGAGCATTAATGAAATCTAAATGAAATCTTAACATACTGGTGTGGCTCTGCGCGTCCCTCATGTCTTGTGCGGATTGCACATGTTCGGTGGAAAGTTCACGGCGGGGCAGCCTTGGTAATGGAGGAGCCGTTTGCATTGCATCATGGGTTTAATGTGAGCACCTGGATGCTCCTGATAAACAAACATACTGGTTTTCTCCCTTACAGTCACGTTAGTACAGCTCTTTTGGGAAGATTACTAAAGTTACCAAATTCCACTTACTGTGACACAGAAATCAGTTTTAACAATTACATTTCTTAAAATTGTTATTTTCCCCACATTATCCTGTTTTATTGCTTCATGGCTGGAAACCCTGCAATGCTTCTAACTAACCGTTCTGTACATCATCCAAACTTTGCCTTTCACTCTTCCCATTAGCAGTGTTATTCAAAGCAATTTGCTGTTGCTGTAATAAAATCAACGGAGAAGCCTTCAGCCCTTATTCAAATAACATAACATGTATTAGTGTCACAAGAGTTCCAGCCTGCCACGTCAGAGAAGCTGCAGCTTATTGCCTAAGCCATTAATTGATTTTTTTTCTTCTTCATCCTATAATTTAATATGTCCAGTATAAGTCGGGACATTAACTGAGCAAACAGGCTCTGCCAGTATGGAATATAATAATAATAAGAAAAAAATCAAGTGGGCCTTAGCAGTTCATAACATAAAGTTAAATAACTTAATTCCAGCAGTGCAAATTGGAGTCTTTTTCTTATGTTTCAACTAAATGGTTTCAAATGTGGCTGTGACTGTTTCCACTTATGTGCTCTTAAAAGGGATGAGTCATCTAAAATACTCCTGTGAGTGCACTTAGAGACAAAACAACACTTATATGTGTTAATATGTGTAATTCAAGGACAAAAAAATTGACTTTGCATCTTTTTTTGTAATTAGCATCAATACTTGGTGGCAAAAGATGGAGTGAAGAGTAGATTATTTAACATTTTTGGGGATTCACTGTCTCGTTACGTGTGTGTTATTTGCACGCACGCACGCACGCACGCACGCACGCACGCACGCACGCACGCACGCACGCACGCACGCACGCACGCACGCACACACATCAGAACAAAAGTTCATTTTTTAACAAACCCAGAAGAAAAGACACATGTGGGCAACACTAAGTACCTCCATGAGTCAGCTGCATTTAGATCCACATGTGTTCATGTCCTGCATGCCTGTATCAGTCATGCACGTGCTTGTGGAGGAAATTTGGTCCATTCCACTTCACAACGTTGCTTCAGTTCATTGATGTTCTGGGTTTTCACTTGTGTAAAGCTCTCTTGACTCATGTCAGCACAGTCAGAAGAAGCCTGAACCCGTTTAGGAGGGTCGTCAGGAGAAAGCCTTTCCTGTCTGGAGCCGAAATGAAGCTCACAAAGCTGAACCGCCAAGGGAATTCCTTCGTGGCGATATCTGGTATTGTCCATATGATTTTCAACTTTGTGGCTTAATTTGTGCAAAATAAAAAAAGGCACAGTGTTGTTCATCTGAGGTTGTATTTGTCTAATAATCCGAATGACTCCACTCATGTTTTTACACAATCAAACAGGATTAAAAGAAGGTGTGTTAACTTTTACACACCACTGTACATTGACACGTCCTCAGTTCTTCATCCAGTGATGACATTTTTATCACAAACATTACACCACAAACAAGGCGGTTTCATTCTGATTGTATAAAGTGACCTTGAAAGCTGGCAGAAAGCTGTTTTTCTCCCACTTTACTTGTCCCCACCTCTGCTTCCTCTTTTCGTTTTCCCCGTTTTCCCAGTACCTTCTCACATATCACTGTGAGTGATGAGCCCGAGATGAACCGGAGTTGTGGAGTCAGGCGGCGCCACCAGTCCACACGATGTCATCTGCCGTGTTGACAAAAACAGGGATTTACACATACTAATGAACAAGACTCTGTCACACCTTGGGAGTGGGTCTGAGATGAAGAAAAGAGCGGCAGGAGGAAGGTAGGGGGAGTGAAGATGGGGAGAGGGAGGGGTTGGCTTCATTTGGTATCAATTTAGTTGGTATTCCTTAGGGGATATGCTAATATTTTCTGAGTAGCTGTGTGTCTTTATTTCTGCGGCTCTCGCTTTGTGACCGCTGTACCTTGTTAGGGCTGTGGCCTCTTCCGTGGAACAGAACAGGGAAGCAGTGGGAAGTTGGAGATGAAGAAAAACAGGGAAATAAATAAATAATCCGACGGCACAAAACAAGACAAGAATGGAAGAGTGATAGAGGAAAGGAGAGCGGGAAGGCAGCACCTTGATGCCGACGTACAGCTGCTCTCTCCCAGCACGCTGCTTTCACCTTTCCAACCCCCTCCTGTCCGTCGAGTGACGCGTTTGATTTCGCCGCATTCATACATCAGTGCACCCGTGCAATGCTGACACCTCATCTCAGCCTGCCGACTTCGGCGACCGAGGCCCTACTTTGCATAGTGCATACCCCCTCCTCCTCCCCGTCCTCCTCCTCCCCGTCCTCCTCCTCCTCGCTTCCTCTGCTCCTCTCTTCTGTGACACTCTGCCCATCTTTAAAGAGAAAAAGATAGATCAGGAGTGGAAGATGGCTTTGGAAGGGAAGGGAGAGGGAGATTGTAAGCGACAGAGAGGGGAAAGGGACGAAGAGGGCATCTGAAGGGAGAAATCAGGAGAGAAAAGAGATGCTCCTCACTAATTTGAGCTATCGCTATCGCTCATCTTTTCATGCTCGCTCCCCGTTGGTTTGAAAAAAAAATTAGCAGGTTTCCTTTTTTTTTTTTTTTAGCTTTATTTTTTCTAGGGCAACTACAAGCTACAACCTTAACCTCATCTGGCTACGTGCACGCCCATTTGTGCTCACAGAAAGGAAAATGGTATGCTGTTACTATGAATTAAGACAATGCTAATTGTTGGAGCTCAGTAATTATGTTTGTCCAATTAGCAAGCAGCCCCAACTGTAAGAGTACTTGCATTTTATTTTCTCCAGAGGACACTTTTTATGATAATAGAGGACTGCTTGGTCAAGACAGAGAGCTTGGCACTCACTCAGGACAATATGACAGCTCAAGTTTTTTGATATGCATATTTCTTGGCTATGTGCTTGGTAATTGCATGCTTATTAATTTTAATGGGTTTAGTGAAAGAAATCTTGTGTGTGAATGTGAAGAGGGTCCAAACAGGAGGTGTTGGATTAATAACTGTACTGCTGACAATGAAGCAGCAGTTGAATAAACACTGCTGCACACTATAAGCGTGGAAAAGAGTGGTTTGAAAAGTAATTGGACTAGTTTCTGAAATGTGCTTGAATTATTTCAAATATCCACTTGCAATAAAAGGGCCTCATGCTTTCCACTGCACCCAACTAAGGCTCTGTTCACTCTGCCAGCCCAAATCCAGTTTCAGCATCACCTATCAGATTCAGATCTTCCTGACTGACTGCTTATATGTCATTTACTGCAAGAGATCAGATCTGAACTGCGTCCTCACTGATGCTGTCAAATCCACATGGTTGCTATGGCAACCTGCATCCATCAAATATTTGCAAACATGCAAACAATAGTCAAATCCAATTGGAAAAATCCTTTTTGATGTGATTTTTGGCTGTTCAGATTTAAAATAAAAATCTATCTATGCACAATCTTGATGGTAAAAATCAGATTTAGGCCGACAGTCTGAACATAGCTAAAAGGGTAAAATACTCTTCTTTTAGGGCAAACTGAGAGTCAGTATTCATTCTTGTCTTTGAAACATCTTACTGGACAAAAATCTGACCATGAGGTCAATTTAAAGTAACACAAAGATTTTTTTTTATTTTTTGTTCAAAATAAAATACCAGTTTCAGTTTAATTTGCAGGAATATCTGATTATTTTCAGGAAGCGTCGTCCCACTCCCAGGGTCTCCCATTCCTGCTGTCAGCTCAAACCAGCCAAAGTGAAGATCCTGGTCGTCTCATGCAACATCTGTGCTTTACTTCACGGCACTATGCAGGCACCTGGGAAGATGTATTAGACCAAGCGGGCTGCAATCGGACATAATCTGAGTGAATACTTTGCATACAAACAATCGCTATGACAACTGCACTACTGTACTCACACAGCTTAAACCCTGCCATGCAGCACAGATAAGAAATCTAAAATAACAAAAACAAAACAAAAGTCCTGCAAAATGAATTGTGCTAATTTACTGGATCCTTCGTAACATGAGCATTGAAAAGAGAATTTGGTGCATTCGTGTTTTCAGGAAGCGCGGCGTCTCATGAGGCGACCCCAATTTTCCGTCCTTGTCCTATTGTGTCCTGTGTGTCCCCTTCCGCATGTTCCTGTCTCTCCCTCTATGCCACATGTGTGGACTGTTGTTCTTGATTTGTTAGGCCACGGTGTTGCTCCAGCACCTGACACACCTTTCTGGCCAACCCTCTCCAGTTCGTCTGTGATTTTTCTGGAGTTCAGACTTCTGGCCATCTGTTGGTAAAGGAGTGCTTCCCTGGTTGCCTGGTTAAGAGAAACTGACCCCTGTTTTTTGTGCTGCAGGTTTAGCTGTCCTGTTCCTGTTCACACATGAACGCTTGCCAGAGAGCTTCTTTATTTTTTGTGCCCCTGGAGCCTCAGTTAAACTTAGTTTGTGATAAAATTCCTGACCTGGAACAACAAAGATTGTATATACAGGAATGATGGTGGCTTATTGCCCTTAATTCTGCCACACAAATAAAAGGTGCATGAATCAAATGAACTTTTATCAGTTTTTTGTGAAAAATACCAAACATGGGACAAAATTCATAGTTGGGCTTTAGAAAGGGAAGTTTATTTAGCGCCTCTTCAACTGCTGACTCAGTACGTCTTTATTGCAGAGTGGTGACCCTTGTAACGTTGCAAGCGGTAGAGTCGTAGCTGAGCTCTCAGCCGGTTTCAGGCTTTTAGCAGCTGGTTGCCCGTGTACGTTTTCTGTGGTATACTGCATTCTTGTCTTTCCCTGATTGGTGCTGAAATATTTCATTAAGGTGGAAAGAAGTGTGTTTACTTATGTTACTCATAGTTGTCAGCATTCACAGCTTTCTTCAGGTCCCACCACAACATTTTAACTAGACTGAGGTCTGGTTTTTGAAATAGTTTATTCCAAAAGCTTGATTTTTTTTATTTTTCATCCATTCTCATGTACATTTGCTGCTGTGTTCAGAGTCGCATGATCCAATTTATCTAATTATAGCTTTAGTTGTCCCTAATATATAATATAATATAATAATATAATACCCTGGGACACAGAGACGTTGCTGCTGTGTGAGCAGGTGTCCACTTCCTGTGGCCATAAAACAATGCCCAATCATCAACCTTCCACCGCCGTGCCGGACAGTGGCTATGAGATGTTTCTGCTGAAGTGTTTCTGCTAGAATTCTGCTGTCACACATGCAGCATGGTTGCAGAACTCTTGTGGCTTGTTCAGATTAAAGTTCGGGCTTTTTTTCCTGGTACCACGTAAGGTCTTTTTTCTGTAAAACCCTCTGAAAACAACAACACATTTAGTGGGATGTTAACTTGTGGGAAGATTGGCAGCTGTTTTAAATGCTTTATTCCACGTGTAAATAATAATAAGAACAGTAACCTTTCTCTCTGGACAAAAAAAGGGGATTGGAAACCGTTCACATTCTGGAAGTTGATCACATAATGTCATTCACAAAGATGATAAAAGACTAAGTTAACCCAATAAAGGGGGATGGGTTGATAGTAGGTACAGAAGAGAAGTCACTTACTAAATCAAGCAATAGTTTGGCCTAATTTTTTGCAAGGTTAAAATGGGAATTTTAGAAGTAGTGGGTAATTGGTATGGTGTAAAAGGGTTACACATTACCCACAGGGACTTTAGGAGTTTAGGTTGGGGCTAAAAATGAGCTCAAAGTATTATTTACCTTGAAATCTTGGCAATAAAGAGCTTTACAAACCAAGCAAAGGGCTTATACCTAATTGTATAACTATATCTCAAGTACAAATGCAAACCTGAAAGTGTGTGTGTGTGTGTGTGTGTGTGTGTGTGTGTGTGTGTGTGTGTGTGTGTGTGTGCATGCTGTAGGATGACTTACCTTGGCTTGCATGCTTTAAAATATACCATATAGACACGAGGACAAATGTCACATATTGGCACCTTTTTCCCCGTTTCCGTGTGAATGTGTGTGCAAGAGTGAGAAGGAGGACAGGAGAAAGGAAAGTGTGAATGTCACTTTGAACTGTCACACTTCTGCACCCCCTCTATAACACACACATGTCCTAATGAGAGAGAGAGGGGCTTCCGCTGTGCCAACCCAGAGGCCAAGGTGGGAGCGGCGCTTTTCTCCCTGCACCCATTGTAAACACACAGAACCCCACCGCCACCCCCGCCGTCGTTCTCCAACACACACAGACACGGGCCGAGGCCTCCCAGGGCCTGACAGGTGCAGATAAATCAGGCTCTCGACACTCCTCCGCACTCCCCGCCTTTCCATCCCTGTTGCCCCACACCTCACCACCTGGGGTGGGAGGAGAGCGTTAATTTCCTTCAGGGAGAAAAAGGAGAGGAGGGGTGGGCAACTGATGGGGAAAGCATGAGTGTGTGCTTGTGTGCAGACGTAGGGTGTTAACCTAGACTTGTACACACCTGCTTGGAGAAGAAGGAGAATAAAACGCCCGAAGATCTACCAATGTGACAGTAGCTCTCCACCTGATAATGAGCCTGACTTCTGAGGTAAGGTGAACTCTTCGACTGCAAACAAAATAACCCACATGGTGTTAAATCTTTCTCTCTGTCTGGTGACTGACCTTGGACAATTTGGCCAGTGTGACCAGTAATAAAACGAAAAAGATGGCTGAAGAATCACAAAAGAAAGTGTTCCTGCAAGGTGTCCTGCAGCATGTCAAAAAAAGAGGCTCTTCCCAATGTCTGGACCATTACGACGGACGTAAAGTCCAAACTGAAAGCAAGGTTTTATCGGCGGCCGCCCTGCCCACTGGACTGGAGCGGCGTCCCACGGTGACTAGCCCGCAGCCACCGGTATGAAACCATAAAACCACAAAACACCCATCTCATCCTTCCCGAGCCAAAACATCATTTCCATCTTTAGGTGTGGTTCCTTTGTCTTTAAAAGTGCATAAATTGAAGTTGTGAATATGAACTAAATCAAATGGAAACATCATTTTGTAAAATGCTCATATGTCATTAAAAAAGGTTTTTTATACTATATAAGATATTATAATAATATCAAATCTAATAATATTTCCAAAAATGCAACAGAATTTGGATTTACATTTGATTTTCTGTAAGAACTGGCTCACTTGGACAACAAATAAGAGCAGGAATAACTGCACACAACCTCATCCAGAGATGTGGGAGACCTCCTGACGTCCTGAATCTCCTTCTGCTGCGCGTAATCGTGGACAGCGACCTCCCAGAAATCCCTTAGATGGGGACGGCTCCACCTAAAACCTTTGCAACGGAAAACGTTTTGACTAACAATAATGACAGTGTGCTTGCAGAAATAAGAATTAACTTTCCAAGATCAAAGACATAAAGACGTCTGGACATCCATCAGGCTTTGACGGACTGACTATGAGAGGCCAAAACAACAAAACAGACCCAAACATCACATAACATGACTTTCTGGAAATGCAGTCATTTCACGGTTTATTTTATTAATATTTTGATGTTTTGCACTAAAAGTGTGATGGAAACCTGGCTGTTGTGTTCAAGTCTTCATTTTAATGTAGCTGCATTTCAACTTATTCTTATGTCATTTTTTATTTTTTCTGCACCGTAGCAGTTAACTGAGCTGTTTTTTACTGAATATAAAATATGGCCTTTAAACTACTCAGTTAAATCCTTTTAAAATTATAATTTCAAAGCTTTTTTGATTGTGTATTATATGGTTTATTTATTAACTTTTTTTATTTGTATGCTGTGATATGCAGTCACGTAAACAACAAAGCAGCGCTGTGTCAAATTAATGTCAGCATTACCTGCTGCTGTTTATCTAATTATAATAACTATAATAATAATAATTATAAGTAGTATTATTATGTCCTTATATGTCTTGGCGGTAAATAAAGTAAGAATGTGTGGAAAAATAAGTATCATTAAATACACCAAAGAAAACAAATCCCACATTTAAGGTGTTGTCTTTGTGGGTCTTATTTCATCAGAACATGTCCCCACAACTTTAAAGACACTCTGTTTTATAGCTTTAAAATAAGCAAAATGCTGACATTCTTTACTTCTTATAAACTGTCAAAATAATTCAAGTAAATGTTTAAATTGCCAACCGGTGTTTTTCAGTTCTTCACTTATGATGGTGTCTGTGTTGCCCTGCTTACTCAGGAGACTCAGATTTTTCAAATGATCATTTTTCTTGATAAATAAGCTCTTTAAATTTACACCGGACACTAAAAGATCCTGTTTGGACTCACCGAGGCAAACGGGAGCTGAGTGAGGGCTCATGAAGCAATGCTGATGCCGACCCAGAGGTCCAGAAGTCAGAGAAACGCAGCTTTTAGTTTCAGCTACTCGAGCCTGTTGGGCTGATTATCCCGTTGACTGAGTTCAGATGCCACGTTGGGATCTGTGGGGGAGGAAGCACGATGAAGAGCTTGGAAAAACCTCCTGATCCAGGTATCCCGTCTCCAGGGTCAGAGTCACCACTGAACGGAGTCCTTTCCTCACCAGGACCTTTATTTTTCTTTCTTATGGTCTTTACATGGTTATTTGACTGAGAGCCGCCAATACAACCACAGATGTCCGCTGGTGGCCGATGAGCGGCTTGATGGAAAAACAAAAGGCTCAGTCTGACACGGATGCAAACAAAACCCATCTGTGTGTTTTTGCATGACAGTTAAGACAATGATTGTTTCAGATTTTTTAATTGAAAGGGAGATATGGCCCCTCATGGCAACCCATCTGTTCAAAAATTGATATCTGAACAGAAGCTGCCCTCTCATCTCCATCGACGAACAAGCGTGAGATTTTCGGGCCCTATTTCATTTATTTCATGTAATTGAAATGTGAGGCGCACTTGAGGGTCGATAATGACAGAGGGAAGTAATAAACACCACGCTGTGCTTACTGTTTTAATCACATAAGAACATTTTTTTTTTTTTTGTTAGTTTAAAACTTCAAACTCGTGCAACCAACATGCAGGAAACAGGTTTTCAATTTTAACAACAAACACAAAAGAAAGAGGGATGTGGACAGGTGGGGGAGCGCAGGATGCGGACTGACGGGGAATCTGTTGCTGTTTCGCTAAAGTACAGTATGGAGTGATGACGAAGATGAAAGAAAAAAACTGCCAACAGATGGCAGAGGTGCAGAAGAGGAAGAAAATATACAAGAACAGCAGACAGAAGGAGAGGATGAGAAAGAAAGACAGACAGGAATAATACACTCCGGAGAGAATGTAGGAATACGACCTGCCAGAGTTAAAGGAGAAGAGAAAAAAAAATGCTTGCATTGTTGTTTTCATTATCTGGCTACTGTCATTCTGCAGGCTTTGGGAAATGAAAGCGAGGGATGAACGAGAAGGGAGGAGGAGGAGGAGAGCAATGATAAGGGGTGAGGTAGAGGGCCGGAGGAACGGAGAGAGGAGAACGATGAAGACGGAGAGGAAGAGAAAGGAAAAAAGCTGTGAAATTAATCTTTTGTGCCGAGCCTTACACAGCCGCAGACATGCTCAGACAAAAGCCTAGACCTGGAGAAGCTGCCTGGGTGTGATTGATGAATAAAGTAAAGGTGTCAGAAGTGTATTATGTAAATTAGCCCAGGCAGGGACCATTTCGAATGAAAGACCTGGATGTACGCGGTTGTGGGGGAGAGAAAGAGTGCGTATGTGTGTGACACGGAAGGCGCGATCGTCCGTGAGCGCCGCAGCCATGCCATCTTTCATCTCACAAGACAACCCCGGACAGCAATCTCTACCACGGCTGCTGGTCCAAACCTGCCAAAAAGTATGGACAAAGATGGGCAGAGATGCAGATAGACAGATGAGATGGGTGTAAAAGAGAAATCAGACAGGGGAGAAAAAAATGGGATGGCAATCTGAATGACTATACTGCCTCTGATTGACCAGTGTGGGACATCTCTTATCTGTGCTCGCTCCATCCTTCTCCTACTGTAGTAAATGTATACAGTTACATTTCCCACCACCACTCTATTTCCCACCAGGGAATACAGTTATTTCAGTTGGAGTCGTAAAGACTGCCATAAAGAGGCTGTCTGTCTGATTCCCAATGACAGTGTACAGGCTCTGGGAGGGCAGATTGAGCTGTCGCGTGAAGAGGAGGAGGGTGAATCCACCAATGATGTTATGGACACAAGCATGCTGAAAGTCTTTCATGGAATGGAGGGTGATTAGATATCAAGGTCTGTCATGGGAGAGAAAGTGAGTGAAAGGAGCATAAATTTTGAGAATGGGCCACAAAGATGCAAAACCAAATGCAAACCTTTATTCAGCAGCTCCAGATTTGACGGGTCTGTCCCGAACTCTTCTGTTAATGCATCCGACGTCGCTTTTAATAGGCTGGCAAAAACAATCTATCATGCACTCACCTACACAGAGCTACATGAAGCAGGTTAAGGGAAATTGATGACATCCTCGGTCCTAATTCCTACCATGAGTGGCGTCTCTCTGTGATTGAAACAGACAAAGATGTATAGGGTTACCCCTCCGCCATGGAAGCGTTAATTGCCGGCGCTTGTCATTCGCCAAAGCATTGTCTCAGAGGCTAACTAGAGGGCTAGCTCCCTCTTTTTCTTTTTTTTCTCCAATCTATTGTGTGTTTGTGTTTGCCTGGCAGCCAGACAGGCTGCTGAGGAAGCTGTTTCCATCAGTGCAACACCACCCAGTTATTAACAGGTTCATAAGTAAGCCCAGGCCCCGGCTATTTCTCTGTGTTAGTATTTATTAGGAGTCCACAAAAAGAGGCCGGGGCCCATGCCTATAATGAATGAAAGAACCAGCGTGTAATTGGCCTTATTAGGCCACAGTAGAGTGAGAAGGAGCGGGAAATAGGACAGCAGGGCTGAGAAGAAAGGGATGGAATGAGAGAGAGACTTGCATTGTCAAAACCCGTTCCGCTTCCATGCCTCCGTTTATTAATTTCGTCACCGAGGCACGCAGCGGAGTAATTTTCAGATCTCTTCCACTACACTGCTTCCCATATTTACAGTGTAAGTATGAATGACAGTCAAAACTGTGCACCATGCCATACACAGTGGTAAACACTGGCAAACACGTCAAATGAGCATGCCCCTTCAAGGCACCCTGTTCAAGGAGTCAGAACATTCAGCTGCGTGCTTATAGAGCATGGAAATGAACGGCATCAGAAAGTACAGTGAAACTATCTGATTAGATTAGTTTTAGTAGTACAAAACTATAGTCTGGTGATTTGCTTCTGCTGTGTGTCAAACATTACTCACTGAATCTAATCAAGAGGTGACAAAAGTGTGCATAACTTTTTCCAGTTCTGTGGAAGAGAGAAAAGCCTTCAACTTGGCAAGCACTCTTACGTGGAGAAATCTACATTTAACTATTACATTGATCTGTTTGGCCAGCTTAAACGAGCTGTTAATTATCACCCCCGGATTTATGACAGCAAGGCAACTAATGGAGCCAAAGGAGCAGCTGTATTAAAGTGATTTGCAACTGACTCCGGCTTCCCAAAGCAAGCAACAAAGTGGACATCAGTTGGCCATTTCCAGACATTTTTGTCTTTTCTAAGATACTTCTACATCTGCTTCGCACCCATCACCCGTCAAAATAGTTTGCACATTACTTAAAAACAGTAAAGACAAATACCAAGAATATCACAGCTGAAGCAGTTTTTTTTCTTCTTCTCAGAATCAACAAATATGGGACAAGATGTTCAGACCGTCCTTCACTTGCATAAGTTTTTCTATGATTTGAGTGGTAGAAGCAGCTGCAGGAATCCTTCTAGTAGCTCAGGACTGGCGAACAAACAGCCTCATCTGCAGTGTTCCCCGGCATCGCACCTCCACGAGGGCAGCCCTCTGGAGGATGACCAGACCTCCTGTATGCTGTGCTGCAGTGAGGACCCAGCTGGCCACCGTCCACCAGTATTCTGCAGTCCTGGTCTTTGTCAAGATGACCTACATGTGACTTCGGGGAAGAAAGTCTGCTCTGGCTTTCTTAGACAATTGTTTGAGTGCTGTTGCTCTATCAGGCAAAGAGTTGATAGTAAACCAGTCATATGCAGGGAAGTTGTGCTGCCAGGCATAACTGCCCTGCATATGACCGGTTTAACGGACTGTTTTTGCGTTTGCGAGTTGTAGGAGATGGGCTAAGCCCTGCTTAGGACAGACTAACAGTTTCTGATTGGTGAAATGTTACGTTTCTTCTCATTGGTGTAAGAGGATGATTCATGAATAAAAAAAACATTTTGTACAAACCACACATTGATCACTTCTTCCTTGGTGCAATGTTGAAACATTTGCTTTAAAATTAAATGTCATGTCGATGTACAGCGTATCCTAACAACGTGCCATCTCCCATCGTCTGGGCTGGTGATGTCATGATGCACAGAAGCTCTAAGTCCCAGAAGCTGACCAGTCAGGGCAGACCTGCCCCTGACCTCAGTAGACGTCTGGAAATAAACTCTTGTACTGTAGAGTCTGTGAGACGTGTATACACTGTTTTTATTTTTATTATTTTTATTTTATAATAAAACCGCACCTTGTGCATCTCATCTTTTGAACTAAAGATTGAAAGAAAAAAAAAAATACATGTTAACAAGTGACAGCCGGTGCTGCACAGGTGTAATTAACATGAGTTAATGACAGCTACATCCTGACATTCCCACTCCACAGCACCCCCACGTGAGCTCCAACGCGAGCTTTCCAGAGACACGGGACTAGACCAGACCACCCACCCCACCCCCACCCCACTGAGTCAAATTCCTTTACCTTTAACAAGTACATGTATGGAACTGGCACCAAAGTCGTCTTCACGTGACAACAGTGTCATGAAATTGCTGTGTCACCCCAGTTCACAGCACACATCCCATCATTTGTGCGATCACGTGTGGAATGGTAAGTTTCTTCTCCGAGAGCGCAGAGCTGTGACAGGCAGGTCAGCGCTGCGTGAGGTCACTGCTGTCCTCAGGCTCACTATCACACTGGCTCCACACATTCTTTATTTTCTGCTTCCTCTCAATTTTTCTGATATATGCTGCGTAAAATGCTGAATAAATGTCACTTTTTTCAAATCAAAAAGCAATCATTTTTCTATTTCAGAAATTACAATATATTGTACATACATTGTTTCATGCAGACTGTTTTTATACATGAACGTGTTTTTTTAAAGCCTTGTATACCCTTCTATGCAAATTAAACTGTTTACTGTATCACTTATCACTACCAGCGTGTCTTTTATAAGTATAATTGTGAATGTTTGATGAGTATCGGCGTCTGTCTTTTCATTTACTTTTTCAATTAAAGAAACAAGTAACATTGACAGTTGTGCATGCTTCCAATGAGTGCATTACATTTAAAAAAAGAAGAAAGAAATCTCAAAAAATAAATGAGGAAGACAAAAGTGGATTAAAATTGGCATTTAATTTGGTTTAAAATTAGCGCCGCATGTGGATAAAAACCCAGCGTTGGAGCGTGCGTCTGTTTTCAAACACAAGCCGTCTCTGTTTAGGTTCTTCCCGTATGAGCCGAGCCGGTTGTTTTATCCCACCTGGCTATTCGTCAAAGCCAGACGACGTCCAGAATACAAACTCCTGGAGTAGTGTGTGTATGTCTGAGCTCATTTTATACACACACGTTGTTTTTTAATGTTAATTTTGCTTTTGTTGTTATATATGTGCTTCCTCTTCTCTGTCTCTTTATATACTGGAATTAGGATTTTCCTAAAAGAACCTTTTGTCACATCAGTGCCCTGCACTTACTGCACGTACAGACTTAATACAGTACAGATCTTTATACCTTTATGAGCCTAAAGTTGGTCACAATGATATAAAATATCAGCAATCATTTGTCTGAAAAAGATCACTTGGAAAAGTCCTAAAATCAGTCGGACCCCGTTAAGCTCTTTCCCACTTTTCCTCGTCTTGTCTTCAAGCCTCTTCAGTTCTATCCCTCTTTTTCCTCTCATGTTTTTTCTTCTTCTTTCTCACTACTCTTTTTAATTCTCTTTCTAATTTGCCTCCCTGTTTCTTCCTCCATATGCAGGAACTGTCATTATATGTTATGGCGTATCAGTTCTCGGCATGCATATGAGCCTCTCTCTTTCTCTCTGTCCCTTTCATGTTTCCCTGGCACTCATACATTACGTTGGAGAGACAATACCTCCTCCAGATAATACCATAAATGGGGGAATTTACATACATATGCTCACATATGCAACCGCAGCCTCTCATATCTGTCGCACTCGACGCATCCTGGATTTCAGCTCGCGTGTGTGTGTGTGTGTGTGAGTCTCTGTGTGTGTGTGTGTGTGAAGTGGCGCTCCAGCGGGACCATCATTAGAGTGGATCTAGACTAATGACACAGGAAACTGATTCATACTGAGAGAACTTCTGTAAAGCCCTCACACACACACACACACACACACACACACACACACACACACACACACACACACACACACACACACACACACACACACACACACACACACCACACTCATGGCCAACCGTGTTTCTGCTTTCCAGTGAGGATTCCAGTATAATTTCTTTTCAAAAATGTTAGTAAATTATTAAAAGATCTAACTAATAATAGTCTTCATATGAACTGAAAACCCGTTTCAGAATGACATCATGTGCACATTCACTCTCAAAAATGTACAAGTTTGCTATAAGAATAATAAAAGAATAAAAACACGCTTGATTAAAAGGAAAGTTACATGTATTATAAAATGTAAAATGATTTACCAAAATACATATACTATTTTTGAGGCAGCACGGTGGCTTAGTGGTTAGCACTGTTGCCTCACAGCAAGAAGGTTCCTGGTTCGATTCCCGGCCCGGTGGGTCTTTCTGTGTGGAGTTTGCATGTTCTCCCCGTGCTTGCGTGGGTTTCCTCCGGGTACTCCGGCTTCCTCCCACAGTCCAAAAAACATGCAGGGTAGGTTAATTGATCATTCTAAATTCTCCCTAGGTGTGAGTGTGAGTGTGATTGGTTGTTTGTCTTCTATGTGGCCCTGGATAGACTGGCGACCTGTCCAGGGTGTACCCCTGCCTTTCGCCTGATATGCGTTGGGATAGGCTCCGACAGACCCCCGTGACCCGGAAATGGATAAAGCGGGAATAGATAATGGATGGATGGCATATACTATTTACCCACAATTTTCCAGGAAAAGCTGCTAAACTATTAGTATTATTATTATCATCAATATTAGTAATATTTTTATTGTTAATTTAACCTCTTCCAAACAAAGCCTAATTTTTTAGATTAGTGAATATATAAAATAAGTACATCTCAGAAACGGCAGGTTGTAGTTAAACACATTTGGCAGGTGAGATTACAGAAAAAGTGTCAAATCAAGCACACGTATTACCAGGCCAGGTGAAGAGTAACTGAAAATGAAAAAATTAAATAAAAAAAATCTCCCTCTGAGTTGGTGAGGATGACTCACTGTTTCATAAACGGGCGCTTTAAAGTCATTTTTTTCTGTCACTAAATGTGTCATTTAATTCAAATGTGACTGTTAATACTAATGTAATAATAAAGTAACTGTTTGGAGGTGATTGTTACAGCTAACTTCTTAAGTGTGTAACAACCGGCAGGGCGAGTAAAGGTAGTTCCCGTAGTTCCCAGCTCTGCCGGTCCCCATTGCAGCCCTGGCAGCACTTGGTTCTGATGATTGAACAGATTTGATTGGAGTGAGTATAAAGTAATATTAGCACTGTTAGTTAAGCCAAGCTAAAAAAGCATATTGTGACTATCATAACGTGGTTCCAGCCTCCATTCCTGCTCCTTCTGTCTGGTTCTGCAAATTACAAGAGGAAAATAGGCTTTAAAAGCACGCTTCAGCACAGCCCCCGGTGACATCACGGGGGCTTGTCCAGTCTTCTTATGCAGTCTTTGCATCAGTATTAGAGGCCAAAAACCAGGACTTGTTGAAATTGTATGGCCCCTTCGTGACAGCTGTCTGTGATATAATGAAATTACTTTGAAAAACAAAAGAAGAAATTCCACGTCTGATTTTGTTTACACTCTTTTGTCAGAAAATTCAGTGTTATATTTAATGGTTTGTTTGAATTGTGGCACATTATAGGTGTATCACTCTCCCTAAGAAGAACAGAAGGACAGAATGTTACTTCAAACGCCACGTCGGGATTCTCTTTTTCTTAATTTCAATATTCAAGTCTCCATTCAGGGTTAATCTATTATATCTCCTGAAGCCAAGTGAGATCAGCTCTAAGAAATCTTGAGGAAATAGTGATGAATATCTCAGTGTCTGATGTAATGTGGTGACGAGCTCTGAGAACTCCGCTTTCAGCTCAAGAGCAAAGTATTCAGATGATGTACATTCAGCTGGGTCAATGTCATCACATACAAACTGTGAAGAGAAATGACTGCAATCTGTCCTCCTTTACAGGCTTTAACAGACTGATAATCATCTACCAGTGTTGCTATACGACTGCAGTGTTATTTAAAACGTCTCAACTGGCAGCTTACGATCAAAATGCTCCACATAGATCACATCATTCATAAAAAAAAAAGATTTAGTCAATTATCTGACATTAAATGGAACTAATTTAATCTGTACAGACTTTGACACAGAAAAGGATATTGATTTGGTTGAACATTGTTGCGATGGGTGCCAGATTGTTTAACAAGGCCACCCACTGCTTAAGATCACTACTTTGGTTATGAAAACAGCACATGCCTGACCCGTTCATTAGTTCTTTGTCTTTACTTTAGCATATCTGAGCGAGTGCCCTGAAGACGAGCAGGAGTCGATGCCCCTGATTGGGGCTTGGACATCCGTTGACTGCTTTGGCTTTTGCACACCACAGCATCATTTCAGGGGAGGATTACAGGCTGTGCGATTGTGAGCCTGCTTCAACATGTTCTTGGATGTTCTCGGCTTCGGCGTCCACACAGCATCAGGTGGGCTAGCGCAAAGAAGTTGTGATTCAATGATGTTTAAATTAATTCAAGCAGGTTTAACACAACCCAGAGGAAGATTTACAATGTTTAGCTCTGTCGCCCCTGTTTATAACATTCGCAGCCTGAGCTACGCATGCATGTGTACAGGCCGGTACAGAGAAATACAACTAAAGTACTTGTAAATTACAGAACAATTTATAAATAAAGACATAGCAGAGATGGGACCGTCCTTCTGGTTTCTGTGCCAATCCAATGTAAAAAGCAGTGGTACACCTCAGACAGCTTTCCAGTCCATAAGAGGGCTACATACCACCACACATGAAGGGAATCCTAAAAATATACGAATCATATACGAATGAGATACATCATTGTCAGTTTCCATGCTTCTACTTTCCTGTCAAATAACAAGGGAAGATCCAAATCAGGCTTTCATCCTGCTTTGTCTTTTCGCTCCTACCGTTGAGTGAAAACCCGTCCTAGATTGACTCCTGGTTGGACACTTGCTTGGTCACTGGTTTTTGTCCTTTCCTTGCGTCATCCATCATCACTTTCTGGGGTCTTGTATTTGCCTGTCTGCTGTATAAGACGGAGCTGGCTCTGTAGTTAACTTCACTTCACATCGATCTTAGCTGATGTTTGATGCAGTGCTGGAAAGTGATGCAGAGTTCTCACGAGAGACACTTGGGACAGTCCAAAGTTACTTTGGGTGGTTTTTACTGAGAGTATGGATGGAAAACTGCAAAAGTTGGCTGTCACTTTATAAAAATAATCAAATATTCCATCATAAGAAAACAGATTTTTTTTTTCCTTTGTGCCACTTATAAGTACTTTTTACAATTCCCAAAGATTTTGAAATGATGAATAGGCCCCCCTCTCTTGGGTGAGGTATGCCATTGTCAGCCATGTATTCTGGCCAGCGAGTCTGCTGAGACAAATGATTCTTCTCCCAGAAGATGCACTGGAAACTAAATGAATACATGTTGTAGCTGACAGTCGCTCAGCTTCTCCGCCATCACAAAAGAGTCATTTTTCATCATCTCAGAGCCAGTTTTCCTTCTTAGAGTGTCAAAAGAGCCAGCATGGATAATAATCCTCATATTACTTGGATGTGTTAGGAGGATAACTGGCAACAGTTCTGTTCGCTCCCTGACAGATGTGTCTGCCACAGTTAGTTTCAGCCTTCGCCATTACATCATATGAAGTCATGAGCGTCTGAGAATTGTGTGTCTTATTGGAAGTTGTGTTAGTGTTGTTGGTTCTGGGTCTTGGTCTTGCCAGTGGGATTGGGGTTGTTTCCCGGGAATTGGTTGACCTTGATGTTAGTGGTGTGATTGGCTGACTTAGGTTCAGCATACAGAATTTGGTTAATAAGTCATGCAGCCTTTGATACTCACAAAAGCTGCTTAAAAGTGACCAACTTTGCGTCTTCCACTGTAACTACAGCGACAGATCTGGACTCTTCAGAGTTGGTATTTTAAAGACTCTTTTCCAATCTCTGCCAAAAATGCTTGCAGTTATTCAACTATTCTATTATTTTTATTAATTATATTTCTTCTAAATTGATTTTATTGATTTCCTTATTAACTGATGGAGATTTCATTATGGAATAAAACTATTGTTTAGAGCTCCTCGGGGCTCAGTGAAAATGAGAAAAATCTGGTAAACATAAATAAGTTAATGAATTCCAGACTGAATCCCTGGATCCATGAAAGTCACCAAATAATGGGATTCCTTGGTTTTGTTTTGGATCTTTCTGCCCATAATTTTATGTCCATTGGTTTGTCTACTTCATTGCCCTCTAATTCAACCGAATCATCAGTTAAAATAACCCGTTTTTACCCAATTTATTTGACCAATTTGCCGAAATTCTTTCTGTGCACTATGGAGGAAAGGCTCCCGTGGTTTAAGTCAAACAATCTCCGTGGAGGAAGTTGTCACCTTTTCAACTCATCCCATCTGTCTTTTTCCATCTCACTCTTCTCTTTATTGTTTACTTTTTAATTAATCGCGCTGGTTCATTCTAAACATGTCAGAATAAATACATTTTTCATCCTGGTGATATCGGCCCTCCCGCTCCATTATTAATGCAGCGGAGAATTCAGCCACTGTTTGCAAATAATATCCTCAAATTGAATCATTGTTGCATGAATATATGCAAAATATTCATTTCAGGCGGCGTGAGGGTTGAGTGCTTTTAAATTGGAGAGATCATTCATGGCTTCACCTTTTCAGGCGAGATAAAGTCGTGTGCAGTAACATTACAATGTCAGTGGAGGGGAGAAGGGCTGGCGGGGGATGGAGGGAGCGGGGTGGGGATGAGGGAAAAGAAAGAGGTGGAAATAATGACAAGAGTGAACCAACGCGAGTCAATAAAAACAGATAAATCTAAAGCAAATGACAACAGAGAAGTGGTAGACAACGGGGTAAGAACAAGGACAGTGAAAAAAACTCATTCTCTTTTGTCTGTTCTCTTGTTCCACTTTTTTCTAGGCATCATACAGCAGGGATCAGTATTTGTGTGCATGTGTGTATGTGTAGTCCTGGGATTACAGATTTGTGGCATTAATAAGTCAGAAAAGCAGAAATAAGGACTAAAAGAGCACATCCCTCCACTGAGGCTGCACAGTCCTCATTTTAATAACACAACATGCTGATCTACAACACACTGAAACGCGTCTGTGAGCCAGGCCTGCTTCTTCCATCGTTCCCCACCTCAAATGACATAAAACATGCTCGGAAACTAGTGTCGCTTGCTTTTTTTATTATTATTATTTAAAAGGTTACTGTGCTTATATTTATCAGTGTTTAATTACTCATTATCTAATCAAGTAGTTAAGATGTAAAAATGTCTTTGAACGAGTTTGCTTTTCAGAATCGTTTTAAGTGGCTCGAACCACAGAGTCTGGTGTCGCTTATTTAACAGTTGTGCTTCTGCCAACTTTCTACAAGGAAACTCAGTCCTTTTCTCTCTATCTTGGTCTTCAGCAACTTTTATAGGAAAGATGCGAGGCGAATCTGAGGAATGCTCCACCGTGTGTACATTTAGCAGGCACACCTTCGTACCTTCATGGATATTTGCAATGGAGAAACGGGTGGAGGAAACGTGACGGATAAGGTTCATATCCTGTAGACGCAGCTTGACCATGACACAGGATCATGAGGTTTCATGAGGAAATAGCAGCAGAAAATGGATAGTCAATCCTAATTTGCATATTCAAGCATCATCATCATCATTGATCGCTTACAGTACAAAATGAATCATTTAATTAAGAAAAAGGTTTAAGGTAATATTACTTTGTTAAAGACAGTTTATGAGTGAAATGACGGTGTTTCAATTCCGTTTTCATATTTGGCCATCTCCACTGAAACAGGGAGGGCTTGTTTTGTTTTGTATTTTTTATAGCAGAGTATGAATTTACATTACATGTGATTATGTGATTGCTTAACATATTTCTAATTAATTTTGTCACAGAACTCTTATTATGGAAAAAAGGAGCGAGAAGATACAATCTGCAAATTACTTTTTTGATTAAACAATCCCTGACCTGCAACCTTTGAACCTCAAACTTCATTTGCTTTCTTAGCTTTTGTCAAGACTTTCAAGGCCACAATCATCCTGTAAGGACCTCCGAGAAGAACTTTCAAGAGCTTTCCATCTGTTTTATTTGTGTTTGGTTGTATGCAGAACTGATGAAGTAAATGCACAGCAGTGGTTCATAAGGTCATGCTGTACTTCCTCTGGACTGCAAACATCAATATAGCCTGGAGTTTTGTTCTGTTTATTAAGAACTACACTTTAACACTTTTACTTTCAATTACAAAGAAAAGGGAAAAGGTCCTTGCAGTCTAAAGGTTACTAAACATGGCTCTAGTTAACTAGGAGGTCACTGAGGTCTGGATGTCGGTGACAACAAGATAATAATAATTTGGCATTTACTTTGAAAGGACAACAATGATTCTGCAGTGATGTGTCCCAGATGACAGTGCCTCTGGTTGAGTTAAAGGCAGGGTAAGGGATTTCTGGATGATGTTGTATTTGTTGATATATTTGAATCAAAACATAAACAATTACTGCTACTACTCTTCCTTTTCTACAACAAAAACCACCCCATTATAAAATTTCCCGAGCCTCCGTCTTCCCACACTTCAAAGCTGTCTCTCCGTTTATTTGCAGTTTTTAGAGCCGGGACCGTGCGTGAGCCAGTTTTCTCTTCAGCGTACATATCCTCACCCTGCCGTCAAGTGTGGTGTGTCAGGTTGATGATTAGTTACATTTAGATATGAGTAGTGAATCGAACAGACGTGTTGACGTTTTAGGATTGGTTAATGGTTATATTGGTTATTTAATGTGCATCAAAGTCAGGTCAGACTGGTAGGTAATGGTAAGCACCTGTTAGTTTAAAGTTTAAATCTTGACCATATGTGGTGGGAAAGTTAATGTGCCAACATCACATGATATCATGTAAACAGCGGCTTCATGGAGTCGGTCAAGTCACTTATTTGAAGTGCGGATCAAATTCCAAAGAATACGTACCAGGTTGAAGTTGAGAGTTAGCTCTTACGACTAGTGAGTAGTATGAAGTTAACTTGTCAGTCACGTAGTCATGCAGTCATGCAGTCATGCAGTAATGTAATTTTCTATCCAGCTTAAAAATGACAAAGAGGAGGTAGTAGTGGGAATATCTAAACCATAAAAGCACCGCTACTATTTGGATCAGTGACGTACGCTGCGGTCCGACCCGGTGTGTAGAAACATTCGTGAGGAGCTGCACATTGGCGTACGGTGTATCTTACACCCTATTCTTCCCTGCTGCAGTGTAAACATGCTTTTTGTATAACATTAGATTATCTCTCCAGTTAAATTCAGATTGTTTTTTCCAATGCTAAGATGATTTGTTTTTAGAAGTGTTTTCCTCCAAACATTTGCTGTTGTCCACATAAGTTTATAACCTCCAAGTGCTCTTTTCCTCGTATTTTTCCATTTGTTATAATTGAAGATATTTTGTCAATAATCCCATGGATTACCTGATTTAAACTGAAGTTTCAATATTATTTTTTATCAATACAGACAAGACAAGATTACTATAAATGTGATAAATATCAATATTGCACATATTTGAATGGACTTCTGTGTGTCTACAGCAGTCTTATTTTCTGTGATTCAGTGGGCCTGGAGAGGACGAGCACATGGCTGTCATGTTCCTCATTCTGTGCTCCTTGTTCAATAAAAGACCCTAAATAAATGTGGATGTCACTGATTTCTCTACCCTGGTTATGGCCCTGTGCCTGTGTAATGCATATATACTCACAACTAGATACCCGCTGCTCTGCCATGTTTGTGTTGTTTCATCTGTGTTCACAAACCAGGAGTACAGCTTCAGCATCTTCACCAAACATTAAAAAAACAACAGCCAAACAACCATTTTTTAACCAGTGGACCATCAGATGCTCCTGTGTAATTAGTGTTTGCAGAGATTAAGCCCCACAATTTTCTTTTTCTGTCCAATGCGGTTTTCTTCACTATTTAAAAGTTTGTATATCCGGTAACTAATAGGGGAAGAAAAAAACTAATATCCAAAAGCAACTATTATTCTCTCCCCCACCTCCACCCCCACTCTCTCCTCCAGCATGCAGCTGCACATTAACAAGTCTAAACACGGCATAATCACCCGCAGAATCAAATTGCTCAGATATGAATGCCGATGCTGTGCGCTCACCAGTATTTTATGGTAATATGATAAAAATGCAAAGTTGAAAAAAGCAGTTCTTCGTCTTTTTTTTCTTTTTAATGTAAAAGGTAAGCTGAAGAGTAGCAGAGGGAGGTGTGTAAGAAATGAGAGAAGTGTATGGGGGGTGGGTTGGTTCATCACATGGACCGGGCCTCGCCAAGGGATAGGCTGTCGCTAGGAGACAGAGGCAGGGAACGGACCAGTGGCAATGATGTATTAACTGGCGAAGGTGGCTGACAGTAATCTTTGTCACTAGATGCAGTAGCTGTCTAAGTCCTGTCATTTTATGCATCTCATGCAAAACAGATGTACCCGGATACTACAGGCTCAGGGAGAGGGAGGGAGGAGGATCCAGCCAGGATGGAGGATGGAAAGGGTGTAGGGTGGAGAGGGGGGAAGCAAAAAAAATCATTATACAGCGAGAGGTTGGAAGAGCTGTCAAGAGGTATTTCATTATTTTTCATGTGGTATCCAGAAGGTGAATTGTGCATATTGTAATTCCCCCCCACCGCAACCATAAGCCTCTAAATAATTTGGGAACTTTCCAGGGCAGAAGTTTTCCTTTTTCTCTCCGCTCATTACCCAGAGTTCAGGGCATAGGTGCTCAATCACCCCGGCTGAAGGAAACGCTTACACATAAAAAAACACGCCCCGCCACCACCACCTCCTCCTCGTCCTCCCTCCTGTCCTCCTCTCCACTCTTTAGCCACACTCCATCCTTTACCTCTCCAATTCCCATCCCTCCTCCTCCATCCCCTCCTTGGCTCATAACCACTGTCCTTACTCCTCACTCTGTTTTTCCTTTCGTTCCCTGTCTTTCTCGCACTTTCACACTTCCATCCATGAGCGCCTCTTTTCTTCATCTTGTTCCTCGCTTTTCTTTCTTTTCTTTCTCACTCCATGGCAGAGTTCACATCAGCACCTTTCCTTCTTATGTAGTTTTCCCTTAGATTTGCTTCCAAAACTATCTGGCATAAACATTTACAGAAATCTATTTCTTTTTAAGACATTTCTGATTTGTTCTAGAGTATATGTGGTGAGTTTGACACCAAGGAAGCCAGAGGGCTTGTTTGTTTGTTTCTTTTCTTTTTTTTTTTTTTTAATATTATGGTTTGGTTGCCTCTTTTTGCTGCTACGCATTTCAGGCCTCGGTCAGCTCTGACTCTTGACTGTTTCTCATCATTTACTGAGTCAGAAACATTAGAGGGGAGGGGTTTATTTAAGTCAATAAAAAAATCCCATTTCTCTGTCTTTTCTGACTGTGCTCTGTCAGTGGTGACTGTAGTAGGGAGTGTGTACTGTTTGTCTATATGTGTGACACTCTGATAGACATGGGACCTGTCCAGGACCTATCCCTGCCTTTCACCAAAAGAGACCTGGGATGGGCTCCAGCAGAATCGGAAGAAGCAGGTACTGATGATGGATGGATGGAATTTGGCATATAATGTGATCTGATCAGAATCGATGTCCGAATGACAGACAAACTCAATGTCTGCTACCGATAACACACTAGCACATGTAATTCCTCGTGCATGTTTTGAAAACACTGCTGAGGAAACAGGTAACCTAATGTAATGTAATGCTGGGAATTGATTTTCTCCATGATCGTGGTAAGTAGTTGAGGCCCTCAGACAGTGAAGCAAGCCAAAATCATGATGCTACATCCACCATATTTCACCTTTGTGATGGCGCGTAGACCTTGGTAAGCTGCCGTCATTTTGTAATGAAACACGAACAGGGATGTTACTCATGTGTTCTTCTTGACCTCACAGAAGATTTGGTCTCGTGTCTTCAAAGTGGTCTTGGCTGGACGTCCACTTCTAGAAAGAGTAGCCATACTTAAACGCCTCCATTAATCATAAGATGGTCTAATTGTGGATTGATGGATGCCTGAACACTTTGGGATGATGTTGCATCTCTCTCCAGCCTCATGCAGGTCAACTTCTCTTGATCGTATCTCTTTTACATGGTTCACATTACGGGTGACCTGTCCAGGTGGACCCCTCCCTTTCACCTGCTATGCATCGGGATAGTCTCCGACAGACCCCCGTGACCCTGAGAAGGAGTAAGCGAGTAAAGATAATAGATGGATGGATGGTTCACATTAAAACATGTTTCTTATGAATAGAAAACGTACAATTATTTTTTTATTATTAAACTAAGTAGCTCTAAAATACACCTCCAAAATCTCACTGACTGGACTCCAGATGTGCAAACCACTGTCTGCAATGAGGTTTTGTTCAAGTAATCAGTCTATTGGTTTAGTTGCTTTTCCCTCCAGCACCATGAATATTTAATGGATGACTTCTGCAAAGACATGAGAAATTATAATTGTTTGTGTATTATCAGCTTAAGCTCATTGTGTTGCAAATGTAGAAAGCCATTATATTAAACAGGTAAACATCCTTTTTCTTGCCACCATAGTTCACTGAAACTGTATACACAGTATACACTTACACAGTAAACATGAAATTTAACAGCTGGCATACAACGTTCCTGCCCTAATATGTGATGCAAACTGATATAATGCACCTCTGCTGGTTCCAGGCCATTCCAGTGGTGCCACATGGAGGATCCTAATGTTTTACTCTCTCTCTTCATGTTAAAAGGAGCACTGTTGCAGTGCCTTAATTGCACATCTATTTGCTGCAGAGAAGCACATCGGATATTAACGACAGTGTACATAGTGCATGTAGACAGCAGCAGAAGGACGATATCTTTTTATCTACCTGCAGTAAAACTCACCCTCTGTCCAAGTCATGAATTATACTTATACTGCCGGCTTGTTCCTTTACTGCCCCTTACATAGACGGAGAAGAGGAGGGTTAGAGGATGCTGCAAAGAAATTAAGAAAAATTGCATGCTTATATATGAATACGGAAATTAAAAGGAGAATATGCAGTGACAGATAAGTCTTCTACACCTCCATGTCTATTTCTTAATGTTTATTTCTTATGTATTTATGTCTCTGTTTTTGGCTCTTTGCCTAACAGCATTAAGAAGACCAGCAGGAGTTCCTCCCTAATACAGCCAAACGTATAAAGTAAAGTAAAAACAACAGAACGCCCCCTGAGTTAAACCATAAAGCAAATCTTGGAGCATGTCAGTTATTACTTCTCGCAGGTATATTGTCAAGTTATGCCAGGGCCTTTACTGAGTGCTAATTTTTTGGAGCACAAGTATCTTGTGTTGATGTTGTATAAAAAACCTCCTTACTGGTGTATCAGTGGCAGCAGCAAAACAAGACAGGTGACGACACCACGAACACAACGTTCCAGATTGACGATGGGTCTGCAGCTCACACAAAACTGTTTTGGCCTTGAAACATTACTGCTGATGCTGAAAATGAGCCATGACGAGGTACTTCTTGTTAGATGTGGTCGTAGTCGTCTTCAGACTAATTTTGCAGTTGAAATGTTCCTTTCAGTTGCTGAGCAAAGGAGGCACCAGTAAGAGGAAAGTGCAAATTTAGTGTAAATGTATCTGGAATGCCATAAGATGGTAGGTGAGAAACAATCACACCGTCTCAAACAACCGTCTCCTCGGGATGACCCTGCATCCTTTTGGGTCAAAACTTCCTGGAGCAGGTTGGAAAAACATTCAGTCAATTTAAGCATTATGCTTAAAAGTTGCTGTCTCATTTTACTCATAAAATAATAAAAAACAATCCCAGTTTGCATCTTTGTTTAAAAGAAGAAGTTTGTGGCTTCAGGCAATCCTGGGAATGGCAACTCCCAGACAGCGGGAGTTGCCATCAGGCTTCAGGCAACGGAAACCGTGGGAGCCATGATGTATGCATTTGTGGTCATCCATCTAGTGTCTATATCCTCTCCTTCTTATTCAGTGTCACAGGGATCTGCTGGAGCCTCTCATAGCTCTCTTTAGGCAAAATGCGGGAGTACACCCTATACAGGTCACCACCTCATCGCAGGACGATCGTCATTTTATCGCAGGTAAGTCAAAAACGTCTCGGCTCTCATGCTAAAAGTCACAGGAGAGAAGAGTGAGGACCGACAGGCCCAAACAACATCATCTCCTGCATACACCACACCCAAGCACCATGCTGACCTAGCAGTTTTTCTGGGTTGTGTTGGCGTACCTACCTCACAGCAGGGACGTGTTTTGTCCTCGTAGAGGTTCCTGCAGGGCCGTTCTGGGTAATGGAGTCACTTGCTAATACTTGAAGCTCTGTGGACTCATGCTGATGAATACGCACCTAATGAGTCCAACGAATAGTGAAGAGTTCAGGCTGAGGTGTCCAAACAAGCTGACTAGTTCCCTCCTGGGCCCAACATGTACAACATCCACCATACTGTCACTTCTTGACATACAGTTATTGGTCAGTAAGTTCTAGAGTTGCCCCTAAGAGTCGTGCTCTGTGAATCCCTTCCTATTTATTTGCCTTCCAACGCAAGCACCAGATGCTCTGTAAAACTCTTTGTTTACATAAAAGAATTTCAGGTCCTGCAATGGACCAATGACCTGTCCAGGGTGTACTCCACGTTTCATCCTGTGACTGCTGCTCCAGCAGACCCCTGTGCCCCTGAATAATTAGAGGTGAGGATGGATGGATGGATGGATGGATGGATGGATGGATGGATGGATGGATGGATGTATAGATGGATGGATGGATGGATGGATGGATGGATGGATGGATGGATGGATGGATGGATGGATGGATGGATGGATGGATGGATGGATGGATGGATGGATGGATGGATGGATGGATGGATGGATGGATGGATGGATGCTAACAACATGACAGTAGTACATGTACTTTAAATGAACCGGATGACTTTAAAATTGAGAATTTTCTGGACTGGATTTTCTCAAACCAGGGATTTTTAATTTCTTTCTTAGTTTTTTATTTATTTTTTTGTAAAGCACTTTAAATATACTCCCTATGCATATTGTGTTTGATCATAGCAGTGCTTTTCCCCGTTAGCAATGAAGGTTAGATTTGGGCAAAGACTGAATTGCACTCAAATGCGAGTTTTACTTTACTATAACACTGAAACATGAAGAGAAAAGGACGAGAGGGAGGTCATGTCAGAAAAGCACAGCCAAGTTTGGAAAAACTCAGAATACTGAAGAATATATGAGGGAAAAATAAGCAAAACAGTGGCACGGAGGAGGGAGAGCAAGGGGTCAATGAATAAAGGGGTGATAGAGAGATAGAGATGGAAAAAGAGATGTAAGTGGGCTCTGTGGAGGCCTCGGTCGGTGGCAGTCTGTCTCTGATTTCCATTCATTGTTAAGATGGATGAGATCCCAGCCAGAGTGGGAGCACATCGCCACATTTCTTCCACTGCTCTATCCTTTCTTTCTTTTTTTCATTTTTTTTGGAGAGGGTAGTAAGGGGCATTATTCAAAACAGAGCTTATTTTTGGTGGTCATTATGCATGCACACCTGATCAGCATGTCAGCCTGGCCTCCCTGCATCGCATGATGGAACGGCCCAATTTACCTCTTTCACCTGCCTTGCATAAAGGCACTGAGCGCACACTGCTCTCACTGTACACTGCAACACACGCACACACACACACACACACACGCACACGCACACGTTCATATACACAAACAGTGGAACTGAGGTGGGAGGATGAAGTCAAGTGCAAGTGTGGACTACAATGCACTGAAGCAGACATGCAAGCACACACACACAGCGCTGTTTATTTGCAAAGTGTGGTTGAAAGTGTCTACTTATGATGTATACAGCCATCGGAGGGGCTGCACAGACTCACCTACTGTACTGACACACACACACAGGACTCCCACGCACTCTCCTGTGTCAGTTGTTACTGAGAAACTGAATTCATTAACCAGTGAAGACTCTCTCCTTGTCTGTTTCTCTTTAGCTGTGTCTAAATCCGTTGCCAGAGCAGAGAGGGTTCATCTGGACAGTATGCTCCAGTACTCCAAACTCAACCAAGAAAATATATTCAACATGGACATTACTTTTTTTTTCTTCATTCTTTTTTTTTTTGTTTTTGTTTGTTGGTCCAACCCAAGAAGCATTTCAACAGCTTGGATCTATTAGAAGGGTGAATCCTGGACAGGATGAGGAATCATTCCTGTATGTGATCGCTGAGTACCAGTCTGAAATTACA
Source organism: Xenentodon cancila (assembly GCA_014839995.1). NCBI lineage: Eukaryota > Metazoa > Chordata > Actinopteri > Beloniformes > Belonidae > Xenentodon > Xenentodon cancila. The sequence continues at coordinate 25,210,743 of CM026208.1, read as the reverse complement.
CATTCATTCCTAAAGTTTACTTAAGTTCCCTGCAGTTTTGATGGGCTTCTTGCTCTTTACATCAACAAAGAGCAATAAGTAGAAACATGAAAGCAGAGATGCAGTTTGTGTAACACCGCTGACATGCAGTAATCACTGCATTATCATTTATTTATTTTATCAATCAAACATCTGCAAAAGTCTTAGGCACCCTCAGGCTAGTTTTGATGTAGTTTTGTCAAAAGTTTTATTGATATGTATATTTATTTTTCAGGCACTTTCTATGGCTGATGCTGAATAGTTGGCCAACTAATTAATCGACCAATTAATTAATCTGCCTACCTTTAATATTATTTTTTTTTTCTGTTTGTATCTGTATATGACTATAAAATATAAATGGATCATCATTAAAAGTTTGATTACACACAGAATAAGAACAAGAATAGAGGTGCCTCCAGACTTTTGCACAGTTCTGAATTGTAAACTGACTGTGCTCTCTGATCATACTTTGGGAAGCGTTAGTACGGAGCTTGTGGGATGTAGATTTCTGTGTGAACAGAAAAGGCATGTTCAAGGCTTTTGTCAGAGACATGCTCTTCACTCCAAAGCTTAAAGCACAAAGAAAACAAATGCTGCAAACATTAGTGTGTCCCGGTAAGTTTGTGTAAGGCACCGTTGAGACCTGGCATTAACATGCTTCCTGAGAAATCCAATATCATATGACCCGAGCCTAGTGCTTCTGTTCTCACCAAATGCATTATTATTAATTGCCAAAGGCAGCGGGGATAAATAACTAAATGTAAGTCATAAAAAAGGGAAAGAAAGCAAGAGAGAGAGAGGAGAAGCCATAAATAATAAAACAAAGAATTTCCACCACATACCGAATCTATTCCAGTCATTCATGCTCAAAAGACGTTATCGCCTTAGCAGATGACTTTGAACATGAAAGCATCCTGGGACTGATTCAGGGTTGCTTACTTAACTAGACTATGAAGAGAATGTGGACACAAGTCTCTCCGACCATCTTCAGTGATAGGATCTGAATTCGTCTGGGAATGTGTTTAGACCTTGCATTCATGTTGGCCACCTGTGATTAGATTTTCTAGGACAGCGTTTAATACCAGGTCTGAACAGGGTCTTAGTTGTGTACCAGAGCTCAGGTTGGAGGGATTATGTTGCTGGGATGGCTGTCCATCTGTACGCAAAAAAAAACTTCAGTTTGGACAGCATTAATGTTATGTATTAAAGTACGTAATAAAGCAAATGTTAATGTGGAAAGTTTGCATATATTTTCCAAATTCCCAAAGTGATACTTTGTGCTACCATACCAGTTTAAAAACCTTACACATCCAAAAGTAATGGCTCAGAAATTCAATGGGAGACTCCTGAAGAAGCACCAGTATCTGACAAGTGAGGACGTGTTGGCTTGTGTATCTTTTCTCTGGGAAAAGGAAGAAGAAAAAGCAGTCGCAGACGCAAACAAATTTCTTGTATTCAGGTCCTTTGGTAGATGGAGGGGCTTTGGATCACAGCGGACCTCGTGATTAGCTCTTCCACCTGATCCATGGCGATCCAGCCGATGGCAGCCTTAAGCTTGGAATGAGGAACCACTCCCAATAATGAGTAAAACAGAAACGTGGATTTAAGTGTAAGTTGACTGCTAGAGCCATCAAGAAATGAAGCGGAAATTCTAGTGTATGATTATTTTATGCCATGTTGACCTGAAACACACAGATTTAGCCTTAGCCTTTTAGCACTATCTAATGTTAAATAATTTAAAGCCAAATCCTTTTGCTTTGATAAGAGCTTTGGACTCTCAAACGGCTTTACAAGGTCAACAGCAGGAGTTTTACCAACAGCCTTGAAGGTTTCCCACATGTAGTGAAAACACTTGTTGGCAGCTTTTGCTCAGTCTATGGTCCACTTTGTCCTAAGGTTGGTTTTCAGGAAGGTCATTGTGAAAGCCAGGTTGACTTATTCAGCTCCACCAAAAGCCCTAAAGGGATCTGGAGATGTGGTTTGGTTCATGGTGCATTTCAGAAGCCATTGATGGTCCCATTAATCACAAACTTCTTAGGGTAGAGGGATGTTGCAGGAAGAAAACGTGAGATTTTACAGCAGCTGAACATTTCCACAAGAGAACTTTGTTCATAAACACAGATGAACGTTTAGTCCTACTATTACCATCACATTGTGGGTCATGTTGACTGAAGAACATCAGCTCTTCACATTGGGTGATTGATATAAAATGTCACTCCTGAGAAATTCTTAAAATGACAACTTGAGCCTAAAATTGCTACTTAATAGACATCACCTGACAGGCACGGTTTTCCTATCAAACATCACTTTCTTTTCAAGTTCCTCTACTTTAAGCATTATTCAGAGCATCATTTAAAAAAATGAATGTGACGCAGACGTCCGGAATTACAGAGAAAGTTTTCTTCTAAGTGTTGAAGCGAGGCCTCATCTAAAACTTTCACATGAATGGTGTTTCAAGAAGCGTTTTTATAATGCGTTTGTGATGTCCTTCACCATATACGCCTGAGAGGTCTCGCTGTTAATGTGCTGCATGAATGTGGAATGGTCTGCTTATTACAGCACGACTATTCATAAAGGAAGGCTTTAGAAGTACTTTTCATGGTAATACTTCAAACTCTGACCCCTGCCTGTTTCTTCTGTCCATCCTTTGTATCCTTACACTTTCCTTGTGGCAACGCTGATAGAGATGGTATATGTGGTACGTTCCTCATATCTTCATACAAATAAATATATGTCTACTTATGTGTTGAAGATTTTCACGTGAACTCAAAGAGGAACTGTTTTTCACCCTTCTGTACACGCTGAAAAGACAAAACACTTGAAACAGATTGGCTTTTACAGATATAGCCCATGATATGTATGATAACATATTCTTTTTACCAAAGGCAACTTTTCAGAATAAACAGGACGAAATAAGCAAGACTGAACAACTGATTTGGAAATGAAATATGGATAAGAATTTGATTTCTTAAGATTAAAGTGGACACCGGATGGCCATTTCCAGCTATTTTTGTCCTCACTAAGGTACTTAGTTAACGTCACACTTCCAAACAGTTCAAAACTACTTTATAATGATAAAGAAAATCACAATGACTTAAGTTTTCCACGAGGAGCGGGAGAGCCTCATGAATTCCCACAACTCCTGTTGCTGGTCAGAAACATAAAGCTCCAAACCAAGTGAGGACAAACCAAACTTTGAGAGATTACTTATGTTTTACACAGTTATACGTCCTTAAATCCAGCCATACGTGGAAGATCTGGCGTATGGAAGTTGTGACCAGCTACAACAAAGATTAAACACCTATGTCTCTGTTTGGGGTGGTTGTAAAAGCAATCCAGGCGATGCTGGAAAATGTTTGCTGTATCTTCACAACTAAATACCCATTTCTTCTAGGACATTATGGAAACACAAGAAGAATCTGTTCCCTCTTTACTTGGTGCACTAGTGAAAGCATTTGCAGTATATTGGGGTGCACATAGTCGGTGCTTGAGGGCCGGGGTCCTGCACGTTTTCAATGATTCCCTGCTTAAACACACCCTGATAGACATGGCTGTGTCATTAACAGACTGGTGCAGATATTGATGAAATGTTGATGACAACTGTTAACTAGAATCAGGTGTGTTAAAACAGGGAAACATGTAAAACATGCAGGACAGCGGTCCTCGAGCACCGACTAAGCGCACCCCTGGCTATATACTGTATCTTAACACTGTACGAGCTGTATCGTCACTTCCCATTGCTAGGCTGGTGATCATGATACATGTTTAGAAGCTGTCCTTCTCATGAACATGAATGTTCCTTTTAGTTTATGGTAGAATGTGGCCAGTGAAGGCAGTCGCTGCCTCATGATGTACTTCAGTGAAGTCCTGAAAAGTTTTCAAGATTTGGACGTGAAACATTTATTTTGCAAAGAAATACAACAATGCCTCAGACTCAGGCTTTTCTTTTTTTTTTCTTTTTTAGCTTTCAATAACATCTAAAGGAAGAATACCTTTCTTCAACCTTTTAAATAGGTCCCAAAACAGAGAAAAGCATGCTTTATCTAATTATAAAAGAAAAAAAGAAATCCTGAACAGAACACACTGCCTCTGCCTCTCACCGTGCATTTATTTAAGTTTCCCACATCATTACGACTTTAGCCCACTAACACTAATATAGTCCTGCTAATCCTCACAGTCCGAGTCAGCTGAACCTTTATCCTTAATATGATCCCTTCTCGCATTCTACATCAATAGCTTTTCAAGGAAAAACTAAACCACTCTTTAATCAACGCAATAACAGTGTCACTTTGTGTGACATTGTGTTTTTGTGTATAAACCTGTGCACAACTAGGAAAATGAAGTAGCATTACCATCAACTACTGCTGTGCTCATTGGTTGAGCAGCAGAAAATACGTTAATGTGTATGAAGCAAACGTTTTATGAAGAAATTCTGTCATAGCAGCAAACACAACAAACACATTACGCCATCTGCTCCTAACAAACACGGCAGATACTCTGTCTTTTAGTCCTGCTGGTCTGCTCACTGTCTCTGTTTCCCCTCATACACTTCTTCATGATAACTAATGGAGGAAATGATTTCAAATTGCTCCTCCTTCCTCTTATTTACTTACTTCTGCCCTACGTCCCCAACATCTCCTCTTCAACTCATCTGCAGTAGATTTGGGGTCTCATTCTTAGTATAACTTGGAGTTTGAAAAGCTCAGTCAGCCGACAACAAGGACAACACAGATTTTTCACAGATTGTTTTCTCAGACTTGTTTTTTAATTACATCACCAGGAAAAGCTGAATGTGCAGCCCTCCTTAAAGTTTTCTCTCTGGTCAGCGACCACATCTCTGTTTACCACAGACATGTATATCACAGCCTATGCTGCCATGTTTCAGTCTAGTTTATCTACTGCAAACCAGGTAATCGAAACATCATTAATGGGCGTTTCCAGGAAAGCAACTGTCCAAAAGTTTCCTTCAAATTTTCTTAACCATTTGAGACAGTGTTCCCCAGCAGAGCGGTGTAAGGCAAGTACGAGAAAAGAAGTAAAGCATGTGGGAGGAGTGAGGTAGTGAAAATGGGAGAGAGGAGGCAGAAAGAGAGAACAAGAAAAAGAGGTCATGAGGAGAGAGAAGGCACAAAAGAGACAATGGCAGGGAGAAAATGACGGGAAAGAGTTGGGAAGGTGAGTTAGATGGAACGAGATGAGAGTCAGATATGGAAACCAGAGGAAGGAGGGATGAGAGAGGTGAAGCAAAGACCCACTAGAGCCTCTTCCAGATATTTACGGCACCTGACTCTATCTCAGCTGGGGAGAGCAGGTGGACCGCACAGGTCACCTCATTAACACACACACACACACACACACACACACACACACACACACACACACACACACACACACACACACACACACACACACACACACACACGTGCAGAGTGGCTGTGGTCCTGTTTTAACTAATGCTGGTGTGTGACATTACAGCGGCTGCAAGGTTGCTGCTCTCCTCCTCCACACCGGGTGGCCAGGTGTGTGTGCTGCTGGTACGGGGTTAAAAAGACATAACCCAGTATGGAACAGCCAGGAGAGTGATTGTGTGTGGGTTTGCACGTGTGCGTCCATTAATCATAGCCATGCTCCAGGCCAAGCCCTTTGTCCCACCCTCTCACACTGTGGACCACCCTCACCTTGCTGAGAAACAAGTACTTTTCAGAGGGAAAGAAAGTTGTAGCTCAGTGCTGCACAAGATTATTTCTGAAAATGAGTAAATAAAAATAGAAATTCACTTCTTTTCTGATCTGTTGCTGTTATAATGTAATAATGTTTGGATGGGAGAGTCTAAACAACATCTAAACACCTCACAAAGTTGCACATTTTGACCATCACAAAAATTCCAGGCTGGATAAAACAGAGTCGTCAAAATAAAACAAAAGTCTGAAAACATTACTAATATTCCATCAAGCATGTTGGAGCGTCAACCCAGTCACCACGGTAAAAATGCCCACAATTTTTCATTTGTACAAACCAGGAATGTATCATCAACATTTCTGAGATCATGCAAGCTGTTGCTTGAGTGACACAGGCAGCAAACGTTTGAACAACATCCATAACCATGCGCCTCTTGAAAAAGCATTAATTTTGATCCATTCTTCTTTACAACGTTATTTCATTTCTTTGAGGTTTCTGTGGGTTGAAGTTTGGACTTTCACCAGATTATTCCAAATCCTTTATTCTGTTATTTTTCAGTAATAAATACTGAAAAATAAAAGAATAAAGGATTTGGAATAATCTGGTGAAAAATGATACAGATTTGCTGGTGTGCTGCGGCCCATTGTCCTGTCTGGGCTGATTTAAAAAAAATTTAGTTATCAAACATATAACCTCATATGACCCCAAGAACAATCTGGTAAAGAAAGAAATGCATGATCTGCTCATTGACTGCAAAGTTCCCAGTTATGCTTCCATGTTTTTTTGTAAACAGAAGAGGTTTTCTCCTGACAACCCTTCAGAAGAAACTTTTTCTGATTGCGATGTCATGGACTTTAACATTTAAAATTTTGAATGAGACCCCATGGTGTCTGCGATGCTATTTAACCTGTTTATCTGTTTTAAATTTCTTCCACAGCCTGACTTTAGGACAAATTTATCAGGATAGGCACTCCTGGGAAAATTGGAAATTATTGTGAATGTTTTCCTCATGTGAGCAATCTTTGTCCTACAACACTTGTCCTATAAGACAACTGCTTATCTCTTTTCCTCTTGGCATTGTGTTAAGACACTCCGGAATGATCCAAACCAGCAAACTACCATAATACTGCACATGTGATGATTGAATTATTAGGAGTTGATGATCTGCAGCAAGGTACCATCCTAAATCTTGTGGAAGCAATAAACAGGTGCTTCGCCATGTCCACTTGTTTGTTTTTCTTTCTCTTTGTACTTTTACTTAATAAATGTTACAATGAAAAGATTGTCGGTCATGTCCAGCAGTGTTTGCTTATTAGTAAGATTCACCATGACATGGATTTTTTAACATTTTTTTGTTTTTTATGTTTGTACACACAAAAAGGACCAAAAAAAAACTATGACTAAAAGAGGTGCTACTTAATTTTGCACATGAGTAGATAATTATACGTTGTAAGAGCACTGATCCAAACTTGATAACTGGATTAAAATATAAGTGTTCTTAGCATTATGTACAGCTACTCTCTTGGCTACATCAGCCTTCTGAGAGATTTCAAATGTACTTAATGAGATTTAGTTGAATAAATAAAGTAAATTAATGAAAAGGAGCTAAACTGTGAGTTCAAAATATTTGTAAGAACAGAACTAATATTGTTGTCAGAAACTGCCTGCATCTTTCCACTGTTAAAATAAACGTGTTCCCTTTTTTCTCGTGTTGCTAAAGTTATCCTGTAAGTCAAAAGTCAAGAAACTGGAATGATAAGATTGACCTACAAATTGAACATTTTTTGATCCACCCACTGCTGTGAAAAGGTGTTCAGATAACCCAAACAGAGCCTCAACCCTGCTTAAATCTCACGCTAAGCTTTGTGAAACTCTTATTCCTCATGAAAGCAAAAAATATCTACTGAGACACCAAATGATAACATCTAGATCAAGAACCTGGTCAAAAATAGAACAAATGCTTGACGGGGAAAAGTCGGTAAATTGTCAGTCTTTTGAATTTTCACAAATAGAACAAAGACTCCACAAATCTTAAACTGTGTTTTAATCACTTAATTGAGTCTTATGTTTAATCAAGTCCAGGTTTGACAAAAGTAGGTGCTAAATGCCAGGCTTTTAAGACAGACTGAGTCTTAAGTAGTGTATTTTTAAAAGAGCTCATGAGCTTCTCCTCCGTTGACAGGTATGTCAGCGCTGACAATTTTAAGTTGCCAATAAATTATTCTTCACATATCGTTGAGAGAATCCAACTGGTTAACAGTCTCCCTGGTTACAAGAACACTATTATTTTATGTAATTTGCTTTTTTCTATTTGTTTGAATAGTAAAAATGTTAGGTATATTCTTTTAACACCACGCGTAATAATTGGAATTCAAATCATTTATGCAACATATATAGAAAATGACGAGATTTTTTTTCCCGTTCAAACTTAGATTACACTCTTCACAGCAGATGTATATAGCCCTTTTCTACGCTCAGCCTCTTCCCTCTCACCTCCATCACCAACCACACCTCTAGAATCATGCCTCCAGCATAAATGCGTGCACACTCGGATATCCGGAAAAAGAAAAAAAAGTGCCTATCAGGATTAAAAGTAGTCAAATTCACACAGAGATCATTCAAGCATTTTTGAATCCTACAAAGCTTGATTTACACGTAGCGCAGACAAACGTTTTAAGCAAATAAAGGCCATTTCTATCACAAAAGAGCAGCACCAGCGACCGGCTGCTACAAACACCAGCCTGCCTTTGGTTTAACGTTAAGAACCCACAGATCCCTGCGGTATAAGAATCACCAATGATAAAAACTCATTAACCTATCAAACAAAAAAGTCATTTTCAACAGCCCCACTCTGAATTCAGTCTTACCTTCAGTGTTTTATCTTACATCATATCCCAGTATAAAACTCCTGTTTTTCCAGAGTAGCAATGGAGGAAATGTCCCACCAATACTGACTCTGGGTTTACTTCTTGCAAGGAAATGTCTCTTTGTTAACTTTGAGTCTTCGTTTACTTCTTGTGAGGAAATATCACACTAATACTGACTCTTCGTTTACTCCTTAATTTTCCCCTTCAGCATTCTCGGCCTTTCAGCTTGTTCCACTCAACTACCGGCAGCTCTTCCTCTACCTGCTTTGCCTGCTTGGCCCCCTGGAGATATCTTTATATTCATTTTTTAGGGTGGCCAACATTCAAAAACAAACATTCTGTTTATTACAATCTGTGCTGCAGAGACTTAATTTTCCACACAGTGATTTCTTTGTATTCAGTTATGTGGAGATCTCTTGTAATTCCTCACCACATTCAGACACATTCCCACTTCTTTTCAGGAGGCTTGAGACAGCTTTTTAGATCTCATCATGATGACATCTCAAACTTCAACAAAAATAAACAACACCACTTCCTAGATGTCTGAGGTTTAAATAAGCCGGCTATGTTACCCCATAAGGAAAATATGATCTGTATTCGGGTTTCCATCCAGTGGCAAAGCAAATTTACACCAAACTTTCGAAATATCTCTTTCACTTTGTGAAAAAACTACATAGAAATATTAATTACGCTTTTACATCTGCAAGCGTTGGCCTTTCTTGTTGTCCAGATGCAGAAACAACTGAAACCTCATTTGAGTAACAGATTTGGTGCCTCGGAATCTGTAAAATGAAAAAGTAAAAATGACCTCAAGCAGGCCTTTCAAACTTTCTTTTGCAAACAGAGAAAGTGTTTTTGAAGTTTGCTGTTCCATCTCCCTTTTAAAAATGCAACTACAAAATGCTACTGATAAAAATATAAAGATGTTGATGGACAGTAAATGTACTGGTGCATTTATTTCTCCCATCAGCTACGTTTCAACTTAAGCCACAGTTGACCGAAATCAAATTTCTTTTGTCAATATGCAGTTGATTTTATGACAGTTTGAACATCACAAAGTCAGAAATGGGCCACTTTCATATGTGGTCCTAAGCTGGATAGAGATCTGAAGTTTTGCAAGGCCACCTCAGTCTGAGCAGCCATGTCACAGTTCTGTGTTGGTGGGAACTTGGATGGAGTTTGGTAGTCAAGGAAACACAACAACGGTTAAAACCCGTTTCTCTGAAGCTGCTTACCTCACCATTCCTGGCTCTGACTTCACATCCACACTCATCTCTGTTCCTACGGTGTAGACATAAAACGTTGTTTCGTTAGTTTCATTTCACTATCATTAACTTTTAGCTGCATCAGCCTCGACTGCACTGCAAATTTAAAATGAAACTGTAAATACTCACTTCATTAGCATCATGTTTACTTTTGCCTGTCCAAGGTGCTGCGTGTGGTATCTTGCTGTTGTTCATTTGTGCGATAATAAATACTTTTGTGTTACTTCATAACCTGCTTGCACATACCTATATGACACTGGAGTCTGACACAAGTCTCTTCAAACGACACGTGAACATCCACACAAAAAGATCTGAGCAAAACATCCTGAAAATGCGTGAGTTTTGTCATCAGTTGTTTGAGTGTATCACCCTGTTTAATACATAGACAGTGTTATATTTCCTTTGATGGTGTTTTATTTGAGTTTTACTTTTTTTTTTACACTTTCTACCATTGCCTTAAAGTGCATTTCAATTAAAAGGCCTGCTATTGCTGGAAAACTAAAAATATAAACTGGAAGGACACAAAAGGAGCAAAAGAACTGAGTGACAATGGACTAGCAGGGGAGGAATGAAAGACATGATTATTATACAGTCTAGCAAACAACACACAGGTGTCAACAATTACAGCAAAGAAGAACAAAAGGAGAGGAGCCAGTTCAGGTGGTTCAGGTGTCTGGCTAGGATGATTCCTGGACGCCTTCCTGGGAAGGCATTTCTGGCATGTCCTACTGGAAGGTGGTCCTGGGAAAGAACACACTGGAGAGACTGCATCACTTGGATGGCATGGGAACACTTGGGTGTGCCCCTGGAAGGGCTGGAGGAGGTGGAAGGTTGCTGAGGAGGGGGTCTCTGCTTATGCTGCTGCCCTCACACTCCTAATTTGACTATAGATTAAAACAGCAAACCAAATAAAATATCAAACAGGTGTCCAACAACGTAAGAGCACAAAAAAGTCAGTATGAAAGTTTAACAAAGCAAGATAACTGAACAGGACTGAAATGAACTCAGAACCAAAACTCCAAGGCCGTGACACCTGCAACAGTCAGTAGGTACTTCTTATAATAACTTGCACCTTTTGCAATTTATTGTTTAAAACAGAATGTGAACATCTGACTTGATGAAATATGGGAACAACACTTACATCATTGTAATCCATATAGCAGCCGCAGGCGTCCTTGTGTGTCTCTTCACAGGTAAAATTGTGACAGTGTGGCCAACGGTGTGAACCAGCCACCTCGCCTCCCCCTCACCACACTCACAAACCTTCTCCCCAACCTCGGGGTAACAGCTCGGGTGTCAAATGCGGTAATTGGTGGTAGCATGAGGTGTAAACAGGGTGACGGTGGCGAGACTGCGATCGCCACACTGGTGGTGTGAGCGAAAGGGAGGACGGGTGGAGGAAGAGGCAGATTAAGAAACGCTGACAGGGTGTGAGACTGCTGCACAGCCACCTGCACGTATGAAAATACACAAATGCACACTCAGAGCATAAGATGGACTTTCATGACTTCCACGGATACCTGCACAAGCATACAACTGCAGGTAAACAAATCCACCAGTCAAAGAGAAGTTGTATATATAGACATCATATAAAACATGCTTACTTCCCTCTCCATTAGGTGTGTGTGTGTGTGTGTGTGTGTGTGTGTGTGTGTGTGTGTGTGTGTGTGTGTGTGTGTGTGTGTGTGTGTTGCTGCCATAACTTCAAGTAGACATTTTCCTAAAGGTCACAGAGGTCTGAGCCACAGGTCTTCTCCACATCTCTCCTAAAATCTCGTTCTGCGAGATAAAGAAGAAGAAGATCTTGACCTCAGAGAAGTTGGATGGAAACATTTTTAGTCTTAGACAAATTATTGCGACTGTTGTGAAAAAAGTCAACAGAAGAAGGCAGCAGATGATCATTCAAAGGCAGATCATTTATGTAATGCCGTAATGTTTAATGATTAAGTCGTGTTACAGCACAACATGTTATTCAGGCCAAAATCAGCTGGACTAGATTTTGATGAATTTGGATGGACCAACTACATCGCATCCAGTGATGCTGAAGACATGTTTCCATTAAACGTCTGCGCTAAACTGGACTATTTACACGTCTGAAAAACACCGTCATGAAAGCGTAAAAAGGTTTATGTGATACTTGACAGCTTTTCCAAATTCTACATGTTTCCATTACAGGTTTTTCTTTGCGATATTTAGGTTTTTGTGTAAATCTAGTAGTGATGGAAGCTTACAAAAAAGACAAGAAATTGTTGCTGCACATCTATCTGGAGAAGGTTATGAAACCATTAAAAAGAAAGAACCACAAAGACGTGTGCATAGAACTCAATAAATTAAAGCAATGTTGTGAAGAATAACGGCCAAAGCTCCTCTATGACACAATGAAGTCATATGGAAAATATCATCTTGAAATTACTGCTGCAAAAAGGTGCATTGATCATGGACTACTTAATATTACCCACATGATTTTTTTCATTATAGCTTAATTTTTGTTAATTAAATCAAGGCACAGTGGAACAAAAGTCATAAGTTGTTGTTTTCCTGAGATCCTATTGGCCCAAAACCAAAACACTTCAAGATCAGATGTTTTTATTCAAGAGAACATAAACTTCATATACAACTGAATTGTAATGTGTTCAGCTCCTGTCAAACTAATGTTTATTGAGTATGTTGACACAAACAAGGGCTTCAGATAGCACAGACACACACATCCAGGTTGGCGTGTCTACAGGTATCGTCGCTGAACGCTGCACAGTGGCAGAGCTGCTGTGTGTATGCAGATTGCTTTGGAAAAAAGTGTGTGAGAGTGTTTTCTCACCAGGAACATAGATCCTCTTCCCTGCATTAGTGCCAAACCAAATTACGCTCCTGTATGTTTAGTGCCCACAGCCCAAACCACAGATGCACACAAACGCACACTCACAGGGGATGCAACACCGCTGCGAGAAACATTTCACGTTGGACAGTCGCGCACATACCCTCAGCACCAATGACAGTGACTCAGTTTGACAGCAGCAGCGTGGCCTGCCCCCAGTCCCCTCTAACCTCCTCCTCATTTTCCATCATCAATGTTTCCTCTGCTCTCTCATCTAACTTAACACTCCTCTTTCTGCTTCTCTCCCATTTCCTCTCGTCTGTTAGTGCTTCATCATCGTATGAGACAATCTCACCACTCAACCGCTACTGTATATGCAGAATGGAAATTTGTTGCTACAGACATCTACTGTATAATGACGCGTTATTAGATCACAAATCTTAGGCTTCAAAATTTGGTGTCAAAGACACAAACATGCAGTTGCACAGCCAACCGTATATTGGTTATTTGGTGGAAAGGGAGCAGTTTATGCTTTCTCTTCTGTTGCTGCTCATAGTTGCACATACTTACAGTTTACACACACACACACAGACACACACACACACACACACACACACACACACACAGACAGACACACACACACACACACACACACAAACTCACACACACATTTAGCTCAAGTGGATGAAGGACTCAAATATATATATTTATTTCATATCCTTTTTAGTTCTGTCTCCTTTAATTACCTTTTAACATCCCACAGTTTTATTTTCCTCTTATCCAGTATTTTTTTTAATCCTGTCATTAAAATATTTCGAATATCATTCCTCATTGTTTGTCCTATGGTCTCATACTGCAGTGCAATAACGAGCCGGTCTGGAAACCTTGAGCGATAGCTCTTTATGACACTCCAAGTGTTGACATCGATCTGCTTCTGATCAGTTTCCAGCTCATATTGAAGTCACATCATTGTATGGTGAGGATCATTTGTTTTCCAGCCACTCCAAGTACCAGTCCCAAGCCGGGTTACGAGGGTAGTGTTGCATCTGAGGCAGAAATGTGTGGCAGATCAGGATGCGGAACATGATGATTTGCTGTGGCAAACCCCACAAATGAAAAAAAATGCAGAAAGAAAAACAAAAAATCCACAATATTGTTCGCCTCCTAACCAAAAAGCTATGATGCCTCACACTAAACAAATCACAGAGAAAGGAAATGCAAAAGTCTTTCAGAGAGGACGAGGTGCACTGCACTCATTCATTTCTATTTGTTGCAAAAATACCAAAAAATGTTCAGCTTCTGCGACACTTTGATGCTTCCAATTGGAGAAAATCTGACAAACTACAAGGACGAAGGCTGATTTTGATGTCACACTTTCCTGAGGCGTGAAATAAGAGCGTAAAGATATATTGTTGCATAAAGAGGAAAGATCTCCAGCACCTCAGCCTGAACAGATGCATTTAAGAAGCAGTAGAAACTTGATTTTAAAATATTGTTAACAGTACAGCGTTAGAGTTACAAAAACAAAAATTAAAAATTATTTGTAGTGTTTTTAATACATGTCTGCTGGGACAGCTGACTACTGCAAGCCATCCCGCTTTCATGAGACTCGGTGCTCCTCTCCCCGGCAGCCTGAAGGTCTCCTGAAAACAGCAGCTGCAGCTCCTGTCTCTGTTGAGGACGTCACGGACCCTCACCCTCGCCTCCTCCTCCTCCTCCTCCACCTCCTCACTAACAGGTAGTAAGCTGGGGCATGCATCCAAGTCTGCAACTCAAAGGAAATAGTTTATTGCTGCTGATCATTTCTTAAAAAGCTTTTTGGTCACCTAGCAACGGGTACCTTATGTGTATGCACTTTGCTGAGGGTCACCCTTGTCACCCTGCTGCACCCTCAGGGGTCAGGGTGCAGCAGGCACAGCACATACCACATCCTGCTTAAGGCCCAGAACAGCAAGTGCATAAGAACAAGAGCCGAACTCTGCCATTCCTTGTGTTGTCCTGACTTTTCCGCCTCCACTTTTCAGCATCCTTTTGAGCACCTTCTTCCTGTGTCAACCCCAGAACTTCAGTGGCCAGTGAGACAGTCACCAACTGAAAAAGGCATCTTGTAAATGTCTCTGAGATGCCAGAGGCTTCGTTTTGTGGTTTTGAACGATTAATCAAGAAAATATGCAGGATTAGCGTTAATATGTACTTAAAGTTTCAAAACAGTTTAATAATCACAGCTCTCCTGATGCTTAATTCACCTATTAACTACTTACTCTAATGATAGTGATTTCCTTTTTTAAGTGTATCTACTATGTATGCATGTATGTACTGCATATACTGTGTGTGTATTATATTAAAATGTCTTCTAAAGTATTTTATAAACAGAAACAAAATAAATAAAATGATCATAACCTTCCTGACCTCCCCCTTGTCCATCTTATCCAAGTCCCCCCCCCTTTGCTTTATTCATGTCATTTTTCACTTTTATCCCAGTTCCAAACTCTCTCACGTTGCTTCTGGCTTTCTCTTTTAGTCTCTTTGACCCTCTTCTCTTCTTTTCTTTCTCTCTTCGTTTGTTTTCATCACACATACTGTCAGTTGGGTATGGTCAAAATCTTTGCGTCTTGTCTTTGCACAAGTGTTTGGCGCTGCTCTCCAGGACTGTACCTCTGCCTCTACAGCTAACCCAGATGGAGTATCCCTGTTCTGCGTGAGACTAAAATATCACTGAAGGATGTTAACATCACAGGAGGGGGCATCGTGAGCCTCCATAACATCATCCACTGTATTATTCAACGCACTGAGCCCTCCCTCTGTGCAACACTGGTTCCTGACCTTTTCATACCCGTCTCTGTCAGCCACACCGAGCTCTGTCATCCACATCCAGGAGCAAGGTGTCCCGCTTTAGTTTAATGAGATAATTGTAGATTAAAGCAGCACTGATTTTACACTTGTTTCACAGTTTCAACTGCGAAAAAAAAAGCACCGAAACACTGAAAGAACTGAGAAAGATGGTTCAGAAATGGAGATGGTTCTAGAACTGATGGAGAGAAAACACGGTCTTAATATGCAGTAGATTTGGCGTTGAATTGACACCATACATCTGTTTTCACAGAGGTCTGCACACCTGCTGATGATCAGAAGCACCCGACTGCAGCCCTGAAATGCTGAGTGAGCAGTAGGGGTACTCAGCATTGCCTAAACCATTTTTGTTTTGTTTGTATGTTCTTAAACTGTGGTTTTATAGTATTTGCCTGTTGTTATTATTAAATCAGTTATGATCAGTTGATTTTTATCATGTTATGACACAAAAATATAAGAGTCATGGAAGAGGCTGTAAGTGAAGTGAACTGCTGATTTGATGACGTCACATATAAAGTCAGCAGTTGACATGGGTGAACTCTCCCAGTCGGACAGCAACTCGAAGCCACCAGTTTAATATCTGGGATGTACAGACGCTCCTTCTTAGTCATTGTTGGGAACTAGCACTGAAATTCCTTCTCCTTTTGTCTGGCTGCTCTGCTGGGAGTCTTTATATGAAAGCTGAATGGAAGTGTGCCCAACACCCCTCCATCCAAGGAGGAGGGGCTCCCAACCCTCCTAAGACCCTCCTAAGACTCCAGATACTGTATGTTCCTAAAGCCATGTCTTCTTGAAATACAGAGTGCAAGACCTCAGAGGCCTGATTTGTCTTCATCAGTGCTCCAAGCTCTTCCAAACCATCAGGAATTGCATCCCTTCAATAGTTTACAGGCATTACCATCTAGTGATAGACCAAGAGTTGATCTGACTGCAGGATATTCCTTTAAGTAGCACAGCATCCGAACAAACATAGAAAAAAAGTTCAAAAATGTGTCATTTATTACAAATCCAAACAAAATAAATCAGAAAACAACTTAACAAAAATAGAGCAGTTGCAAGCCAAAGCACAACAGAGCGACAGCGACAGTCTGCACCAAGTCCGTCCAGAATAGTTGAACTCACGATGTTCGGAGCAGTTTCCTGCTGCAGTCTTCACGTCTCAGTCCATACACATGCCTTGCCCATTTGTGAACTTCAGGATCAGTTTTAGTGCTCCTTTCTTGTAATTTAGAAGAATGTGGCTCAGGATACAAGCTTCCTAAAATGTCATTGCACCATATGATTGTTTTAAAGCCTTTTTTTTTTTTTTATTAGCAGTGTGAAACTGGCTGACATCTCCCTTTGTCTCAATTGTCTGAATCCTTCTTTCTTTTTCTTTTTTCGGCTTGTTCACTCATCTGTACTTTAGTTTATCATCATTTCATTTCAGCAGTCACTTGTGCTTCTTCTGGTCACCATACAACAATAGCACCATTGAAGAGAGCGGTAATAACACAATGGAAAAAAACAAACAAACAAAAAACAAAACAAAAGGCAACACAAAAAAGCTGGCAAAATATTGACGTGTGTCTCACTACTTCCAATATTGGTAGAAAGCAGTTCAACAACAGCAAGAAGGAAGCCAGCCAGAAAGTGTGACTTGTGTATACAGGTATTAGACAGAGCCCTGCATAGATAAATGCGCGGTCCCTGGCCTGTATGAAGTTGTCCCTGGCACCCAGAGGCCTCATCATCCACCATGATCCAGACTGTGATGCATCGACCTCAGCCTCAGGCTCAAGTCAATAAATCCATCCCTCCTTTCTTTCTCCTCTTCATTCTTCTTTTTTCTGCACTCTCCTGCGACCGGGAGGTGAGAGGTGCTCTGAAAAAGAGGAATTAACACAGTGACAGTCCATCATGGCAAGGTCGAACCATGTTCAAAACTCTGGGACATGCTGGTCGCAGATATGTGAGGCAGACGTAGGGGAAGGAACAGAATGGGAGAAGTGAAGAGTGAAATCACAAACGACTTGCTAAAACTCTGCCAGTCTGGAAGAACAGATAGATTCCCTTGAACTCGATCCCTTCACGACTTTATTAAATGTATGTTGATCACAGATTCTTTTCCCTCCAACAGGTTATTGAACCACAGCATTGGTGTGGTTCCAGCGCTGGTTGCGTCTCTTGATTTTGTTGAAGGACTTGGTAGATGGATCGTCGTGAGTTTCATAAGGGGGTTTGTTTCCAGAAGACACTTTCTGTCATCCTCAGTGCTTTCCTGACATTTAATCTTCTTTCACAGCCAGATTTAATTCTGTACTTGTTAAAAGAAAAATAATATTTATCCAATGTACTGACACACTCTGTGGTAACTTGACTGATGGTTTGGTGATCTTTTAACCTTTCATCCAGTGCTGCCTTGAGACTTGAGAGTACGACTGTTCCCTCCCAAAGTCAGTGTGCATTCACCCCATCTGCATTCATCTTTACAGCAGCAATACAATCATTTACATCATTTAAAACCACATCAAACAATAAATGTACGTAGAATTAGGGGATATTTTAGTCAGGTTTTTTTTTTAAACTGTGAAGGAAGATAAAATGACATGCTGAACCTTCCAAAGAAGAATATAAAGGAGTCCAGGAGTCCCTGATGGTCTGTTTTCTCTAGGAAACAAAACTATAAGACTTAACTCATTTACAGTTGTCACTGTGGTTAGTTAACTTGCAGTTTGATTTAGAAACATTTATAAAATTTAACAAGAAAACATAAAATTTGTTGTCACTGCTTAAACTGAATTATTCATATCAAGACAAAATCCCCCGATATAAAAAAAGAGGGGTGGTGATTGCAAGATGACGTTCAAAAAGTCCCCCACACACTGGGCATAAGGATGGGGGCTTAGCCAACTACTGCGTGTCGTCCTGACTTAACTTGTGCTCCAGACCGGGTCTTAATATTCCGCCGGAGTGGCGGAGCCGTTCTTCTGCACGACCAATCCCATCGTCAAGTCAAATTTGCATTAGCAAATGGGAAAGCGGCGGCGGCCTATTTGTTAATCTGATCTTTGTTTACCCAACACTCTTGTAATCCACTTTTAATTAAATAGCCCCCCAAATATGTGCGAGCAGCAGTTTGACTTTGTCTGTGCCCACATAGCCAGACTGAAGCAGCAATGAAAGAAAGAGAAAAAAAGAAAGAAAGATTGTCTTTCGGTCATTACACTCTTTGCTAAACTTCTTGAAAGATGCAACTACACTCTGAACACACACTGAAAGATGCACACACTCACAGTCCCTATGCACTATGCAGGGTTTGTGTAGGTCACTTCTGGAGATGCAGCTTTTCCCATTGTCTGGTCAAATATCTAATTCTAACCTCACAACAGATTTGTATATCCCATCTGTCATAAACCACGGGCTGTGTAGTATGAATAAATCAAATAATACACACACACACACACGGAAACACACTTTCAAAAACACTCATTGGTTGTATCATCCACTAACCAATCCACACCCCTCACACACACATGCACACACAAGGTACACAATGTGGCAGCATAATGTCCTTTATCTATTTATAGTTAAAGCCATCCTGGGCGTGATAATGCAAGCAGATACCTGGTAGGCAATTACATCTTCCTGATTCCTTCTGCAATAAAAATGCAGCGGCAATAGAAAAAAAATGGGTAAATAACACAGCAGAGTGAATAAAGCTGGCCCGGCCTGCTCTGTACATCCCCAGTAAGTCAACCGCGCTGACACAAGCCGCATTGTCATTCATATGTGCCTCCTCTGCGGTTATTTTACACGTAAAAGGAAGGCACTGGAAGGGACATTGTGTCTCTGTCTGCACTTTGGAGGTGACAGTACATTATCCTTATTCCAGAAGCATCTCTAAATAACTTACTTCTTGGATATGTGTGTATTTTTCTCTAGCGAGTTTGGGTTTAAATATGTTTTTGCATCTGAATGGGCAAGTCTGAAAAAGAAAGACGGTGTGGTGTATGTTCATGTGTACTCATGAAAAGTAAACTGGTCACTCGACAGTTTTATGAATGACGGAGGGGAAAATGCACTGACAGAAATTTAATTATCACTGCAGTTTATCGTTATGAGACTTGAGGAATTCACAATTTGTTTTGCCAAGCTCAACAGCGCAGCTGCGTCAATAGAGGAAAACGTCTTTGCCTTAAGCCAACAGATCAGTCCAAGAATATTAGTTGGTTGCTGCTACTGTTGGTCCCTTATTTTACAGTTAACAGACAGCAATGACCACACCATTATATAAACACTCTTTGGTACGGTAATGCAACATTTTATATATATATATATATATATATATATATATATATATATATATATATATATATATCTTCATTTTGTTTTAGTGGACACCAAAGCAAGCAACTTATAATACTTGAGTACTGTGTAGGTTTTACATCAAATGCCTCTCCTGAAACAGCTTTCCCAACTCATCCGGGTTTGGGACATGCGAGTTCTTCTTAACTGCTGAGTTAACGCACCAACAACTCATGTGCTTCAAAAAAGAAAGTATGTAATGCAGACAGCTACAACTGTAAAAAGAGATGAGATAAGAATGGATATCCGTGTGAATTTTCCCTGAAGGCAGCGGTCGAGGGAAAAGGAAAGAACTGTAACTGTCTTTTCACCTTCTCACAACATACCTCTGGTTATATGGTTTGATGCTTTGTCACCTGAAACAAACATGAGGAAGACCTTGTCCATCCCTGACTGGACGTTAGCCACCGGTGTCCTGTTAACGTTTGTTAGATTTGATCACATCAGTTGCCCGTGGTAGTTGACTGGAACAGTCGTGTGAACCTGCAGGATTTTTGATGGATATTAGAGGAAACAGGCTTTGTATTGTGACTGTATGCTTGCAAAATTCATCTCATCTTTGCAAGTTTTCCAGGTATCCCTTACAGCACCTCTGAACTGGCCAGAGAGCAGATAAATCATCACGGGATGCTGCACTTTGGTCATGAAACAATCTGCAAAACTCGCTACAGCTTCTGCACTTTGATTCCCTGAACGTCTGAAAACTCTACTCACAATAAACACAACCTGTTTGTATGACGTATTCTGCCTCGCTGGGCCATGAATATTCTTTGATGCCTCATTGTTCTCATAACGCTGCAGTCATAAAGGAGGAGCAGGCACTAATACACCCACCGTTCCGGGGAGAGAGTATTAAGGGGAGATTTAATAGAGGCGTGAGTATGGACGGACTCATTATCTTTCTATTAGCCCTGTCTCCGCCAGCAGGGCCATACTGACTTCTATTAGGTTAGCGGTCAGATACACACAGACATACGCAGCCATTTACAAAAAGAAACTGCTAATACAGGCTAATTTAGTAGCCAGTGCTGGCACACCAGTAATGGTTCAAGCAAATGAGTGTTCTCTTTGGGACTTGATTTACGAGGTTAGTAAATGAGATATAGTGTGTGAGAATGGGTCTGTGCTTTTTAAATTACAAGGAGAGCAATTACACGCGACTCAAAAATCTGACGTGTGACCACATTTTAACGGTGCATCACTTGTTTTTGGATCTACCTACGCCATGACTGATATTAATTTATTACTTTGCAGATACAAAGATAAAAAGTGTCTTATTTGTTCTCTATCTGGTATACAGTGTGATGACATGAGGTTAAACAAGAACAAAAGGTCTTTTGGGTGTTAAGCTGAAGATAGATACCCACAGCTGAAGCTGGGAGATTGGATGCTAAGACTAAATGCCTCAAGAAGTGAAACATCAGTTTATATTGATGCATCCGAAGAGACTGAAAAATGATGTTTAACTGTAATCGCATTTCCATTACCCCTGGATTTATGGAAAGGGATAACCTGCAGTGGCTCTAATTTGAAAAAACCTGCATTACATAAGGGCTTTGCCTCTGAACGATCATTTGAATGATCATCCGCTGCCTTCATCATTTGTTTTCTCAACAGCAATAGCAGCAATCACAACAATTTGACAAAGACTTAAGATATTTTTGTCCATCTTTTTTAAAATTGACGTCTTCTTTTTCATTGTTTTGAAGAGAAGTATCGTAGGATGAGATATGGAGAGAACGAGGAGAGTTACACTTAGACAATGAGACAAAGAAAAACACCATTCAATGGAAACACCAACCTCCCACAGCTCTTCTTTTGTGAAATAGTGTAATGAAAACACGACTTGTTCACAGATGTTTATGTGTTTAACTTTTCTTGTATTCAATGTGTCATATGGTTTGATATCTAATATATCATAAGAAAAATCCTGCTCACCCTCGAAGAACACGCTGTTCCACCCCAACTGGCCATATAAACAGTTTGAGACCGTCTTTGGCACATATACTTGGGTGTTCACAGGGTTCAGCTGGAACTTATCCCGGTGGAAATCAGGCATGAGACAGGGGGTACACCCTGGACAGGTTGGCAGCGAGAGGCCTTGACACAATTGGAAGAAGTAAGACAATCATGCTTGATCCACAAGCTTGAGGAGTTAATTATCAGTTGTGACAAGCTTCAAATAGGGCCACACCTCCATTTTCGTTGAGGGGAAAACAAGGCTCAAAATCTGCTATAAAGTTGCCTGGTGTTCACCCAGTTCTACACCTCAGACCTGGCCACTAGTGGGGTTTTTTGTTTTTTAATTTCTTCAAAGAAAAATAAGATTCTGTAAGAAAAAAAACAACAAAAAAACGACTGATTGTTCTTGAAAGGCAAGCCAGATACATTTTAGAAGTGACACATTCTGGCAACAAAGTTTGGAAGTAAGTGTCTAAAAACTGCTCCAAACGGCCACAATACATGTCTACAAAACCACCAGTTTAGTTCGAGAAAGCTGCAATAACAATTAAAGTGGAGTAAATCGAATTATTCACTGTATTTAGAAAAATGTGGGGTCTATTTACTCAAAATCTATTGCTTAACTATAATACTTTCTTTATTTTTTACTTTATTCAGGATAAATCTAAATAAATGTGTTGTTTTGAGAGCTTAATTACCTTTAATCTCTTGTGTAAAAATCAGCACGTTCACAGATGCGCACTGCTGTTGTTCAGTGTTGACCAAGTCTTTGACGGGCAGAGGAGCCGTACCCCACCGCAGATCCAGTACCGAGCGCAAACCTCGTCAAACCCGCGCAGTAAATTCCCTGTTATATGTCCTGACTGCAGCTCTATCGCCTCCCTAATTGAATCATAAATACATGTATGTGTATATTACCCATTAATAAATAAAGGCACAATTTTTTATTAATGAAGTGGAAAATGTGGCATGGTCCAACATCAATCATTTCGCATAAAAACCATGTGTATTTGTGGAGCGGGTGATATGGAGCAGGGGGATAAAATTAGACCCGTTAAATAGGGAGCACAGTGTGCATTAGCGGGAGTTTTTACGTAAGCAATTATGGAAGCCTTCAACATTAATTTATGTGTGATCATGTAAAGAGGTCATGTAAGTGGCTGAAATAATAAGATGGAAATAAGAGAAACGAGGAGAAAAGGGACAGTGGATTGAGAGATAAAAGGGAAGTGAGAGTGGTGGAGGATGGAACGGATACATTAGTGAGGAGAGAGACATGTGGGAAGATGGTGTGAACAACAGGCATATTAATGAGGCATTATGAATCACACTGATTACAGCAACAATTAAAGATCGTGGCTGTGCAGCATGTGGCAAAAGGAGGGATGAAGGACGAAAAGCTTCTTAGAGGGAGGACTGTGTGTTTTAAGTGGACGGGTTTTAAGTGGTGGGTTTTTCAAAAGCAGGTCTGCATCGTCCTTCTTGTTGAACTATTTACTGGGATCACAGATCCAGGTACAAGATAACCTGCTTTCCAAAAACTGTTAACGTGAAGGTAAACTATTCCCTAAAGCAAAGTCTCTTTTCGTGTTGCTGTCATCTTTTACCATTTTAGAAAAACAAAGTAGCAAAACATTTGGACATTTTGAATAGTTAGTACCACGTAACATCATTTTTCACAAGCTTCACTGAATGTAACACAGCGTGTGTTGTGCTAAAGGACTTTTTCTTGTTTATAATATTGTCACCCTTTCTTCCTTCTGTTTGATCCATTATCAGTAACAGTGTCACTTGTTAGAAAGTCAATAAAGTAAACGGGTCTGTTCGTTTTCGACACCAACACCACTCAAAGTGTCTTCCCCTCTGATGCATTAGAACTCCGCAGTGGCTTCCTTGCAGCACAAACATGACCATGGTCATTTATAATATGATCATTTCATAGCATCTGCAATTTAAACATGCAAAAAGCATCGCTGGCTCCTTGTTCAGCTGTTTCAGCATTTACAGATGGTTTCCATGTTAAAAACACGGTTGATCAGAGTTTACATGAAAGTGCAGTCGGTCTCAAAGAATTTTACCCTTCATATTTTTGTAGAATTTTCTGTTCTTATTTTTAAGAAAGCACACATATCTCATACATATATCCTCCTGGCAGTTAATCAGCAGCTGCTGAGACCTACAACTGACAATAATCTCTTATGTTAGTTCCTAACTGAGCTCCCACATGTCTCTGGAAGGATCTTAGATCAGTCTTTCATGACAGTTTCTTCAAGCTCGTGTAAACTTGGTGGTTTCTGAGCATGGACTCTGACTCTCCCCCAACAGGCTCTCAAGAAGACTGAGATAGGCCTTATGTTAAGAAATTACATGGATTTCATCATAACGTTTTCCACAGAAATCTTGCGAATGCAAAAAAATAAATAAAATCAGATGTTTAAGTCTGTGCGTACACCCAATTCCAAACACATGTTTTCGCATGTTTTCTTACATGTTTTTTAAGTTGAGCATCTCAACTTAACGTGAAATTGAAAACGGATGCAGTGAGCACAGCATCCACCCACAAGTACATCCATTTGAATATGATAATGAGTATTATTATCAGGAAAAATGCTCATCTAACAAGGAAATGGCAAAAGGATGTGAAAAAAAATGTATAGACTGTGAGCTCGAGACAGTCCTGTCACAAGTTGAGGCCTGGAAAAATTATTTATTTGGTGGCTCTTCCTCCAATTTAAGCCGTAAAAGAAAACAGTGTAGCATGCCGTGGTTGTGTTGACCAGATTGCATTATGGGTGTTGTTGTTCCTTGCTTTTGTGTTGCATTTGGTGCAGGGATGTGGGTTTATTGTCACTGTAAGGATTTCTAAATGTTTATGTTTAGCTTTAGAGTATCATTACATTTTTATTTATTTATTTTTTTTGTATGTTAACAATTGACACCTTAACCTTAACCACCTTAACTGAAGGTGGTAGAAACAAACAATCATTTCAGACTGCTTAAAGTACAACACATAATTATACTTATAACCATTTATACCTGCATCCAAAGGCCATCACACTTCCACATTTGGGTTTATACAGTAATAAGAATCATTGCAGGTCCTTGGCTGGCTGTAAAAGTGAATCTCCATTGACTCCCATGTTAAAATGTTTGAATTTACAGCAAAAATAAACATATTCACAGTCTGGATTAAAAAGCCATTTCGGTCTCAGTCGTTTGATTTTACAACCATGACAACTTTGAAAGGGATGAATATTTTTTAACATGCCAGGAGAGTTTATATCAAGCAATTCATTTACTTCTAATATGATTGATTGACAGTTGGCTCAGCCAATCACTAGTTGTTATCACTTCCTCATCTGTAATCATCGTGCTACTCACGTCAGGCCTGTCAGACACGTCAACACGGCCAAAACTCACCTATGTTAGTACAAGAAAACCAAATATGCTTTTGTTAGTAAGACATCAGTAAGATGATGAAATTGACATTTGGCAATCGTTGTATGTAAATGTGCTGAGAAGGCCACGTTATTCCTAAATGATCTATTAAATCAGTTTCATGGCACTAACATTAATGTTAATTGCTAACATTTTTTAAACAACATCACCTGATTGAGTTATCTTAAAATACCAGTATAATATAGAATATGTATTTGTCTAAAGCTACCTGAAACACATACCTGATAAAGGCTCTGTGAAAAACAACATTATTACATTTACATGGTATAGCTGAAACAACAACATCAGTTCTCACTTACCTGAAGAAATACTGGACGATGGGCATGTCAGAGTAAATAAAATCACACGGATTCTTCTACCCTATGTTATGCTGCACTCAACCTATTTTTATGGCTTCATATTTGTAGTTTTTATTACTTTCCACCAGGTGCCCACTACATCTAGGTTGAGCAGGACATCACAGCAGGCTATTGTTTATCTATTTTTTTTTTATATACATTTTATTTTTTATAATTCACCTGTTTTATTCATATTACTATCAGCAGCATCCTCATAATTTCTCTGAGTATTGTAAAACAAATTCAGTGCATGCGGATGTGTGTCTAAGTACATGTAAGCGTATGTGATATGAATAAAAGAATTAATGCATGTTGTATGTAAACATTGTAAATATGTCTGACATTTATAATAAAACCAAAAGGCTTGAAAATCGGTTGAAAATTAAGTGCGTTATGGTGAATTTATTTTGTTGATAGATCTGTGCCTCCGTTGACTAACGCGGTAAGTAGACGCGGGCCGCCCTCAGGCCCAAGACGGCGCGACGGCGTCGGCATCGGCGTCGGCGTCGGCGTCGGCATCGGCGGCGGCATCGGCGGCGGCATCGGCGGCGGCATCGGCGGCGGCGGCGGGGTTTGCGTGTATATATCTGGGCCTGCTACGTCTGTTTGTACGAACCCTGCGTCAGCGGCTAAATGCAACAGTCCTGTAAGATTTCACCGATGACTCAACTTGTTAAACGGTACATCCCGCAGGAAACGTCAGATATTTCAGCGCGGTTCGGCTGAAGGAGCTGGGAGCGAATCTAACTTGGACTCACTTCTGTAGGTGGAACAATGCAAGCAGTGTGGGGGGATATTTCAGCCCTCAAGCACACAATCTGATACCTCTCCACTGCAGATTTAAAGACAAGTTTTGCCGACATAAAAATCAACGTGAAAATGCCAAAAATTCACCAAAAGATAAAAAAACATTTTGCTAATTGCTCATTTTTTATAAGACAACATTAAGACACCGGTACTTCGCTGCAGATTGTGTTGGCATGTTTTATCTGGGATCTGTGATTCATCCCGATTTGTCGCCTCATCCAGCCACCGTGGCGCTGCTCAGGGTCGGCTGAGGGATGTCCAGCCTGTCAGCAGGTCCTGCTGAAACGTTCATGTTGCTCGGAGCCGGACCATGGCTGCGACCAGTCCGGCAGAGACCCAGAAGGATCCTCTTTAACCTGAATCAGTTGATGAGCCAGTCTTTATCCTGGAGCAGGTCGGCGTGGTCCCTGAAGACTCGCGCCCTCCAAACTCTTAATGTCTTCAGGTTGTGCCACAAGTGCACAATAATACAATAACAATAACACGTGACTTCACACAGTTATTTAGAGGAAACGCATATAGGCTAATTGTCCAATCTTGTCATGATCTCAAGTGACTTGTTCTTAATTAATGTGATCATCCGACACGTTTCTTCTCAGTGAGATTGAGAGGTCCTTTCATTTTATGTGATGGACGTCTGTGTTCCTCACAACCGATCCCTGACGTGTGTTAACATCTTCACGAGACACAACCGGAGAAAACGTATCAGTTTACTCTGGATTTTGGTTGTGGTAATCACTTTTATGCATTTATGTGGGTAAAATAGTCTACAGCTTTTCTTTAGTTTGGGCGTGAGTCGTGAGTGTTGGACCATTGGAATTTTTGACTTCAGGAGATTTAGGGAAACATTTTGTTGTAGGAAAGCGAGTTTCAGTGTTACACGCAAATACACACAAAGAGAATTTTTGAACATCCCAACGTGTGCGTGGAAAATGGTGTACGCATGTTTTTGTGCGCAGCAGTTTTTGTGCATGAGGCCCCTGGTCTCTGAGAGGGACGGTCCAGGATCTTAATATTTACGTTTCAGAAGAACTTGGATGTCTGACTCACTGACGTGAACACCTACGCCTCGACTGGGAGCAGATGTCTTTACATTATTCTTCAGATGATCAATATCATGCTCTTTTCATGATCTCACGCACCCAAACAAGGCTCCCTCTCCCTGAAGCCCAAAACCACCACCATGTCTGACCGCAGGAACAGTTTTTTCTTCTGTTGAAGGCCTCTCCCTACATTTACTGACCAAAGCAGCATCCTTGTGCCGTAAACGGCTCTGTTTTGTTCCTTCAGCCCAACGGACAGGCTTCCATAAACTCTCATTCGTCTTCAAGATGTTCGTAAAGAAACGTCAGTTGGATTCAGACAGCAACCGTCTCTGCAGACATCCAGTGGTTCTTGTTGATGGAAAATGTACCCTTTTTAAACCACATCCAGATGTGTTTTTACAGTACATCATCACTGCTTAACTTTGCACTGATGTAACATGCAGTTGTTGTCAACGTTCCACAGTGAAACACTTGGAAGTGCCAGTCTTGTCTTCCCTCGTCTAATGAGCAGCCACGATCAGTTTGAGGCTGATTTGTTTACTTTTTGGCATGCAGATATGATTTCCTAACAAGAATTTGAGAGGAGTCTCTTTTTAAACAGTCTTAGAGTCACACGAGTCCCAACTGTTCAGGGAGTGACGCTGATTTGCTGATTGATTACTCAAGCGCTGTGAAGGAAAACGTCACTCTGAGACTAATCATTTTGACCACCTCTGTTTTTACACATGTAAAAAAAGAGACAGACCTTATCATTAAGAAATGCGGTGTAAAGTTTCATAAATTATGCAATCATTGCTTTAGTATTCTGGAGAAATGTTCCAGAGTTCTTTGGGGATTCATAATTTTAACCTGAGTTGAATCCTTATTTTCCTTCTTGTTTTTGGCTGAACTGCATTTTGCTGAGTGATTATAATGGACTACTGTCAAAGGAGATCCGTCGTCTGTATTTACATCCACTATCTATCTTTGAAACATAGACAGGAAGTGTTGTTCTGCTCCTCAGTTGTACACTAGTCAAGATCCAGAAAGGGTCAGCTGTGGTCCGGGTCCACTCTCTTCCTGTACGCAGGGAGGGTCTGTGTGTCTTTGTCTGCAAGTATGTCTACCCTTTTGTGTGGAACTGCATGTATGTATATTTATGTGTGTGTGCGTGTGTGTGTGTGTGTGTGTGTGTGTGTGTGTGTGTGTGTGTGTGTGTGTGTGTTTTGCGTGTGTGTGTGTGTGTGTTTTGCGTGTGTGTGTGTGTTTGTGTGCGCGTGTGTTTGTGTGTGTGCACATGTGTTTGTGTGTGTGCGCATGTGTTTGTGTGTGTGCGCATGTGTTTGTGTGTGTGCGCATGTGTTTGTGTGTGTGTGTGTGTGTGCACGCATGTGTTTGTGTGTGTTTGTGTGTGTTTGTGTGTGTGTGTGTGTGTGTGCACGCGTGTGTTTGTGTGTGTTTGTGTAGTCTCTAAGCAGGATGTGTGCAGTGATCTAATTAGGCGGTAACTTGGCTTGCCGTGACCTTACTAACCATAGCGAGACCCTGCCTGGCCCCAGATCACACAGAGAGTCCCCTGTCTGGACGATACACACACACACACACACACACACACACACACACACACACACACACACACACACACACACACACACACACACACACACACACAGGCAGATAGAAAGAGAGAGACAGACATTAAGAACTGAAACTGCTTAATGGTGGTCTACAGCAAACATTGTGTTTTTTAAGGGTGTTATTATACTGTGTTGTGTTCTGAAAGAGTCTCATTGAATATGAGCACAAATTAGCAATTAATTTCATGTGCATCATTTAATGATTATAATAATAATAATAATAATAAACTACAATTATATGGCACTTTTCTAAACAATCTTACAAAGTGCTTAACAAAGCAGAGAACTAATTTAATTCTATTCAATTTGGCTTTAAAAACATCCAAAAAATAGAAATAAACACAAATATAACACTGGCCAAATCAAGGATCAGAGAAGAGTATTGCTTTTTATTTTACAGTCTATCAACATTGAGTAAGCTTAGATCTAAACCTGTTGACTTGGAAACATAAAAATAAGTCCCAGACTCCTGTCCATGCTTCGCAGTCAGAAAAAATAAATTAAATACAAAAACACTACTTAGTGATCCACAGCTGGGTAACGGCTCTTACTTGAGAAACGACTGAGTCCAGTCCACAGAACAGCATGTTCCCTGTTATGGTACTGTGTATCATGTTTGTGAATAAAATAAGACAGAACTGTGATAAAGGCAGGCAGCACGGTGGCTTAGTGGTTCGGACACAGCAAGAAGGTTCCTGGTTCAACTCCTGGCGGGAGTTTGTCTGTGTGGAGTTCACATGTTCTGCAGGTACTCCAGCTTCCTCCCACAGTCCAAAAACACGTATGCCAGGTTAACGGGTCGTCCTAAATTGTCCACAGGACTGAGTGAGAGCCCTGCATTGAAATAAGGGTGTTTAGATAAAGGCTGGATCTTATAAAGATAAAATGAGCTGAATGTTTACTGTGCTGATGTGAATAACATCCATGCGGGAGGTAAGGTGGGGCAAGGTTTCTCTGACTTTCTAGGTTAGACCCTCAGGTGGTGTTCCAGTTTAAACTTCCCATTAGGAACTTGAAAATTCCAATTTTCAAGCACTAATGGATCCAGTTGTATCACTTTACAAGGCACCTGTCAGCCAGGAACGCTCTCTCTTTCCAAGATGACTCAATCATCTGATGGACTGTCCAAAACATGTCACCAAATGGTTGGATTGGGTTCTGCTTGGTTCTTCTGGTTGGTTGATGTTTCCGTATCACTTTGACGGACCAGCGTTTCATCCAGTCGCCTGCTAAGTGATTTTAGAATCCCTTCACTTTTCAAAGAAGCTTCCACGGATGAAACAAATCACCAGTATGTCATATCGATGCCACGTAACCATTATGCAACTATAAAACTTGTTTGCCATATGAACTCTTATAGAACGATATTTTAAAAAATGGGCGTTTGTGCTAAGACATAACCCTATGGGTTTTAAAGTGCTGTTTTTAAGCCTTGAGTCGGGAATTTCCCATCAAACTGAACTGCAAGTGATTGATTGAATTGAGGACACAAAGTAATGACAAGTTCATTGAAACAGGACAGTTGTATAAGTCACTTCTTTTGCTAAAATGAGCTAAAAAGACTACTTTTTTATTCGTTTTTGGCCTGCATTGGAGGGTGGGACTGCTGGGACTTTGGTGCCAAGAGCAACAACCTTGCCGTCTCCGTTTCGTGACACTGTGTTCTTGTTTTTCTGTATTTTATGTACATAAATTTACCGGTAACTATCCCACGCATTATAGTACTTTTTATTCTTTAAACTGTCTTTTAAAAAATATTATTCAATATTTAAAAAAGCTATATGAGGCATATTTCACATTTTCTTGGCTTATCCAAGGTAACTATGGCCATGTATTTGATGGGAAACATCCAAAACCAAAAGGACAAGATATTAGAATCTGTCAAAGTGTCGGATTTTCTCTCCCCAACACATTACTTCAGATCCAAATATAAGCAACCAAAAGCCATTAAACACAATCAGCCAGTTACCTTTTGTAAAATGAGATATTGAAATTAAAAAGTGACGTGTGGCTATAGCTTTGCTGTGCATCTCATTTCCTCTGTGCGTCTCTCTTTCTCCGGTGGAGAAATGCATATTATGTTTTGACCAATTTTGAGGTTTTTTTATTGTTTGTTTCCAGACATGATCTGTTTTTAGTCCCTATCCTTAGAGAAATGGGAAATTAGCTTATTTTAATTGAATTTTGACAATATCTAAAGGAAAGTCTTGCAGTGATTTAGCCATATCACACAGGTGAGAATTCATCTGTGCACTTTATGTGCATGATTATGCCTTCAGGGCAGAGGATGTGAGGGACGCAGCTGTCTAAAATCACCATTGGGAATAACCTAGGGTCTGCCTGGCCTTCACACACACACGCACACACACCACGCTCACAGAGGAAGCGTGCTGTACAGTAGAGCCTTTGGGTCAAATCTCACTGGCCTCAAATTACATTTCTCAACATGACAGAAACAGAAGTAGAATGCAATTATTGTTTCATTTTGGATTTGGCCTGGGTGTTAAGGTGCCCTGTGGCACAACGCCACGCTCCTCTTCTGTGGTCTCTTTCCATCACACACATGCACACACACACACAAATATATCTTTGCAATTAGAAGTGATTTCATAATGTCTTACTATTTCTGTTAGCCTTATACATTTTGAGCTTATACGTTTTGAAAAATAATAACAACAACAACTCAGTGTGTTTATTAAAAAGGTCACATATGTTGGATGGGCGGAGGAAATTCAGGACACGTTTCATTATGATGCAGTTCAGTACACAGTGCACATGTGCATCCCTTTAAGGCCAGTTTATCATCTTTTAATGACTAATGTAAGAAAGCCATCCTCATCTAAAATGGCGAGGGTTACTGCTGTAGCATTTAGGACCCTCCAAAGGTCTGCTTGGGCCCCGTAGCCAGTCAGCTCATGATTTGTGAATCTACACTGGCAGGGTTGCTGAACCCACAAGCGACTGAAACGGGTCTTATCCCGCAAGCGGCGGGCTGATTGACTGGGGGTCCTAGCAGAGCGGTGCAGGTTCTCGTTTTAGCCCACTTCAGATGTCGTCCTCGTAGCTATCGGAGTGATTTGACAGAACGAATGTAAAGTTGTTCTAATTTATATCATTGATGGCTATAAGATAAGCCAGCCAAACTAAAATAGTTAATTGAGACTGAAATAAGGTGGCTGTGTTTCAGTGTGAACATACCACACATTTACACCATGCTGATGCGGAGAATGAGGTGGAACGAGGCTTTAAGAGCGCTCTTCAGAAAACCTGTGGGTGACATCACAGGGGGTCTTCTTAAACAGTTGTTGCTCATAGTGCACAATGACACTGTTGAGACCAGCATTTTGTAAGAAGAGGGTGGACTCTGCAGGAAACTCAACACAACAAGGTCGGGCTTTTTTTTTTTTTAATAACAATGGTACGATACCTTACAAGAGACATTGATGCTGTTTTTTTATTTTTTATTTTTTTAATTCTTGGCACTTTCAGCACCGCAATCAGTCATCCAGGTATACTTGAGGGAATTCAGAAATAACAATTAATGAGTGATATTCCTTTTTATATCGGTGAAATGCATGTCACAGCTTAGTAACATCTTATCATACGACAAACTAAACTCTGAGTGTCTTGTGGGGTCATTCTGGTCAGTCTGGTTCCCAAAAACCAACAAAATAGAAAAAGAGACTGAAACAAAAAATAAATAAATGAAGGACAAGAACCACTTAACAAAAGGAGGATCTCAGGTCTTAGGTGTCCTTACCAAGCATTGTTGCTTCTGAGACCAATGTTTAATACAAAAAAACCTCCTTTGTACAATCATCTCCAGAGGCTCCACAACAGTCCCCAAAACAGAACCAGCCTTCTTAGTCAGTTTGTCACTGGCTGTGATGCTGCTCCAGATGACTGCAGATGTGACTGAACTCGCCACAACAGAAGTATAGGAGGTATTCAACATCTTGCTGCAAACACTGGACGACTTAAGCTTCTTTAAAAAGAAAAGTCTGCCCTGTCTTTTCTTATAAACAGCATCAGTGTTGCATCTCCAGTCCAGCCTGTTCTCCAACCAACACCCTCTGAGTGCCAGGGCTTTGATAGAGGGCAGCATTGAACATGATGAGAATACAAAGTACAGGTCAGTGATCTTCAAGCTCCAACATGGTTAATGTGACAGTGACGCACTGCTGAACTGATACTGATACTTTGACTGTATTTTAGATTTAAGCTTCCTCTGCTACTCAAATATGCTTCTGAAGTAGAACCGGGTGCCCATACTTACGCAGAAGGAATGTCTTTTATTACGTTAAGATGTAAACATTAGTGCTACAGCGGCTCACATTTACTTTTTATAATTTGGTTTCACGGATCCATCAGCACTTTCCCCTTCTCTAAGATGATGATGTCCACTGGTCAGTTTCCATACAGGTCCCTTTGTTTCTATCAATTCATCCATGTGCCTCTTTCAGGCTCTTGACCAGAATCGAGGAGGTGATCTTTGGGAGGTGGTAAAATTGGAGTTTGCCGGCCTGAAGGAGGACAAACCTGCAGAAATGATGTCAGCCACTATGTGAACTTTGAGCAGAATATCCAACGTTTCAAACCAAAACCGGCCTGCACAACCTAAACATTAGGTCCCCAGTGAAGTGTTTGGTGAGTACATACCATAATATAGTGTAAGGTTTAATATAATCTGTATATGTGATAGCTGTAATCGCTTATCAAGCTCTAAAAATATATTTTAAATGTTAATTACTTGCTGAATAAATTAATTTTGATGGAATAAATTAATGTTTTAAAAAAGACAATTCTCTCGACCAACTTGTTGTGGAAACTTATTTCAACAAATGTTTCATAAAACTAGGAAATCTAACTGCAGTAATACTTGTTATTGAGAGTTGTGTTTCTGCACAGAGCTTTCTAGCTGAGTTTCTTACTTGGGTGGCTTTCATTAAAGTGTCCTCATAGCTTACAGCTCCAAATATATTTTTACAGCCATCTGCGCCAGTTGGTTATTCTTAATCGCAGCGCTGAGTGTTTGTGTGTGTATGTCTGCGTACATGTTTGTGATTTTACCAACTCTACATACTGCAGCGGATAAAGAGAGTCATCAGCAACACTTGGCTCAGGCTCCCGCCTCTGTGGTATACGCTACAATGCCAACATAAATGGCAACGGAGGAGTCTAAATGTCAGTCATGCACACAGACGCACATGCAGAATTCAGAGGAATACGGCTTGATGCAGGAGCACGGGCTCCTTGGCTCTGACTACAAGCCAGACTGGTATGTGGTCTGGGGTAAGTGGGGAGGCGCTGGCTGGGCCGACACACCGCCAGACGTGACATAGTGTTCTCTATTCTCTCCTTTAGCGTGTGTTCGGCCTGTGCAATCATCTGTGTCCACAGACCAGTTTACAGTAATCACAAGGGATTTATCAAAAGTGACTTACATGATGAGTGCAGTTGTTAGCAGAAGGAGAACATTTGATCACAAAAGGAGCTTGTTAGGAAAAGCAGCAGTTTTCCAAAAAACAAAACAATACCAAAGAAAGGGCATCATATTCCATCTATTTGGTTACTGTTGGGTTTAGAAGAATCCAAAAGCTCACATTTGACTCTTCAGTTTTCACGCTCTTAACAACAAGACCGTCGCTACCGCTGTGCAGGATGAATGTTCCTGGATCATTTTTATGGGCGTATTGTTATGCTTTTGTGTATTGTGATTAATAACAGAAAATATAGGAATTAAACAGCATCAGACTGGAAGACTGAGTTCTGGACAAGCGGTGGTGATGTCACCAGGATGATCTTGGTTTGGGCTCCTACGTTGGGTTGACGTGTCTTTGAAAGTTTGACGTGACTGTAACTGTCTATGCGCTAAAACACGCAGATAAATTAACATTACGATGGTGCAGGTTCAGACTTGGCCTCCTCGTTAGTTCAATTCAGAAGTTTTTTTTGTTAGATTTTTTTTTTTTTTACTTTTAAAAGCAACTCTCCTCCACCAACCTCACAAATATAATTTAAAAGCATGTCAAGATAATAAACTCTGGAAGTAGACTACTCAGATTATCAAGGCTATCATATCATAAGCCCATGATGTTGCCTTTATCTCAGAACCTGCCTCATTTCCTTTGTATTTTTTTCCCATTTGTTATATTTAAATTATTCTATAAGTATTTGAAGTCATCTTCAAACAAACAAATATGACATTTTCAGTAACGAACCTCCTGGACTGCTGTCAATGTTGTTTTTTTTTCTTTATTTATCGTGATTTTACTGAGAGCTGGGAGGCCAAGCAGACAGCATGTTTGATGATGTCATAAAGTAGATTATATTGAAGAAAAAAATCTGGACACTGGTTGAAATTCTGTCAAATGTGACTGAGTCACATTTATACCTTCACTGCTCTCGCTGGTTTTTTTTGGCTGGAACAAAGTGGCAGCGCTTAAGGAAGCCATGAACTACTGATCTGACCGCCTGCCTTGCAGGGACTGCCTCCTCTGCTTTTCCCTGATCCATCTGAGGACCCCCCCTCTCACAGATAAATTAGTCACATTAGAAAAACTCAGCATTTGGCATAAGGAAACTATCACCCACGCTGTGTGATCTATGTGCCAGTTTAGCCAAGGTCTTTTCTGCCCCTCCAGTCCAGTGAACCATGTGAGGTGCCAAGATCAGCCAGCTTGGCATCTCTCCCAGCTTGGCCGACAGATGACAAAGGGCCTTTAGAGATGACGTGAGACAGATAGAGAGGAGAGCTGAAATGTGTAGCATGGAGAGAGAAAAGGAAGCGGAAGCCGGGGAATAGAGCAGCAGAGGCAAAGGAAAGGACAGGAGAAGATTAAGAAGTACAGTCTCAGAGGACAGGCACAAAACAGACTGGTACGTAATGAAATATAAAGACGAAAATGGTCATAACTGGATCAGGTCTGCAGGTAACATACATGTGTGAAACCACTCACTCTCTGGTTAAATCTGGTATTTTGTTATTTTGGTAGAGTTGTGATGCTTTTTTCAAGTGTGGTGCTGAAACAGTACAGTAGCAGGTTTTCCCCCTTTGCTTAACCTAGACGGACATCTCCAAAGGTTTAGTGACAACCCCTTCCCAGTTCAGTAACAGTAATATTAAGTCACACATCCTTTGAAATTTGAAGCATTAACCATGAAGCAATTGGTGTTTTTATTAAACTCAAAATGACTGGTGACAGTTGAGAGTGTGAAATGATTTTTCATCAGCCGTCACGGAGACTTTTAACAAAACCTGTCAGTCCTTGTCTCACACTGGCTTATGTTCCACACCACATTTGTTTAACATCCCAGTGATTTTTTTTCTTTCATTCTTTGTGCTTAGACATATCTCTGGAGCCTTGAGCAATTTCTGTCACCATGGACAAACGTTCAACCCTCTGAAAATGTAGCCATATGTGAGTTGCCCTTGTTGAAAAAAATCAGACTTATTTGGCCACTCGGCTTTGAGGGCATAATATTTCCACATGCAGAGCAGGAAGAAAGGACTAACATGCTCTGACACCGAAAGGAAGCAACGGTTTAGGAGTCACCCTGGTGAAGTGAAGAGATTTTGACCCTGTGGCACAAAGGAGCATTAATGGCATTGTCTTCAAATTTCATGTCTCGCCCGATTGGCCGTGAGGATCACTGCAACACAATAACAGCTGACTTGGACTTCAGCCAAGAATATAAATGTGTGCCAACACAGACACGTAGGCATAATGAGTTTTCTTCATTTCTTTATTCAACAAAACTCATACAGAGTTTGAGTTTAAAGCAGAAGTTGGATTTAAGGGATTAAATGAGGGATTTCCTGTTTATTTTTCTGTTTGTAATGCTCCAAATGGTCAGCATCTGCCTTTTTGGGAAAGAATAAAAGTTGTTAGAGACTTCTTGACCGTATTTTTAGAGAGTGTTTCATCCAAGAGTTAGAAACACAGACAGTGTGAATGATTAATTGGGAGGTAGAAGGGGCACTGTGTGACGAGGAAGTCCAAGTTAATTGCCATCAATGTTTTTCCAACTTTACCCATGAGGGCAACACAGCACCCATGTGTGTATGGGCTGTGTCACATTATTGGAAGCATCAGGCTCGAGCCTGTGAAATACACTAACAACAGTGTAATTTCATGTCAAATGAGTGTTGAAATAATATGTTGTATTTGTGTAATGCTCTGGGCAATGTCATCAAACCAATAAAGCACTGAAACGTTTGATAGCATTGTGATTTTTTTTTTTTTTCAAAGATCAGCATGGATGAATGGATAGCCGTGGTTGTATGTTTGATATAGTAGTGCTATGTTCCAAATTCATTCTGATCAATGTATTTATCCATCTTCGTTTCAAGGCAAGGGAAGTTTATTTGTATAGCATATTTCATGTTCAAGACAATTCAAAGTGATATACATAAAACTTTAAAAAGTAAAAAGAGTTTAAAAGCAGAATAAAAAATATAGAAAGACAGAAATAAGTTAAAAAATACAACTAACAGATGAAATGTTGGGAGTTTGTTCCACAGGTGAGGAGCATTAAAGCTGAACGCTGCCTCACAGTGTTTGGTTCTAACGCTGGGTACAGAAAGTAGGCGTGACCCTGACGACCTGGCCCGAGACCATTCAGAGATTTATAAACCAACAGCAGGATTTTAACATCTATTCTGTGACAGACAGGAAGCCAGTGTAACGATCTAAGACCTGGAGTTATATGGTCCAGTCAGTTGGTTTTACTGAGGACTCGGGCAGCAGCGTTCTGGACTAACTGCAGCTGCTTCATGGATGTTTTAAAGAGACCCGTGATGTTAAAAGCCTGGACAAGCTTGCCTAAGTCCTGCTGAGACCTCAGTCCTTTAATACTTGATATGTTGATATGTTCTTCAGGTGATAACAGGCTGACTTCACTACTGTCTTAATGTGGCTGTTAAAATTCAGGTCTGAGTCCAGAACCAGTCCCAGATTTCTGGCTTGACTGTTGGTTTTTAAATTCACTGCTTGAAGCTGAGTGCTGACTTTTAATCTTTCCTCCTTGGCTGCAAACACCATCATTTTTGTTTTGTCCTCATGTAACTGAATGAATTTCTGGCACATCCTGTCTTTAATTTAATATATGCAT
Source organism: Xenentodon cancila (assembly GCA_014839995.1). NCBI lineage: Eukaryota > Metazoa > Chordata > Actinopteri > Beloniformes > Belonidae > Xenentodon > Xenentodon cancila. The sequence goes on along the minus strand of CM026208.1, from coordinate 25,172,563 downwards.
TTGATAAATTGAATATACTCTCCTCGTGATATAACTATATAGATACATGTGTTATCTGCATAGTTTTGGTAACATATTTTGTTTTTGTTTTTTTTGTTTTTTTTTATAATTTCAGCGAGTGGTAGCATATAGACGTTGAACAACAAAGACCCCTAAATAGAACCTTGTGGGACTCCACGTGTTATTTTTGTTCGTTTCGATTTGTAGCCACCAAAAGATACAAAGTAGTCCCTGTCTTTTGAATAGGACTCAAACCAGGTAAGTGCTGTACCAGGAAGTCCCACTCAGTTTTTCAACTGGTCTACCAAGATGTTATAGTTGATGGTGTCCCCTGGCGGTTAGTTGGTTGCCTCATAGTGGGAAGGTGCCTGCTTCGATTCACAGCTGTGTGAGGTTTGCTTGGTCTCCAAATGGCTGCACGTTTGTGTTAGGAAGGGCATTCTGCAAAAAAAAAAAAAAGAAAAACCTCTTCAGTCTCTACCCACAATTTTTCTTTGCCAAGTTTTTTGACATTAGGTGCCAATGTCACGTTTTGGTCTGAGATTCTTTGTAAGTGAGTACAACTGGCAGTAAACCCTCGACTTAGAGCTGTTTAAGAGCAGGACTGGAACACGTTTTTATTTGTAAATGAGAGAAAAAGAGAGATCTTGCTTCTCCTGACTATAGCTGTTTGTATAACCAAACCAGGAAACTATATACATTACAAATGGGAAAATTGTTCTGTATTCGTCCCTTTTTAACATAGTGCATTAGAAACAAATCCTAAATTTCTCTTCTGTCTCTTTGGCCGCAAGGATTCATCTGTCTACGCCTATTAAATTTATATTTTAAGGCTTAACTACTTCACACATTACATCTTAATTACATTGGGTAAAAAACAATTTTTAAATATATCTTATTTCATCTTGTATCATTTATAAATGTCAGGTTCGATGCTGTTTCTCTGAGCGCCTTTTAGGCTGGATTGAGCTGAGTGTGTACATGTGAACATCCACTTCTTCTTTCTTTAGTTCTACCTTCTTTTCATTAAAGATAAACGTCTTGATTTGTGGTGTGTGTGCTGCAGATTTCTTTAGTACTCAGCAGGGGACTGCTCCATTAAACTTGGCAAGAGGTTTTCACAGGGCTCCTATTCACCCTCTTTTCATTTGGCTCTTGATCTCTCAACGAACACTTGCGCCATATAAAACAAACGGCCCAGGTCTCCACTGCCTACAAAGCATACGGAGATGACTAGGTGAAAGAAAATTAAAACGCATACTCCCCAGGCTGTCACAGATAGCAGACTTCAGAAAGGACACCCTTTTTGACTGCATGGTGTAAAATTAGAGCAACGATAAAAGGAAATGTTGAAATGAGTTTGTGAGGTTTAGTATAATGAGAAAAAAGTTTTGTTTGATTAGTGCAATGTATTTATACAAGTAATACTGATATTTTGGTTGATGCGTCAATTAAAAAAGCCTCTTGAATTTTAAAAGAGTGGCATTTAGTAGGCAATTCATTTATTGTATTGACATTCCTAACAGATGTTCAATAGCACTTACTTACATTACTCTTCACTTTGGAAAAGTTGAAAAGGGATGAACTGCCTTTTCTGGGTTTGGATTTAGTTGCTTTAGTTGGAGGAGTTCAAGTAAGTTGGGGTTTTGTTCAAGAGTAGTGATAGAACGAGACCGAGAGCTGGGTTGATGCAGCATCTGCAGTTTTACTGACATTGCACGGGTCCATTGTAGAGTAAAGAGAGCTGAGCCAAGGACGCTTTACCAGTTGATCTATGTTCCAGTCCTGACCCATGGCCAAGAACATATGGTAATAACTGAAAGAATGACAGTGAATACAAACTGCCGAGATAGAGGCGTCTGGGTTTAGGAATGGGGTAAGGAGCACAGGCACTGGGGAGGGGCTCAGAGTAGAGTCAATGTGTCAAAAGGGGGTCGTTGACATGGTTTGGGCATCACGTTAAGCGTTTCTGCTGGACGCCTTCCAGGAAAAGTGTTCCGACATTTCCAATTTGAAGGAGGCAAATCAAGTCAACTGGCTTGGGAAGGCCTCAGCTTAGCTTCCATGCCCACACTCCTCTGTGCCTCTCCAAACAGTGGCAGCGAGGGACATATGGAGGTAAAGTATGTCATTATCAATGACACTGAATAAGGATTATAAAAATATGAGACTTAAACAGAATAGAGTGCAATTAAAAAAAAGTACTGTGGCAGAAATCGTTCAAGCACAGCTTGTTGTTAGACAGCCTTTTCTGACAGACAATGGAAGTTATTTCAACCTAAACACTGTTAAAAGCCCCCAGACTCCTCTGACAAAAAGCTCCCGGTATCATCTGTGATATATAGACATGCCTACCGCTTCCCAATTAAAAGTTCTCTAGACTGACAATCTTTCATTTTTTACCTTTTCAAAGGTAAATTGTAAAATAATTAAAATGTTCTAATTGTCCTTCTTGCCAGCTTCTTAATTGCAGTATTATGACAATGACAATACATCACACAGTCAAGAAACGACGCAGGCCACCAGTGTTCTTGTAGATGCCTCCTCACTGCTGTATTCAGCTGTCAAGCACTGTTGTCAATCATGACACCTTTTTTATATGATGCCTAACCACTTTTCACAAAAAATGAACACCGCTGCACCACTGGATGAATTCCTGATCAATCCCATGCACATTGTGCATCTATAGTACATCCCATATTACATTCTCTGCTCTTCTTCTCCATCATATTATGGTTTTAATCATATGGAATCATTTAGATTTTGTTAATAAAACATGTTTCACACCTAATCAGTTGCTGTGCTCGGTTGACATCATGTTTGTCAGTATTCAGTTTCACTGTGCTGTAAGCTTAATTAATATAAACACGCTGTATTTCCCTTTCATCTGCTTTCAGTTCACCTTCAGCCCTGAACCTGTCAGGTCTGTTACACCTTTCACCCAGGGCAGTGCTGTGCTGTTGCTCGGCTCTGTGATGACACGCTCTGAGATCGCAGGCTTTCCCGGGGGCTGTATCGGAGCGTCTGTGGAGGCCGGTCACTTACAAACCTGACGCCATGAGCAACTCATCCACACTGGTGTTTGCAACAAATCATCTTCATGCATTTGCAGGTGAACTGACATATGTGTCTTTGAGGTGATGTCAGCTCACCTCTGCTGGAATAGGTTTGGACATGCTGTACGTGCACATGGGTGTGAAAGTGGCAGGTGTGTTTGCTGGTTGTTGCAGTGTGCATACATTGCATTTTAAACTGGCTACATACTTATCTCGTGCTTGTCATTGCATATGTTGTGGGAGGTATTCTACGTTTTCGGAGCACATATGGTTTTTGTGTGTGTGTGATTGTATATGTGTGTGAGTGTTTGTGTGTGTGATTTTTTTTGTGTGCGTCTTGACACTGCTCCCTGTCAAAGGCGATTTGAGGCCAGTTCAGTCACTGTCAGGGCCAAGGCCAACCAGGTTGTGGGGCGTCTGTGTTTATCAGCTCTGTTAGATCCTGTCATCCGCCAGGCTCAGAGCAGAGCACAGGGGACCGATCATCATCTCCTCAAGCAGGTAAAGAACATTAAAGTGACAGGAAAGGACCTCCAACTACACACAGACTTGAAATAAAAACATCCAAACTGTTGGCCACTCTCAGTGCCAGCTAAACCTTCTGGTGCAGTGGATGGCTTTGTGCATGCAGGGTTTGCAGAAAGATACTCATAAACTTATGCTGTCTGAAATGATGGATACATGCTGAAAGTGAGGAAAAAGTATGTAAACCCACTGGAGTTAAATGGTTTTCTGCATAAATTTGTCACAAAATTTGATCTGATTGCCAAAACAGACAATCATAATTCATTGTGCCTTTGAGGCGCTGAGCTTGTAGACATGGTGGCGTCCCGGGTCCTTTTCTGACAGAGAGGTTGGGTGAGTTGGAGCAATATCTAACTGTTAAACTTCAACGCTTAACACAAGGAGTTTATGTGTTATAAAATGTGCTATATAAATTAAATTAGCATTGCTGCTATATAAGAACAAGCCTTTATTTAAGTGACTTTTATAAGGAATTGGGCAATACGCTTTTTAATCACATCTTTAAATGATCCGTGTATGACTGTTACCACATAGTTAACATTAAGGACATCGTCAGCTGTTTCTCAGCAGGTAACGTGTGCAGTGAGAAGGTCGTCAGTTGATTCCCAGCGTCTGCGTACGTCTAAACGTCCTGGTTTTAGAGGGTTTGTAGACAAGGTTTAAAAGCGATACACACCAGTCAGCCATGAAATTATGAAAACCGACAGGTGACATAAGAAAACACGGCTCACTTTGTTAGTTCAGCTGAGAAAACCCGACCGTAAAGTAACGTTGCAGTCGACGTACCGCAGACGTGTTTTCAACCACGTACTTCAGTTGTTCAAAACTCACTAACCCGTATGAGATGGATTACTTCGATAAATGTTAAATGTTGTTTTTAATGAATTTCTACATAGTATGTCTTTAAAACCAAGTTCCAGTTAGTAATATGAATCTTTACACCCCAAAGGTTACGACAAAGAAGATGTGCTTATTTGTTATGTATGAAAATTCTTACTTTGTTTGGTGACGCTGTTTAAATTTAAAGATAATTTGACATTGTTTGACAGTAAAGTTGACATTCGTGCAGGGAAATGACTTTGTAATAAATGCAGTGGTTGAATCACAGAATTCTGACAATAACACTGCAAGTGTATTTTATAGGACAGTTTAAGACTCAACTTGTTGATAGGAAGCGTTTCCTCCCCGCCTGTTTTTCTTTTTTATAAAGTGTTGATGACTGTTCTTTGTTGCTACTGTGCTTGGGTTTTATAGAAAAAGCTTGTTAAAGGTAACAGGTCAAACACTGATACGAGTCAAGTTGTAAAATGGTGGAACAATTAATCTTTGAGCTAATTCACAGGTTCTGCACATTTCCATGAGTGGCAGTGGCTGAGGGAGCTGGGGATTTACACCGCTCCACAACTGAGTGCTTTCTGTTAAAACAAACATCTGTTCGTTGTTTTCTTACAGTCAGCTCACCCACCGGACAGAATTACCCAGGAAAAACATGCCCATCAAAAGTATTTTTATTCAGCAAACTGGTCGTGAAACCTTGAAAAACACTGAAACTTTACTTTTAATACTGACATTATAATCGTTAAGAGCACAGTCCAGATTGGATTACACGGGAGAGTGAGTCAAAAAGGTAAATAGACAGACGGAAATGAATCAGGGAGTGGAGATGAACTTAGAACGGTGGAGGGATGGAGTTGCTGCAGAGCGGAGGTCAGGATAATGACTGTGGACAGGTCCAGAGGAGCAGACCGCCGAGCCCTGAGTTCCAGCACTAATAGGATTAAGAGGGATGAGATTCCCCCTGGAGGACTGGACACACTCACACCAGAGAGAGATAGAAGCAGCGACCTCTCTGCCTCGCCTGGCAACACACCCGCGGGACCGGGGCTGAGTGTGTGTGCGCACTCATGGGAGTGTCGCACTTTAAAATATATTGAATGTTCATACTGAGATAGAAGAATTAAGAACATCCTACATAATTACGCCACTGTACGAGGCTATTTTATATTTTGAATTTCAGGTCTGAAAAAGCTCTATTGACAATAACACAATGTTCAAGTTGAGTGTAGGTGGCAGTTGTTCTACCATCGAGCGAATGCCTGAGATGTGCCACACCTGATTAGGCAGCACGAAGGTGGCAGCTTAGGTCGTGCACCATGGCGACCATTTCTTTCTTTTTTATGTTGATTACTCAGACCTGCTGACTTTAAAGCAGCTCTGTGGTTGCTCTTCGGGGCCTCTGTTCAGGTGTGGTCCAGCGCTGTCATGATTACAAGTCACAAAAAATTCAACCGCACCCACAGACAGCCGAACATTTGGGTTTGATTACCCACTGAAACCGGATTTATCCCCGGGAGGCCTGTGGCTTTCTGACTGTTTTCAGCTACTTTGGTTTTACTTCATACATCCCATTAAATGTATATTTACCATTGTTAACTTGGTATTATATTTTCAGCACAGTCTACCTTATAGAGCCTGAGACAAACAGGTGTAATAATAAGTGTTTCTTTATTTGTAATTATTTATATATTTATTTAAATATACACATTTACAGCTGCTGGGTGTTGCTAGAGGGCCTGCACCGTGTCAACGCTGTCATTAGTTTTGATCACAACAGCGTGTTTGCTTGAGTTTTGGTAGTTTTTATTGCTTTGGGATGCTGTTATGACTTGTGTGCAGTATTTTTAGGAACTCTGACCACAACGTGTTCAGAAGATGCCTGTTTATTTGTAGAAATAAAGGAGCTAACAAAGTTGCTGTGATGGAGAGCTGGACTTTCACTACCCGTTTGTACTGAGCTCAATAGCTGAATGTTAAAGAATGATGAGTTACGACACTTCCAGATTGCTTCTACTTCTAAATGAACTGTTTCCCTCCATTGTCTTGACTTTTCCACTGTGCTGCATACCATGTTTGTTTGTTTGTGACTTTTATCAGCATCCCTGATGGTGTTCTGTGTTTTCCTCCTCCATTGCTAACACATTTTACAGATGCTTGCCTCCAGCTTTTTCAAATTGCGACTATGTGACAGCAACACAATCATGCACACAAACCCCTCCTTTTTGCTCCACTTATTGTTCCCCTCCAGAGGAAGAGAGGGGGACATGAAGGCCTCTATGTGATGGCGAGTGATGGTGACACCGAGCACTGCCTGGGAGCCTCTTCACGGCTCTGCCTTCAACATTTCAGCCAACAGAGAGCTAGCGCTTTCCATAGCCTGCAACACTACTCCTTCCATTTGGAAACTCTGAATCTCCTCTTACAGCACTTGTAGTCCTCACTGATTTTGCTCAGTTTTTTCAGTGGAGGTGCACCAAAGACTTGGGTTTGAACAGCTGGAGAACAGCTACTGGCTGCTTGGAAAACAACAAACAAGGTTGTGCAAGTGCACAGAGTTCCTGTATCTGCAACAGCTAGACATCGACTCCTAAAACAAATCAAAAATTCCTTTAAGACACAAAAATAGTGTGTAAACACAAAGAAACCTTCCTGTGAGAGACACTCATTTGAAAGTCAAGCTGGGTGTCAATAAACTGTTAAATGTGTTCCCATCAGCACAAATATTTGACATATTTCTTTAAGGTTTTACTGTGAGAATGCTTTATGTCAAAGGACTATTAGAAGTTAGTTAATTAGTCAAAATGAACCATGAAAATGTTGAAATATAAATGCTGGTCATCTCAGTGAACTCTGAAGTTGAACGTTCAGTGGGTTTTTTTGTTTGTTTCTTTGTTTAGTTTTTACCCACACAGTCAAATATGTCCATAGTCCATATTCTTTCATTCATTTCACCAAATTACCTGGAACTGTTTGGTACAACTTGATATTGCAGAATGGTTTAAATTGTTGTCTTTAACTTAAAACTTGCAGTTATTCAATTCCGAGCAAAATAATTTATTTTATCTCAGAAGGGAAATTTACTAGAGTTAAACTTAAGTTGTATACTTGGAAATCTTCTACACACGTAGATGACATATCACCACATCTAAATACAGGAGATGACAGTACTGGGCAAGAAGCATGTTAGTTTATTTAAATTCCTTCCCAGTGACCTGTAACGTAACTAACAACAAATGAGTTTCAGTAGCAATATTAGCATTGGCAGGGAATGAAATACTTCATGACAGCGTTCCATTTATTGAGTTTCATGTGAAGTGTCGCACATTCTGTATAAGGAGAACTAAAACCCCCAGGTTTTCTGAAGTGTGCTTGTACAGTCTCTTTCATCCTCGAACCTCCAACTGCACGGCGCCATGTTGCAGACAACAAGCAGGCCTGGAGGCCGCCTGGATCACGCCCACCTTGTTTCAGTCACCAACTCTTGGCTGCTTTAGCTTTTATGGCTTATCATATTGTGGTTAATATTACGTCCTCATCTGAAACACTGCTGAAACAACATCCAAAATGGGCCCAACCAGAGGTGAAATGATGACCAGCAGAGCTGCTGTGGGACCCGTGGTTGCTCAGCCCGCTGCCCGTGAGGTCCGACCCGTTACAGTTGGACAAGCCAGCCAGCATAGCCTCACCAGCCCTGGGCTGATTGACTGCGGATACCAGCAGACCTCCGGTCAGAAGAGCCCTCAAATTATCCACCACAGCCTCGACTCCTTCATCCAAGCCACCATATAGGAGCTGCGGAGCTGTGGGCAGATGTCCACAGTGGGACTCCTGGTTTGGATGTTTTGGTGCTACCTGCTGCTTCACAAAGATTTGTCTTTGGACCCTTCCAGCCCAACCGGCAGTGGTCTGTTGGTACAACTAACAGCCCAACGAGACGTATTCTTTTTAAAGTATAAATGACTGCTCTGTCAGGTCTTATTACAGCTCAGAAGTTGAGACGATATCTAAGTGATGACAACGAGCCATCGGCTAGACTGGGCCAACATTAAAAGTTTGTTAGTGCAAACACAAGCACACTCGCTTTCTCAAGAAGAAAACAACTTGTCATATCTACTAAACAGAACAAATGTTTGTGCCAGAATTACCATCAGAAATCCTTAATGTACAAACATTTGTACTTCAAGAATATGCAGGTAAAGACACAATACACCATGATTTTACTGTTGCAGCAACGCTACAATATTGTGCAAAGGAGCATCCGATGTAATTAAATTTAAATTCCGTAACCGTTTGTATTTTTCTAACCCTAGACATTTTTTTAACTCCTGACACTTACTACTCACGAATTACAATGAAATAGAAATGTGAAAGCAATACGAAAAGTGTGTTCCAGTGGTCTCTATGTTGTCTAACGGTTTGTGAGGTTGGGTTGCCACAGTTGTCGGTAACCACTCATGAGTTATTGAATAATACTGGTCAGTGTGTAATCTATTCTGTACCAGGAGGACCAAGCTCTTTGTTCAGGCAGATTTGAAACATTTTGCTGAAATGAAGGCCTTGTAAGGTGGACGTGTTAATAACGCATTAACACAAATTGTGTTTAATTCCGCTATTTATTTTAACATAAGATTAATGCAAATACGTTTTGGGAATTATGACCCTCGGCCCAACTTGTAGTTTTAATAAAACAAGAAGCGATGCAGCTGTAACAGACATCAACATTTTTGTTCACAGACAAAAAACCTCAAAGTTAGCAGTGGTTACCAGCTCCTTCTGCTGACCCATGTCAAAGAAGCTGCAGAGCTGCCGGTGGATGTTCACAGCAGAAAATCAAGTTTCACATGTTGCTTCGGTGCTAAAATCAGACCCTGGGTTAGTATAAACTGCTGATTACTTCGTTAACGTTGTACCAGGACAAGGACTAATGAGGAAGTGGTAATGGCATTGGCCGAGCTGACTGAATCAATAGGATAAGCCTTATTTAAATAATTAAAAAGTATTGCTTTATATAAATTCACCTTATGTATATATTAAAAATTAATCCCCTTTAGATTTGTCATGAATGTGGAATTAAATGAAAAATAAAATAAGGCCGTTTCTGTGTAAATATGTTTATTAAAACTGCTTCAAAACAGGGACATTTTGTTTAGTGTAAGAATTACTCCGATCAACATCAACTGTTGCCTGTAGAGCTGAAGTTTTACCTGTCCGGACGTTCTGGTTTAGAGAGAGATTGTCTGCTCCTGTATTACTGGAGTTTGAAAAATATTGTTTTAGCTGAAACAGAAATTTAAAAAAAGATTGTGTGATTTATCACAAATTGTCTGTGGAAATCTTTTAATTAATCATGAAAATCATAAAATTATCTTGAAATAATAATTTTACTGGATCATTCCACCTAAACCTGCCCAGAAAGCTTCTTCTTTTTTTTTTTAACCATCCCAACTCCACCTGTAAAATGTGTCCGTCCTGCTTTTTATTCTTGAAACACTCTTTAGTCTAGAAGTACAAGTACTCGTGCACATTTGAACCTACACATTCCCATGAGTGCTCTGTTTGAAAACTCCCCCACCCACCCTGCAGCTTCCAGCTCAGTACTTAGGGAACATATGCTGGGTGCTGAGTCTCTGTCCTCAGGGGCCAGTGGGAGGCCCTCGCTCGCCTCTCTCATCTGCCTACTTTATGACCAAAGTCAACTGGACAGGGCTGACGGATGGGCCCCTGAAGCTGGGACCACGATCTAGAGAGAGGTGAAAGGGGAGGGTGCGAGTGGTCAGGGGAGATAGGTGGGTGAGGCGTTCCACTCAGTCCTCGGCAATTACAGGGAAGTGTGTGTGTTTCCCTAATCCATTATCGTCGGGCTTCGCTCCAGGTAGCGTTATGTCAGCACGCTGAACAGCAAGTGTGTCATGATGTGACAGACTGTGTGTGCACCAGGCGCACTTGTGCACGTGTGAGTCTTCAGCAGCTGCATCTGATGTGCTCTAATTGCTGCCCTTTCAGTTAACTGTTGCCGTTCGTCTTGAGAAGAGAAGCTCGGTTAAGTCAGCTCACACTTTGTTTTTTCAGGTTCGGCCTCTGGAGGAGAGTCTTAGTTCAGAGGAAAGCAAAACACTGCTGTTTAAAGTTTGGCGGTCTGATGTGTCGAGGCACGCTGTGCACATTACGTTGCTGGGGTTCTGAAACTGGGCCCTGCTACCGACTTCTCCTCTCAGCTTCGGGAGCTTTTCTCCTCCACGTTGTGCCATGTGTAGCATTTTTTAAATATCAAATCATTGCGGGCACTTCCTCACTATGGATGGGATCAGCTAAACATCGTCAAAGTCTAACTTTGTGTGAGTGAGCAACGGGAGTATGGGAGGTTGGAACTGGACTGGGTGAGGGAGGTTTACAGGCGTGTAGCTAGAAGCCTATAAAACTAAATTCAGAGAAACAAACCTCAATACAAACTCACACATCTGCTATTCATGTAATATTCAACTTAATATTCACATACAAACTAAAGTGGAAGTAAATCAGTATAAATATTAAATAAATTCGCTCTGTTTCTGATGATGCAAAATGAAAATACAGTGATGATCAGCTGATCTTTAGATGATATGCACACAAAATAAAACTGCATCACGACTCTGTGAGCAGAAGTATTTAATGTGACCTCCTTCAGAACCAAGCACACGTTTAACTCTTTTTAAGCCCACTGCCACATACAGTCTGTTCAGCTTTTAAGAGAACCAGGAACCTGGATCCAAGACGAGGGGCTAGTAAGAGTTTTGCACAGTCCAGATAATGATCTCTTTTGATCTGATGTCTAAGATGTTGTCCTTACACTTTTCTATAAAGCTTTATTGACAGTAGAGAGCTCTGGAAGTGTCCCCGGACTGTCAGAGGAGCACGGCCACGGCATTTGCATCAAACATGTAAATATACAGGTACGTGTACTGTCAAGTCTTCTGTGTTTTCAACATACATCAGGAAGTACTGGTGACTGGAATACAGCCGGGGGAGGCTTCCGTCCATATATTCAGCTTTACCGTCCTAACATTAACATAAAATCAAAGCGACCTGGCCAGGAAAGTTTAAAATTATGCAGCTATAATTGAAAATATGTTCCAAGCAAAACAGTATGTTAATGTGAGTTTTTGTCCATTTAATTATTCAAGCTATAAACCCTGTTAGCATGACGTCCCTCAAGGCAAAACATTCACAGGGGTGTTAGTTATACACCATGAGAGTATTACACGTTGTTGATAAGTTTTACATTCAGCACGATGCAGGGGGAATTATGGCTCGCATCTTTCAAAGGGCCTCTTTTTAAGCCTGGAATGGCTTTACCCAGGAACTAGAACAGGTTTAGTCTGCGCTGCATAGTCCCATCCTGGAAGTGTCAGGATATTATGTGCTTTCCAACACGTTACGTGTTCATTTTAATAAATGTAAAAGACTATTTACATAATACTCCTTGTAAAAGTGCCATCTGACAAAGTGTGCTGGGGTGCGTGTGTGTCTTTTTTATAGTTGTTGCTTTGAAAGGGAAGCGTAGTAATTACATGTTTTTGTAATTAGGTCAGTAATTCAAAGCAATAAGCTTGTGTTTCCCATTAGAAATAAATTAGCCCTTTGTGGCCCATATCGTTCACAAAGAGGGATTCTCATTCATTAGTTAACACACAAGCAGACATATCTCTTTACTATTGGTGTTTTATACGCTTAAACACACACACACACACACACACACACACACACACACACACACACATGCATAAGGGCACCTGCCATCACATCGTGCGCACTTTCAGTGATCATGTATCTGCTCACAACATCACATAGAGACAAAACGAGCACCGTCTGCACATAGTACATTCATGGGGCATGCACGGGTAAAACACGCATACACACGGTTTGTAAAACCTTTTAAAGCAATTTTGTGTTTGGTAACATTAAGCTATATGCATGAAACTAAAGTACACACCAGTCTCACTCTCATACAAATAATAATGTGCATACTTTACATGTGTACAACCAACAAATGCAACAACAAACACACGCTGTACAAAATGCCAAAAATGCCTCTAAACAACTTGTGTTTGCCAGACTCTACATACCTTGTCTCTACACTGCACTTTCGCCCTCCATTGGTCAAACACACACACAGCTCTCCACTTCCAGGCCTTCAGAAGGTATTTTCTCTCTCTTTCTGCCTCATCAGGCCCTGTAGCAGAGGGCAGGCAGTAGCTAATAATAGGTATTGACTGGTTCAACGTGGGATGAGCAAGGTTCAAGCATTGGATCTCCAAATGCGCCCGGGGGTCACTCGCACAGCGAACACGTCTCTCCGGACCCAACTGAAAGAGAAGGCATTTTAAACTTTCATGACTTCTCTGAAATCGCGGCTGTTTCGCCTTTCAGGCCTTAACTCTTTGTACTCAAAGCGCTCGGCTCGATCAATATCCGAGGAGGAAAGAAGAGGAAAGGAGAGAAGAGAGAGAGCGAGAGGAGTGGATGAAATCCAGACGTCTTCTCAGTGCTAAAACTGTGCAACACGCTGTCAGCTGTGAATTTGTTTGGCCATTGTGAACTTTATGTCCACCTGTATACACACACTGCCATGCGTCTAAAGACTGCACAGACTGGACCACACACGTACAGTCCGGCGCAAAAACTTAATATGCCCTGTGTGGATGTGCATGTGTGCGTAAAAGTGTAACAAATATCAGCTGATCATATTGAGTTTTAAACAAATCCTTAAAAACGGTAACAGAAAAATCGTGGGCAACATCAAGTACCCCCTTTACTGCTTCTGTAGGATTTAGGACAGTAAGTTTCAGTCAGGTGCTGCTAATCATTTGTTTTGGCAGTTTGCTGGTCTAGAGCATGTAGGTGTGTGTTAGCACAGCGCCAAAAGGGAAAAACATAAGCAAAGTTGTAGTGAAGCAGTTGATGCTGAACATCAACCTGTAATATAATAATTTGGATGTAAATGTTTTACAGTGAGAAGGATTAGACACAAATGGAGAATATTTCAGGGAGATGGTGATCTTCCCAGAAGTGGACTTCCCTGTAACTCAACCCTGAAGTGAGACTGTGCAATGTGCAAACTGGAGCTATTCAGCCTTAATGCCCATCCTTGTGTTTGATGAAACCAAACTTAGAAACACTTCATACCCACTTCCAAACACAGCAGTGACTGGGGTGATGATGCTGGGTGGTTTTGCAGCCACAAGACCTGGGCACCTTGCAGTCACCGAGTCACCACTAACTCCTCTATATACCAACATATGCTAGATTACAATGTCAGGACGTTTGTCCGATAAAGTGCCTGAAATTGTCGTGATACAGGACAAAGATCCACAGCACACAAGCAAATCTACTTCAGAATGATTGAAGAATATTAGAAGAAAATTGATAAACATGAAGGTTTTGTAATGTTCTGGTTAAAAACCTCAACCGAGTTGAACTGCTGTGAAGGGCTGTGTATAAATAAAACATCAATTAACTGAAGCAACACTGCAGAGAAGAATGGACCAACATTACTCCACAATCATGTGAGAGATGATAAAGTCATATGGGAAATGACTACTTTCAAGTATTTTTGCTCAAGGGGGATCTGTAAGCCAGTGAATAATGAGGGTACTTACTGTTGCCTACTTGATTTGATTCTTTTTGACTTCATGTTTGTTATATATTGTTATATACTTATATATTAATATGTAACAGCATGAAATTGTTATATGATGCTCTTTTAAGTTAAGGTTCTGTTTGCCTGATACTCAGACCCACTATGATCCAATCCGTTTTTTGTATTATGCCTAAACACACAAGTTGTTTTTAGATTAGACCCAGTCACTTTCCCTGGATGAAGATCTCGTGTTTGAAGCGGGCTGGGTTGTGTAAATGTGTAAAGGAATTATGGGGGAGGGAAGAGGAGTCAGTAGGTGTTGTCGAGTGGTTCTGAGTTCTGACATGACGGCCGCTGTGCGTTTGGAACATCGGAACATCGGAACAGCCAGCTGATGTGGCGCTGGGTGTAGGAGATGGAGCGGGTGCCAGATCCGTGCTGCGTGATCAGCGGAGTTCCTTCTCCTCCGAACTGTGTTGTAAAAGTCGGAATACGACCAGTCCGGTCTTCCTCTGCCACACCGGCTGCTGTGGTCGTTGACCCATTAGAACTTCTTTCTATTCTCTTCAGTCTCTTATGGGACTTTTGTGTTATGCAAAGCCGCGTCAGTCATTTTTGTGGCTGGTTATATATAGCACGATTCTGCTGAATTAAAGAGCTCGTGGATCTCCTGGTCTTGTTATCAATGAATCCCACCCAGGTCCTGCCATCCCGTGTCATCCTGTTCACCTCAGACCTCAGAGTCTGATGTTATTGAGGAGGGCAGCCCGACACCTGACCCCATCTCAGTTAATGTAAAAAGGACAGGCGACACGTTAAACTGTGGTGATAAACACGGGGTATTCAGCGATATAAAGGGGCTACCGGCACACAAAAGACAGAATACTTACCTTTGCATGACTGTACAAACATTTTTGCAGAAAATTAATAAAACACGATAAAAGGCGACATATTATCAGATCATGATGAAAAGATTTGATTGTAAACCATCTGGAGTCCATTAAAACAATCGTCACATGCTGTAACTGATCACTTTATGAGCCTTAAAGAATAAACTAGTATTTTTAAGTTAACATCTAAAACAGATGTTGGTCCAGCTCTTGACTTATTAGACTTTATGCAGGTAATTTCATTACATTTCTTGCAGAAATGCATTATGTCTCCTTGGTATTACTTTCCAAACTAGGTGGAAAATGATATACTGTAATAATCTCTTCTACGAAGGAGCCCCAATCCGCTTCAGTTAACACAGAGCACACGGTGCAGGGAGTTTAAATTTGCTCCCAAGAGTCCTGCCTCCATAGCAAGAACACAGCACACATGCAGTGAACAGAACGTTAGAAGGAAATATGAGCATGTTTGTCCAAATGCAGCAGGCCCACAAACAGCAGAAAAAGAATGTGAGCAAACCAGCAGAGCCCTTGTGATTGGCCCCGGGCTGCAATGGGCATGAACAACCTCTGTGTTAACAGCAAAGAGGCCTGTTTTGATTTCCGACACATTTAGTACAGAGAAGGCTGTTCTATTTTAAAATGGTTCCCAGTGAGCTGAGTCATACTGGTCCCAGAACAATTCCTTTAACTTTTTACAGTACGAAAAAAAACAAAAAAACGTGAAGCCGCTCAAAGAAATTCAAGATGAGTGCATGCAAAGCAGGGATGTATATTTGTGCATCTGAGTGCACGTGTGATGCGTTCAGGTACGCAGAGGTTTCAGCATAATGTGACTGCTGCAGCTGCTGCAGAGAGGGAAGTAAATACCCAGGGCAGGGGGACAAAGGGGACGGCCTGTGTATACGCGCACGTGTGTGTGTGTGTGTGTGTGCGCGCGTGCACGCGCATGTGTGTGAGAAGCTCCACAGCTGTACGTCTCTGCTCAGCTTCAGAGTTGAGGTGAATTGCATTCATGTAGAGACAAGCTGGCAGTCAAAAACGTACCACCATCATTCAACTGTGTCTCCTGTATTTCACATAGATATATTCTTTGAACTTCTTTTTACGTAATTTGTTTATGTATTTACATTTTTTGTGAAGCCAGTGTTGATGAAGGAAATAATCTCATTTTTGTCCCACATTAGTCACCTGTTTTACACATCGGGGTAGAGGATTAAGTGTTTGCTTCTGCTGTCTTACAACACATTACATGCGCACAACTATAAGCTATAAACCTCCAACACATTAATGAGACATGTTAAATAATCTAATCAGTGCATATAATATGTGATAGATATTAAAGCAAAGCAATAACTACATATTTGACATTTACAATCCTTTAAATGATTTGATATAATAAATCAGGAAAGCTGTTAAACCGATAAAATATATATACTGCAGTTCATGTCAGTCCGCTTGATTCCTGGAAATCAAGACCTACAGTGGACCTAAATTCATTTTCACCGGGTCATAGGGGTCCTGCTGTAATAATCCCCGTTAAATGGATTGTTGCCTCGTTGCTATAAGCTGTGATCACATGGTGTCCCTGTAGTGAAGGGGGAGTCGAGGGGGAGTTTGTTTTTTTTTAAGCTTGTTAGACCGATTGTCAGAGCTGATGGCACAGTGGAAGTATGGGCAACTGCACTTCATCGACTGACCACTAGGGACTTGTGCCTTGCATCGGGGTAAATGTTTTTCTACCACATCAGGTAGGATTATAAAACAAATCATACATTCATGCATAATTTTCAACTGCATTGCAGTCTGTGGCGTCAGTTGCTGTCCCTTTAGCTACTAAGCTGTTTTGGTCAAGTTGACCTTTGGTCTGTGAATAAAGAACAATTAAAGGTTAATCATTTGATTTTCTATGTCAGTTCAGAAGGGTCCAGGGACAAAAACCGTAGCTAATCAACCAGCAGCGGTTTACTTGCCGATGACAGTTCCTGCAGTCCTTAATTCAGCCGTATTTGTCTCAGATGGCGTGTCGACAGTAGCATCTGAAACAACGCTGGATGAACAGCTTCTATCCATTAGAAAAAGATTAGGTGTTCAAAGGTTGGCCACTGAGTTTGATTGTTCTGCCCATCTTTTGACTAACTTGGGGCTGGGCGGAGTCACTTCCTGCCAAAATGTTGTCACTTATCTAATTAGACTGTACAAATCTCAGAAAAAAAACAATATGAAAGTATATCAGTGATGGAGTGGTGACATGCTCACTCTAAGACATAAATAAATTACGCATTCACAGGAATATGCATTCATTAATTCTAATTATGGACAAACACATGAGTGAAAAACTAAATTACAATACACAGCATGTCCAAAAGATGGAAGAAGCACAAACTGCACACAGAATAATTGGCACAAATTTATTCCTTAATTTTCGAACAGGATTTGTTTAAATACTTTTGAGAAGTCATGGTTGAAAACATTCTTGAAATGTTGAAATAATGAAGTTAAAGTGCCATTTGGATCACAATTTCAGAAGTAAGTGAAAATGGGAGTGCTGACAGAAACTTAACTTGAGGGTCCAGGATTAGAATAAAGTGTTAATTTATGTGTGAGTGAATACCTGTTGAGGTGTGAGTTGATATCAGTGTGATAAAATGTACAATAAGAAAGATCCATTTAATGTAGCATGTTTTATTTCTTAATTAAATCACTCGGTGGCTTGTTTTTCAGTACACATCATTTTTAAATTAGCATATTTTTGTGACACTCATTCTTTGTATAGCATCATTCCACCTGCAGAACACTAAACACAATTAATGAGACTAAAAAATGGCATGAACAGGACTTCCAAAACAAGCTTTTTGCTTTTTGAGCTGGGTGGGCTGTCCGGGCAGCAAAGACATGGTGTCCTGTGCTGTGCGATGGTGGTGGTTGGCTTCACCGCGTGTATTTGGCATCAGTCTGCGCGATCACCACTTTAAATTAGACCCTGTTTGTCTTGGATCCACTCTTCCCTCCACGGTCCAAAAACATGCCTGCTAGGTTGATTGGTTATTCTAAATTGCCTGTAGATGTGAGTATGAGTGTGCAGGGCTGTTTGTCTCTGTATGTGATGGACTGGTGACCAGTCCAGGACCTCTCGCCTGTAATGAGTCGGGATAGGCTCCTGCCGACCCCCGTGACCCTGCAAAGGATTAAAACAGGTATAGAAAATGGATGGATGGATGGATGGATGGATGGATGGATGGATGGATGGATGGATGGATGGATGGATGGATGGATGGATGGATGGATGGATGGATGGATGGATGGATGGATGGATGGATGGAGACACTACCAGTCCCTACAAGCAGGTTGGCCACAGACAGAAGCAGAAGAAGAAGACATTCATCAGAAGTAGTTAGTCAAGGAGAAGAAAAGAAGAAAAATGCCCAGACGCTGAGCTTTACACCAATTTCTGGTAATCCAAAGTAAATCAAGTGCATGGCCAGGGTGGTTTTAATCAGTTTCCAATTCAGTGGTAGACTCTGAGAGGGTGAGTAATAGATAAAAGCAGAGAGCAATGAATGACCTGACCTGAATGTGAAAAGAAAAGAAGACGATACACAATTTCCTTTCCCCCGTTCCTCTTTTGGTTCTGGCCGGCGTCACCAAGAGGGATAATTATATCAAATATGGGCATTTTTGTTGCCCCGTTTTGCGAAAAACTGACCGGACAAATGACCTCAGACCTCACCAAGCTTATAATCAAAGCCTTAAACAGTGACAGAGCAGTAGTGATCAGGTTCCTTTATGAAAATAATGGTAGTTGAACTCACTCTGTCTAAGACCAAATGCCTGTTGTTCTGTTTTGTAATTAAAACAAAAGATACTCATTTAATCCATGGGTTCTCCATGTACTGGCCAAGTTTTGTGCCACTATGCATGCCCAAAAATCAATTATATGTTTTATAGATGAGACCAGAAAACGATCATACAATAAAAAAGCAACAAAAAGAAGAAGAAAAAAAGGGGCTGAAATTGCAAACTGAAAACATTCAGTATATAAGCTGGACTTGTTCTGACACACCAGCTGCAGCAATTGTAGACGGCTGCATCAAACACAGCTGACATTCAGCAGCACTTACTTCTGAACGGCATCATGGTCTTTATGGGGCTGCAGGGAGGAAAGTGGAGGAAAGTATCTCATTTATAGACCACCACGGGACAGCTTCTCGTCTTCACCATTGGCGATAGCTCATTCAAACTGCAGCTCTCCCTAACCAGATAACCACAGATGGATTAAGGTTTAAGCACTCTATGGTTAGGTTTAAAAACCACAGCTACTTGGTTAGGCTTAGGAAAAGATTAAATTCAACCATTTTAAACCAAACCATGTTTTTTCTTCAATAAAACATGTCAGATACTTAAAAAAAAAAAAAAAGGGGGGGGGGGGCAGTGTGCATTTTGATGCATTGGAAAGGTCTGATTGGGATTAAGTGTGTTTTGTTAAATATTTGGTGCAAAACATAAGTGATATATCAAAATGTTGATAAGACACAACTGCAAAATGATTCTGCTTCCACCATCCATCCATTATCTATACCCGCTTTATCCTTTGTAGGGTCACGGGGGTCTGCTGGAGCCTTTTCCCGACTTATTACAGGCGAGAGGCAGGAGTCCACCCTGGACAGGTCGCCAGTCCATCACAGGGCCACACTCACACCTACAGGCAGTTTAGTATTATCAATTAACTTAATACATATGTTTTTGAAATGTGGGAGGAAGCCGGAGTACCCGGAGAGAACCCACGCAAGCACGGGGAGAACATGCAAACTCCACACAGAAAGACTCCCACAGGAAATCGAACCAGGAACCTTCTTGCTGTGAGGCAACAGTGCCGACCACCAACTCACCAAATCTGAGGAATTTCTGGGAGGTCAATGTCCACGATTTCAGGAGCAGTGGATTCAACACTTTAGGATAACTGGGCCAACTTTTAAGAGTTATTCAAGGCAACAACATTACAACTTGACCTTCGTTATTGACATGAGAGGAAGTTCCAACGAAAAAAAAAAATAGTTTTCATAGTTAAGGAGAACAGAGAGGGGTTTCCACTGCAGTTTTGTGTTTTGGAATTGCTAGAAAAGCCACCGAATGTAAAATATTTTGTGATATGTGGAAGCTTTTTGTCATTATTGTAATATTTCTCATCCACAATTTCAATTTGGGTAACATCAAGGGAAACAAACTGCACCTTCTGTCGCACCCCACTGGAGAAAGAATAATGTCCACTGTCTATTTTAATGAACAAACTCAAAAACAGTGGCCACTTTTATACATTACCATTACTTTTAATGTATTTATTTTTACTTGATTGCAAACCGAACTTATACCAGCCCTTCATCCGTGGAGTATGGATGAATGAAGTACATTGCAGAGGATACCAAGAATTTATATCTTCATGAGTATTGTTGTAAAATATGATACCAACTATTTGATATGATTCCTGCTTAAGCCCTCGCAGTATTCTCATTAGTTGACTGTTGTCAGGATAACGTTTGTCCTAACAGCTGCCTCTCTAAAGAGACTTTGCTTTAACTGAAATGAGTTGGCAGATTTTTTACAGTTGTGTTTCAGCAATGATTTAACACGGTGAGGACACATTTAAATCACAATTTTAACATCACTTATGTTTGTTCACACTGTGCAGAGAAAACCATTCTCAGATACAGCGGAGGATAAACGTTGGCAGATGGCCCATTACACCACACAGAAAGAAGTATACTCATTAATATTTCCGTATGAACAGCTCTGGTCAGTTAAGTGTTGAGTACACCTTCATAAATGAAAAACAAACCATTTGTGGAAGAGATAGAAAGAAAGAAAAGCAGTTCTGCAGCAGAGCCTCCGAGTGGCCAACAGTGGGAATAATAAATCTGGTTTGAGTCAAAATTATTAGCCCCTTCATGAAATCAAACAAAATTGTTCATCTTTACCACAGAAATGACCATAACCAATGTTGTGGTCATTTCAAAGTTAGTTTGGTCGCCTAGCCTAGATTAAGATATTTTATGGTAACAAACAAATATGCCAATGCACAAATTATAAGTGACGAATAATAATCACTAGTCTAGCCTTGGTGAATTACAGCAATCTGATATGGTGGTTCCTAACTAAGTTGCCACAAGTCTCTTTGGGGAATTTCCGCTTTGGAAAACTCTTCCAGCTCATTCAAATTGTGCAGTTTACAAGGACAAAGATTGATCTCCCTCCACATGTTCTTAAAAGGATAGTGATCTGGGGTCTGAGACAGACACCCCAGGACCTTGATTTTAGGGTTTAAACGTTTTGGATAAATTTAATGTATGTTTTGGGTCAATATCTTGGCGGACCCAGCAGCAACCTAAAACTAGACCGCCGGCACATTTCTTTGCGTCATTCCACAGAATGTTTGGGGGTGGAAGGCCTTTACCTTCAACCAGAACAAAAACAGCATCCATCCAGCAGCTTAGGTCGGGCCTCATCCGACCTTATGACAGTCTCCCAAAAGTCCTTCCCTTGTTTCATATGTTTATGGCCACATTTTAATCTGGTTTTCAGGCGCAGCTATGTGAGACGCATGTCATCAGGGACAATGACCTTGAAGGCCACTGCGATGAAGAGCTCTCACACAAGTGTTCATGAAGCATTGAGTATTTGTCAAGTACTTGTTCTATGTAGGGATGAAATGCACAGCTGTTGTAGACAGTGAAACTTTTGGGAATAACGGTATAGCCTTCCACCTTTAGATGGAGATCGACTATCAGGAGGCCGACGGCGACATCACTTCTTAAGAATTTTCTCTGTCTATATCACATGGCACTAGTCTTTTGAGCTCAAACATTGATTTATTGCTCGATGCCAAATTATTGCTTTAATACCAAAATCACTTGGAACCAAAAAATATTGATAAAAAAGTCAGAAGTGAACCAAAGGCTGACGTTGATTCACTTCTGAATTCTTGTCTATATAAAGTTTCATAATCAATAAAATCGCTGGTAGAAGTTTTTGTGAAATGTTCCTTGGAAGAGGAATAATTTCAACCTCAACTGTATGTCGATCAAACATAGTTAGTATTACTAGTTCATCGTTAGATCTGTCGATACCAGCTAAAACACAGTATACGGTTGTTGCAACTGGATAATCAGTTGCATTCATTTTCAGCCTTCTGATGTCATATTTTGTCATCTTGAAGGTCGGTGTTACCTTTCAGAGATCCCGTCTGGTTTTTGTTCATCTTTCCTCTGCTTTCTCCTTACCCCTGACCGCTAACCCCCTCCAGACACACTCTCTCTGCCTCAGACACACATATACAAAACGTGGGCGCTGACAATCCCTTGAACTGTTGACAATAAGTTGATGGGCTAAAGCCTTCGGTAAACATCTCTGGTGCCACCTCTACCCAGATGGAGCTACTTAGAGAACACACACACTGGCCCATAAACACACACACGCACGCACACTTTCCAGGCCTGAGTTTCATTAGTCTGTGTGTTTATGTCTGCGTTCATGTGGCCTGGCGGAGAAACTGCGCCGCTTCACTGGCCTCTTTGGTTGTCTCTGTTGGAACAGAAAGCACACCAATTCACACAGAAAGAGTGACCCCACTTTCTTTCCCTGTTTCATGTATAGACAGCTTGTGTGTGCGTGTGTGAGAGTTCCCGGTCACCTTTGATGTTAAAACGCAAAGTGCATCATGCTTTTCTCATTTGTGATCCCACCCTTCTTACCACGTTAACATTGTCATCCAGCCACCCCAGGGCAGATGGCACCAGGATCTGTTATCTGTGTGTGTGTGTGTGTGTGTGTGTGTGTGTGTGTGTGTGTGTGTGTGTGTGTGTGTGTGTGTGTGTGTCATGCTTTTCATCATAACGAGGAAAACGTTGACCCACAGGTCACCGGCCTGAGACAGGCTTAATTTTTAACAATTAATCTCCTTCAGCCAAGAGAGGCTGAATGAATATAAAACCCTCAAACATCATGTCACAAATACACACAGCAGCTGATGGTGACAGGCATAAGACCGCCCTGTGTGTGTGTGTGTGTGTGTGTGTGTGTGTGTGTGTGTGTGTGTGTGTGTGTGTGTGTTAATCTGAGATGTGAATATGAGGAGATTAGATGGACCTGGGGATTAAAATCTGGCCTTTACCTCAGAGGATCTGTTCCAGAAGGGACATCCTGATGGACACAAACACTTACCCACCCCACCCACATACACACACAGAAATGCACACACAACTCCTGAGGTCCAAGAAAAGGAAAAGGAGAAATATTTACACTGAAGCACATAAATGAGAAACCAGAGAAAGGCCATTATGAGCAACTCTAACAGACCAGGAGAGAATGAAAGACAGATGTAAGTGTAGAAATGATGGAACAGGAAGGAGGCAAAGCACACAAATGCACAAAGTACACAAACTGTGGCTTTACCTTGTTCACCAAACGTAGCGCGTACCCTCACTTTTTAAAAACCACTTAACTTGGTTGGAAAATTAGCTCTGTTTCTCTGTGCATCAAAGAGTTTCTCACATACACTAAATGGCCAAAAGTATTGGCTCACCTGCCTTGACTCACATATGAACTTAAGTGACATCCCATTCCTGATCCATAGGGTTCAATATGACATTGGTCCAGCTTTGCAGCTATAACAGCTACAACTCCTCTGGGAAGGCTGTTGGCAAGGTTTAGGAGTGTGTTTATGGGAATTTCTGACCATTCTTCCAGAAGCGCATTTGTGAGGTCACACTGATGTTGGACCAGAAGGTCTGGCTCTCAGTCGCCGCTCTAATTCATCTCAACTGTGTTCTATCAGGTTGAGGTCAGGACTCTGTGCCGGCCAGTCAAGTTCATCCACACCAGACTCTGTCATCCAGGTCTTTATGGACTTTGATTTGTGCACTGGTGCACAGTCATGTTGGAAGGGGAAGAGGCCATCTCCAAAGTGTTTCCCCAAAGTTGGGAGCATAGAATTGTCCAAAATGTCTTGGTATGCTGAAGCATTCAGAGTTCCTTTCACTGGAACTAAGGGGCCAATCTCAGCTCCTGAAGAACAACCCCACACCATAATCCCCCCTCCACCAAACTTTACACTTGGTACAATGCAGTCAGACAAGTACCGTTGTCCTAGCAACCGCCAAACCCAGACTGGTCCATCAGATTGCCAGATGGAGAAGTGCCATTCGTCACTCCAGAGAACGCGTCTCCACTTATCTAGAGACTATCTAGAGACTATTGGTGGCGTGCTTTACACCACTGCATGCAACGCTTTGCATTGCACTTTGTGATGTATGTCTTGGATGCAGCTGCTCGGCCATGGAAACCCATCCATGAAGCTCTCTCACTGTTCTTGAGATAATCTGAAGGCCACATGAAGTTTGGAGGTCTGTAGAGATTGACTCTGCAGGAAGTTGCCAACCTCTTCACACTATGCGCCTCCGCTGACCCCAGGCTGTCAGTTTGCGTGGCCTACTACTTTGTAGCTGAGTTGCTGATCTTCCCAAACCCTCCCATGTTCTTACAATACAGCTGACAGTTGACTGTGGAATTTTTAGGAGCGAGGAAATTTTACGACTGGATTTATTGCCCAGGTGACATCCTATCACAGTTCCACGCTGGAATTCACTGAGCTCCTGAGAGCTTGATTTTATATAGGAAGTGATTGGAACACCTGATTATGATTATTTGGATCAGTGAGCGAAAACTTTTGACAATACAGTGTATGTCACTGCTCAAATTTGTAGACATAATAGCAGGCAATGTGTAAATATTTATGTTAATTTTCAATAAATCTTTTTTAATAGTTATGATTTGCACTTATCCCAGGTGCCGCTGGCCATTTGCCACTCTATCACAGGGTCACAAAGAGACCACAGACATAGCACGCTTAGAGTTATACCTTCAGTCAGTGTAGACTCTCCAGTAAACCTAACATAGATGCTGTTGGACTGTGGAAATGAAGCTGGAGTAGCTGCTCACAGAAAGAGTTAAAAACCAAGTCTCAGTGCCGACCACCACACCATCAAGCTGCGCCATTAAAATGATCACATGTATTTTCATGAGGGAAAAAAAATCATCCACTGGAGCTCTGGAGGTTTCCTGTTGTGTTGAGGAGTTCAAGCACTGGATGCTGGGAGTAGCAGCCTCCAGAGATCTCAAGGTTTGGAGGCAAGGATGTTCCTTAAACTTGTCCTACAAAATGTATACAATGTGGCTGGCGGCATAAATCTGTTGAATAAAGCCTCTGCCTTCAACAAATAAAGATAATGGGTGTATATGGCCGAGAAGAATGTGAAGTGAGATGTGTAGATAGTAGATGCAGCTTGCTGCCTGAAATGTTGAAATGTACCAGTCCTTGACAGATGCCATGGTAATCAGGTCATCAGTAGCTTTTCTTTTTGCGAAGGTCAATTGGTTGTTTTAGTTTCTGTTGTTTGCATCAACATTTCCAAGATACGTGTGAAAATTTCACTCCATAAGACATTAAAGAAACATGACTATCATTATTCCCATAGTGAGGTCACTCCTGTTCATTTCACCTTTTCAACACTCGATATTTGGATGATATATTTACTTACCACATAGAAATGCCCCTGGAATTCATTTCAGTAATGCAAATCACTTTTGCAAGTAAAAGCAACACAAAAACTTTTGCCATTTTTAGCTCAGCGTGTCCCTCTATAGGTGAGGAGGCTAATTCACTTTTACGTCTCTTAGTGGACTCCCCCTCAGTGACTGCTGTCGCGCTGTGAGCTCCCTTTGTCATTGTTGTGGTCTCACATACTGATGTAGACAATATGTGAATATTCCAAAAGACGACCAGGTTGGGAGTCCATGTTAACTTTAAAGACTGCAAGTGTTAGACAACACTGTCAAAATCATAACCAGATTCTTTCAATTGAAACTGACTAGACGCTAAGAAGGAGGAAGAAGCAGGTATGGATCGATAACTGAACCTCCTGTATAACTCTGGCCAGCTGATGTGGCTCCCAAAAAGCTCCAGTTTTGTCTCAGTTGTCCAAAGGACATATTCCCAGAAGCTTTGTGTCCTGTCAATATTTATTTTGACAAATTCAAATGTGTTTTTTTATTTGGTGATGATTTCCTGTGAACAGTGGAGTCCTCCTCACTTGTCCACTTTGTTTCAAACATTGATGGATGTTGCGATCTGACACAGATGGACCATCAGTCTCTGTGGACGTGGTTCTGGTGTCTTTGGTTACCATTTATATCCATTTCCTCAATTTCGTTCAGGAGAGGGTGCTCACAGTCCTGTGGAACCTAAACCTCTGAACAAAATTTGCAACTGCAGTTACAGGAACACGAAGCTGCTTGGAGATGGAGGTCTTCCAGCCTTTACCTTTAACATGCTGGTCTGGAATTTTCTTTCTGATCTGCTTAAACAACTCTCTCCTTTGCTTTCGCTGGTCCCTGTTCAGCGTGATGAACACCAGGAAACCAAACAGCAGTGATGACTTTTAACCCTTTAGAACAGACAGTAAGATTGAAGACACCTGTGATGTTGATTACAGGACACACTTTAGTTTAACACATCACAATGGGCACATTATGTTTTCTAATTCTTTCTAATTCTTCTAGTTTATTTTTTAAATGATTCTGTTTCACACTTCGAAAACACTGTCTGATTTCCATCAGTCAGTTTTCAGTACATTTGTATTTATTATTTCTTTATTAAGTTATTTCGGTGAGCATTGTGGATTTTTGTGTCTATAATGGACAGATACAAACACATGTGTCCATGTGTGTGTGCATGCATGCTTGTAGGTGTGTATGTATGTGTGTACATCCTTTGTGTACTGTATAATGATTTTTCAAGACTAGGAAAACAAACTGAAAAAAAAGACAACTTTAAAAAATTAGTGTTTGTTGACAAAACTCTGGAGTACTTGAGTAAACAAATGTGTGGTAACGCATACTTTTTCTGTGCATGGCGATGGTGTGCACGCTTTTGTGTGTGTGTGTGTGTGTGTGTGTGTGTGTGTGTGTGTGTGTGTGTGTGTGTGTGTGTGTGTGTGTGTGTGTGTGTGTGTGTGTGTGTGTGTGTCCACTCAGTGATGTGTTGGGCTACATGAGGAGACAGGGAGCATGTTGGAGCTGACAAGGCCTGTAGGGTCAACATCAAGCCAAATCAACTGCACTTGGGATCAACCACCGCTCCAGCTCTGTCAAATTAGGGCACCGCGCCAACACACAGACACACACACCCACGGACACATGGACATGCATACAAACAGCTGTCAGGCACACACTCGTGACTGCCCACTGCCCCGGAAACATCAGAGCACATCTCTGCCCTGAGGTGAGAATTGCAGTTTGTGTGTGTGTGTGTGTGTGTGTGTGTGTGTGTGTGCGTGTGTGTGTGTGTGTGTGTTTGTGTGTGTGGGCAGTCACAGGGTCTCTGTGGTGAATGCTGGAACATAGTGGCTAAACAGCATGAGATTTGTGTTGGTTAGTGCATGTGTGTTAGTAAGTGGGGACATATTTTTGTGGAAATTATTCGTTTAGTGATGTTTGGACTTGGGTTAGTCATTACTTCGCTCTATGTGTGTATTAGTGTGTGTGCTCTCGGTAAAGCTCCTACCGCGTGTGTGTATATGTGGAAGAGTATAAGACACCCAGCTGGGTGTATATGCATACTGTTATATCTGTGCTGCAAATCAAAATTTTTTTTTTTTTATCAGGTATAGTCATATCTATGTCTTTGTGTGTTATGTGTGTTTTAAAGTGTGAGTGTATGTGTCTGTGTTATGCCCCAGGGGTGTCATCAGCAGGGCAGTAATTGGGCATCTGTGCGTGGTCCAGTGGAAGCCAGCCGACTAACTGGGCTAACTGGGCCAACTCTGCCAGCCATTGCCAGCTGTGCCACTGGAAGCCTGCTATGCACATTATCAGCATCATCATTATTTTAGCTTTACACACTTTACGAATACTGCCCACCTCCACCGCTCCATGTCCAACCACCCAGCTCTATTCTATAAAATATACCAAATGTAAAACCGTTGTGCCTTCATATGCACAAACACATACTCTTGACTCTGTATGTCATGGACCTAAGAAGTGAACTTGTGTGGGTGCACCTGGTGGTTGATCAAGGTGTGGACATTCATAGAGCCGTTGTTGTGGTATGGTGTAGATAAGAGATGATGATCTCACTAGCACTGTGTACACCAGGAAACAAAGCAACCGTCTCAGCTCTTTACAGGTTTATCTTGTTTAATTTTTTATTTCTTCTTTTATTTTATTATGAGATGGCTAACAGAACAAGCGGTCCATTTTCACTACCAAGTGGAATGGAGTGGTAGTTTACTTGGTCAATAGATCCTTCTGGGTCAGATACTGCAATGGAAACACACCTGCAGAAAGCACTGAACAGGAAGTTATATATTTTACATTTCCAGCCTCTTAGGTAATACCCCAGAGCCCCTCTAATGGTAAGTAACATATAATACTTTAGACAAAAGCATGGCTTTAAGAATTCACCAGCTACCACGAGACATTTTTGTACCTTAAGATCTCATTGGTAAAGACAAGACCTTGCTGCTTGAACTGTCAATAAAAACCAAAAGTGAAGGTAAATGAGCTTTGATCCAGGTGTGGTGGAAAGTTGAAGCAAGATAAAAAACATTGGCAGAAAAAAATGAATGAGTTACATGCTTTATCTGCTAATGAAAAAGCTGCCGGCAGACGAAGAAGATGAAAACAGTTCAAAAACTTAGGCAGACTTTTTTTGTCATAATGTCTATGCCTTTATTTATGCATTCATTTTAATACCCTTTTCAATCCTAGGTTAGGGGTATTAAGAAGGGCTGGAGACAATCCCATCTGTCATCGATGAAAAGCCAAAGTATGTCCTCGCCGGTTAACCAGTCCATCACAGGGCCTCTCGAGACAAACCAGACAAGCATCCATCCACACTCACACTCACCGCTGCAGACCAATCAAAAATAAATATGAATACAAATGCCTTTATTTTCATTGTACAGGTACAAAGAAATTTCACTGGCTTTCCTTTCCAGTGCAAGATAAAAAAGTTACAAAAAAAAAAAAAAAAGTTAAACAACAAATAAGTTAAAGTATCAACAGGATAAGTAACGTTCTCAAAAAGTAGTGCAGTTTTCTTCTGCAATGGAATGAGCTTAAAAAAGGTTAAAAAAGGTTCTGATTCAAAATTCAGAATCACTCTTCAACCTAAAATGCACGTTAGCGAGCATGGGGAAAGCATGAAACAGGAGCCCAACACGTCTTTCCTACTTCCTCTTTCAACCATTTGTAATTTTCCAGCTACTTGCATACCTTCTTCTTGATTTTGCTGTTTATTGAGATTGCTGCATCTATCATCACTACCTTCTTCTGAGGTTTGCTGACCACCACAATGCCCAGCTAGTTGGTCATGACCACCTCATCGGTCTGGATTAGGAAACCCTACAGGATCTCTGTCTGTCATCCTCTACCACCCTTGATGGTGTCTCCCGTTTATAAACCAGTGGTACATGCCATACAAGGGCTTGCTTCCATGCTTGTTCATCTTTTTCTCCTCTTCCTCAGTGGGTTTTTCTGCTGAGGTGGGGGGAAGGGGGGGTCATGCTCCTCATGTTACCTCTCTCGTTTCACTAAGTGTACAGCTTTAGAGTGCTAGTTGGTTGAAATCCTCCATGCTTCAAGGGGATCTTCCTTTTGTCAACATCATTGGGTTTCCAGGTTCTTGTACTAGCGAGGGGTGTATCTAGTTACCTGCAGGGTATATGTTGATGGCCCAGGCTTTGCTCTTCCCATTCAGCTGCCTCTTTAGGATCTGCCTTACTATTTGTAGGTACTTGGTTCTGACTGACTTCCTCACAGCCGCTTCATAGCTGAGATTTCTGGAGGGATTCCTCGATATGTGTGACTGTTCGGAACGTCTGAAATGCCGGTCAATCCTTTACGATGTCATTTTAGCACATTTATCTAATCCAAATTACATTCCGATATCATTGTACTCTCTACTCTGGTGAGGTGGATCTGTGACCCCGTTCAAACCTGCCAATAAAATGTGTACAAGGAAATCCAATCACAAGTGGCCAATGCAAATTGATTTCTTCTTTGTGTTTGTGGTGAATCGTTCCTTGTACTGTATACATCCTGATGTATAATGTACATATCTTTTGCTGAATAATGTTTAGGAAAATGCAGCTATAGATCTTTTGCATATTGTTATTTCCAGCTCCTTAGTCTTTTTTTTATTCTCCAGGTTACCACATGTTGTTTATTTGCATGTGGGAAGGGAGGTCTGATCCAATCACATTTTAATGCTAGGTGTGAACACCAATGAGCACAAGTGCCACTTAGAAATGGATTTGTCAGGATGTATGTTAATGCAAGGTCTAAAAGAGCCCAGAGATTCACAGTCTTACTCGCTCTCGTACAGCTTTATGTCATCTGTGTAGAAGAGGAGGCTAGTGACTGCTGATTGTTCATCTTGTATATGAACATTTAAATCGATTTAAACTTTGCCTGTGTAGCTTGTTTTGCGTTTAGGATGGTGATCAGACCTACAACCTTTCAGGGTTCTAAGATGGTCTCTTTTAGCTCCTGTACATCTATGTTTGTCACTGTGGTGTAGCAGCCAGGGCCATATGACAGATCAGGGCATTCAGGCCAGTGACATCCCTCCAGAGCCCTAGATACATCATGGGCCGGCAGTGTGAAAAATGCCGGTCGGCCTGATCCACTCAGCCGCAGATGAATGGAGCGCTCAGTGCACTCACCCATAGATGAATGGAGTAATCTGTCTTGTCAGCGGAGGTCGACAGAGAGGTTACAGTATCCAGCATATACCTGTGAGCTTTGGTCCATATGTATGTTTGCTGACTCCAGAAACAAGATCTGCAACTTCACACACACACACACATGCACTCGCACACAAAAACAGAAATAAAAACAATAAAACTATAAACCCAGTATCACATTTGGTTTGCTTAAGTTTCTCTTTTGTTTTAATGTTTAGTGTTAGCCTCGCTTCTGAAACTAAATCCATCAGCTGCCTGTCTGTCATTGCTTATTCTAATGCTTATTTTATTTGTCAAAGAATTCCTTATTCCTCTTAATCGCTTTTACTTAAACACAAATGTTTAGCATTTAACCAGATGGCAAAAGCCCAGAAACTGGGTTTTTGCTGAAATACTTTCCAACTCTGTCAGCAACAACATATGGACACATTTTTTCACTTAATTGCAGATTACAATTAAAAGTATGATGGTAACTGCTGTTATAATCATAGTCTACTGGCAACTAAAGCTATAAAATCTGATTTTTAAATGTTCAAATTCATTAGGCCAAATCAGAATACATCTTCTGCTGAAATTTAAATTGTGATATATTTATTTTAAAGAAAGAATTTCATGAAGAAAAATTAAACAACCACAAACTGAGAATGCATGAAGGATGCAAGTCAACTAATCGTAGCACAATACGATCATATTTAGGCATATATCAGTGTTGCTTAGATGAGTAAGCACCCTCTGTTTCAGTTTGGGTTTTTTTTTTTTAAATGTGTCAAAAAGTAGTTATTTAAATAAAGTATGTTTTTTTCTTTAATTGTGGGCAAAACTAACCACAGTGTATTCAAAGAAAAAAAAAAGAAAAATCATTTTTTTTACTTTTTGACTGATCTGTTAACACAATGCCAAGAGGGAAAAACATAAGCAATGGTCTGAAGAAAAGAATTCCTACTGAGGTTATTTGACTGTAATATGAAGCGCTGTAATTGGCGAAAACTAAGCACAGCATTTCAGCAGAACCGCGTCTTACCCACCATCAAGCACAGTGTGGAGAAATGATGATTTGGGGTTGGTTTGGAGCTTCAGGACCTGGGCACTTTGGAGTCAGTAAGTGAACCATGAAATTCTTTAAATACCAGAGTATTCTAGAGGCAAATGTGAGGCCATCTCTACATCCGGTAGAGCTTGGGTGGTATTGAGTCGTCCAACAGGAAAATGCAAACTAAAAGAATGAAGGTTTTAGAATGGAACCGCTGTGGCTTCAAGCAGGTGTGTGTAGTAAAGTGAAGCAATGTTAGAAAAAAAAACACACCTGGCTGTAAAATATGAAATGCAAAAAAACAAAAAAAACAAAAAGGAAAACACTTCTGAAATGCCCTTACTGAACTGGCACATTATTTTTTTTGTTGTAGCTGAGCCTGGGTTACATTTATAGTATTCTATTATTTTGTAGTCATGAGTTTTAAATGTGACATGCATCTATGTGAAGAGACCTGTGTTATGAGCTTTGAAAAAGTCAGCTCAGTAAACACAAAAGGAAACTTGCGGTTGGAGAAAGCTGAGCAGTCACTCTCTGAGGCAGGAATGGCTGAAAAGCATGGCTGTGATTTCTTAATATTCCTAATACAGACATTAAAATAATGGCATTTTCCTGTACAATCTGAGCTGAAACTGCAAACATATCGTACAAAAACTACTTTTATTCCAACCAAAACCTCAAATACATTTTCATTTACTTGTATCAAAATAAACGTACATTCAGCACCCTCACCGGAGCCCCATCAAACAGTGCCCTGGTGTCCCTGAGTCGGCCTCACACACTTGCATGCACATACACACACTCACACACAGCAGCACAGCCAGCCCATCTCCGCAGCCATCAGCCTGGAGCTCGGCGCCCCGAGCAACGGCTCTGACACATCTATATGTTTTTCCAGCTGACCTTTTGCCGTCCTTTCTGCCACAGCCCATAAACCATAAGCTGATGTATGAAGGCAATTTTTAGCGGTGCCACTTGTATCTGAGTGATTGCGTACGCTTTACATTTGGGGCTCCTGCCACCTTGCCACCCCACCTCCTCCCGATCTCTCTATTTGGATAGTGTACAATATTGGGTTGCAGAGGCAGAGAAAAGGAGGAGGGGGGACAGAGAGGATGAAAGGATGGGTGGATGTAATGCCAAATACACACATCTATCTACTCCCAGGGCAAGGAGTCTTCTGTGTGATAGCCCTCGACTCAGCCAAGCAGCGACTTAAGAGGCTTAATGAAAGAAAAGGTTCAAGTGCAGCTAAGACCCAACAACAATTTCCAAAGTGCTGTAGTTTACTGAATCTGAGAATATTTTGTAAATTTGAATCAGAGATCAAGTTTCCACTACTGTTTCCATAAGCTTAACATGTTGTAAGTGTATGTTTTTATTTATTTATTGGATATTATTAAAGGACTCATAAAAACAAATGGTCATTCACAAGAAGTTGTTGATCACGACATTAAATTCCCATATTACAATACCCCATTCCTTGTATAAATGAGTCGCAGCCAATCAAATGAACATGGTTCATTCCCCTGTTGAGAAATCGATGTGATTACAGGGTCTAGTAAATAACCGTGAACCGTTAATACCTCACTTTGAACGAAACAAATCAAGATTCCAAGAATCTTCAATTTGCAGTGTAATTTGCCGTTAGCTAGAACTAAGATGGGGATTTGAATGCTTCTGAAACGGCAGTACTAGTCTCACTTAAAGGAAATGCATTACTCAACGGGTGAACCTGAAAAAGAAAAGAATTGTGCAGGTTTATGATGCACAAAGTAAACAATGCAGGGCTCCTGTTACGGCTAACTGTTGACCTCTATGTATACGCTGCAAAATGTACACTTCCAGCATTTTAATGTTCACAAGAGGAGGCTTCAATGGAGAATTAGTCTGCAGAAGTCTGTAGAAAATCTTTCAGTAGGCTGAATAATTGCTCTGTGTGTCACTGTCACAGGACTACAGGTCTACTCTCACACGTTTTGAGACTCACAATTTACACTTTCCTAACTCCGCGATGCCTCGCATCCATTCAGTGGTGAAAAACTTCACTATATCACAAAAAGTGGAGCCTGACAGTGAACATACTGTCAACACAGAGCGGCGGTCCACGGCAGCCGACAAGTCTGCGAATATAGAAAAATGTGAATGAGTGCTGTTTCATTACTTATCCGGAGCAACGTTTTTACTTGATCAGAACTGGAAACTGCGTTTAACAGGTCAGTTGGTCACCCAGCAGACTAACATGCATGAAAACTCCAGGTTCTTCACTAACGTCCTCAGTGTGACGCTGCGCAATCATCCTTTATTTTTAGGTCAGACTAGTGTGGCTCAACCTAGCAGCGGGCCTATTTTGTAATTCTCATGACACTAAGAGTGACCTTATGACCTAAATATCCTGATGAAAGAAGAATATAAATCTAGCACCTGTTAGAGTCTGTCTTTTGTTCTTATTGATTTCAGTGACTGCAACATCCACAAATCTATTATGATTTATGGCGCTGCTGCTCAGAGGAATCCAGTCTGTCCTTCCGCTGTAACATCTCTTCTGCCTTCGCACATGTAGGTAGGAGTGTTTGTCACTATGGTAACTCTACGTAACGTCGCCATCGCTCAGAAATATTCTTCCTCGAGTCCTCTTTCCGCTCCTAAAAACATCCCCGTCCATTCTTGCAGTTAGACTTTGAGTATGAGTGAGCAAAAAATGGGAACAGCGTTAAGAATTAACAGTTTTAAGATGTATATAGGCATATACCTTACTTTTTTTTTTTTTTTTTAACTGCGTGAAATAATCATGTTCATGTTTTCCATGCAGACAATAGCAACCACAGCACTTTCAGTGTGGAGAATCAGAGAGGAATTCTGTTGGCGAGCCGGGCTAAAACCTGTCATAATTGAGGCCATTGGAAGAGATTTTCACCATATTTAACAACTTAAACGTTTTTAAAGCGCTGCGAGAAAATGGGTGGGGGTGGGGGGTGCAGAATTCACATGCTGTGGGCAGGACATGACATTGTCCGCCCGTTTCAGTGTCCTCTTTGAGTATGAGTCATGTGCTCTCATTCACCACCATGTATGCAAGCAGAGACACAGCAACCATCTCGGCTCATTTGATCCCGTCCTTCCACTTAGTTTTGATTCTTCTGTCTTTGTTTTTTCTGCTTCTTTGCCATCTTCTTCTTCTTTTATTTATTGGTCAGCCCTGTTACAGTTTCAGCCGCCAGATTAACCCCAGGCCCTCGCTAACGGAAACACAGCTAAGGAGTCCTACCAGTGGCTAGAAAAGGCTGAGGCCCTGAAGAGGCCCTGAGCACCAGACCAATGATCACCGGGGTCCTCGAGACTGCTGGTGCAGGCAAACGAATAAACACAGCAAACTCCAGAAGAAGGTGGTGGTGATAGATGTAACTATGCGAAGTGTCAGCAATATAAAAAAGATGGAACGAGACGGTGTAAATGGAGCACTGGCTGCTGTGACCTCTAATGTGAGAGGGAGGTTTACAGATTTGAAGAACAACATTGCAAATGGACGGTCAGAGGAATGTCGATAAGGATATCATGGAGTGTATCTTTTATATTTGGTGGCCTAGCAGCAAAAACGTTCCCTGCACAAATCAGGACAGGGGTCTTTCTGTATGGAGGTTGCATGTTCTGCTCAGGCTTATATGGTTTTGTAAGTGTTGGTGGTTGTTAGTCTATTTGTGGCCCTGCAATGGACTGTTGACCGGTCCAGGATGTACCCTTCCCTGTCACCCAAAGAGAACTTGGATAGGCTCCAGAGTCTGGTGTGAATGGACTTGACTGGCCTGCACAGAGTCCAGACCTCATCCCGATAGAACACCTTTGGGATGAATCAGAGCGCAGACGGAGACCCTGGAAGAATGGCCAATAATAAACACACTCTCAAACCTTGTGGACAGCCTTCCCAGAAGAGCTGAAGCTGTATTAGCTGCAAAGGGTGGACCGACGTCATATTGAACCCTATGGATCAGGAATGGGAGGTCATATGCGAGTCAAGGCAGGTGAGCGTCTACATTTGGCCACATAGTGTATTTGTGTGGTCATCACAGTGGAATGTTGGCACTCTTGCACCACAGCCAAGTTTAAATATATACATTTACATATATTGACTGGTGAATTTCCGTTAGTTCTATATGTTGCACATTTGTATATTTTGATGAGTATCTTAAGGAAAGTGACATTTATTTTAAAGGACTGTTTAGATTCACTTTTACCTTTTTATTTAAGGAAGTGGTTGGTGTGACTGGCTCAGTCCAGCTACAGAAGTCAGACCTGGACACGTATTGTCCTCTCGTTTTACCGTGGATGACAAGGTCATTTTGATTAGCTTAGTTCATGTTCTGATGAGCTGCTGGACATGGGCTCGTTAGCGTTTGAACCTGTTTTTGGATCGACGACGGCGTTCCTCTTCGGGATCTTATCACAGCAGCAGATTGAGCTCATTAGCTTGTTAGCATGAACTTCTGTGTGGGGAGCTAGATGGCATTAGGCCAGGCCACATTATTTAAATGTTATGACACCTGTTAATGTATTTGCATAACGCTCTCTCAGATGGAACCTGTGTGTGTGTGTGTGTGTGTGTGTGTGTGTGTGTGTGTGTGTGTGTGTGTTAACTCATGTAAAAGTAAAAGAAAAGGCTTTGTTAGAATGACACATGTAGGCATCTGTTAGCCTCAAGACAGGAGCTAAAGTTGATAAACTAGACGTCACAATCTAAAGAAGTGTGTTTGTGTGTGTTTGTGTGTGTGTGTGTGTTTGTGTGTGTATGTGTGTGTGTTTGTGTGTGTGTTTGTGTGTGTGTGTGTGTGTGTGTGTGCATGTGTGTTTGTGTGTGTGTGTTTGTGTGTGTTTGTGTGTGTGTGTTTGTGTGTGTGTTTGTGTGTGTGGGTATGTGAGTGTTTGTGTGGGTATGTGTGTGTTTGTGTGGGTATGTGTGTGTGTGTGTGTGTGGGTATGTGTGTGTTTGTGTGTGGGTATGTGTGTGTGTGTGGGTATGTGTGTTTGTGCGTGTATGTGTGTGTGTGTGTGTGTGCATGTGTGTTTGTGCGTGTATGGGTGTGTGTGTGTGTGTGTGTGCATGTGTGTTTGTGCGTGTATGTGTGTGTGTGTGTGTGTGTGCATGTGTGTTTGTGTGGGTATGTGTGTGTGTGTATGTGTGTTTGTGCGTGTATGTGTGTGTGTGTGTGTGTGTGTGTGCATGTGTGTTTGTGCGTGTATGTGTGTGTGTGTGTGGGTATGTGTGTTTGTGCGTGTATGTGTGTGTGTGTGTGTGTGTGTGTGTGTGTGTGCATGTGTGTTTGTGCGTGTATGGGTGTGTGTGTGTGTGTGTGCATGTGTGTTTGTGCGTGTATGTGTGTGTGTGTGTGTGTGTGTGCATGTGTGTTTGTGTGGGTATGTTGTGTGTGTGTGTGTGGGTATGTGTGTTTGTGCGTGTATGTGTGTGTGTGGTGTGTGTGTGTGTGTGCATGTGTGTGTGTGTTTTGTGTGTGGGTATGTGTGTGTGTGTGGGTATGTGCGTTTGTGTGGGTATGTGTGTGTGTGTGTGGGTATGTGTGTTTGTGCGTGTATGTGTGTGTGTGTGTGTGTGTGCGTGTGTGTTTGTGCGTGTATGTGTGTGTGTGTGTGTGTGTGTGTGTGCATGTGTGTTTGTGCGTGTATGTGTGTGTGTGTGTGTGTGCATGTGTGTTTGTGCGTGTATGTGTGAGTGTGTGTGTGTGTGTGTGTGTGTGTGTGTGTGTGTGTGCATGTGTGGTTTGTGTGTGTATGTGTGTGTGTGTGTGTGTGTGTGTGTGGGTATGTGTGTTTGTGCGTGTATGGTGTGTGTGTGTGTGTGTATGTGTGTTTGTGCGTGTATGTGTGTGTGTGTGTGTGTGTGTGTGCATGTGTGTTTGTGTGGGTATGTGTGTGTGTGTGTGTGTGCATGTGTGTTTGTGCGTGTATGTGTGTGTGTGTGTGTGCATGTGTGTTTGTGCGTGTATGTGTGTGTGTGTGTGTGCATGTGTGTTTGTGCGTGTATGTGTGTGTGTGTGTGTGCATGTGTGTTTGTGCGTGTATGTGTGTGTGTGTGTGTGTGTGTGTGTGTGTGTGTGCATGTGTGTTTGTGCGTGTATGGGTACTTGCGTGTGTGTGTTTGTTTCCTAGAACACCTTTCTCAATGACAATGATCTCATTGTGGAGATCTAAATGGTTGTGTAAGCTGGTTGGAGTTCTGCCTTTAAATGTCTTACAAAGGCATCAGTATAAAGGCTCGGCCCAGAGAGAGACACCTTCATTTTCTCTGTGACCTGGAGGAAAAAATAATCTACCGAAATTAACCAGAATAAAAATTCCTTTGTTCCTTTATTAATACATTTAAAACATTTTTACACACAAACACTTTGAAAATGCATTTGTCACTTTCTGATTATTTACATTTTCATTGATCTAACATGCCTCAAGAGAAACAGAAAGGGATTTTTTTCCCTCTCTTTTTTTTTCTAAATAAGGTCAGAAGGATACAAATACCGGTGCTGCTAATTATAATAGGAAATTCAGAGTTTTCAGAAAAAAAATAAAGGGAACACTCATGTGTGTTTCAGTTTGATTTGCATTTTTATTACAAGTTGAATTCATGCATCATGACTGTCTTTTCTCTTTTTTTGCCCTTTCTTTTTTTCTGTGCTTCTCACTAATATCTTCAAGGATCAAAGGCTTCACTTGGCTTGCTCTCATCTACTTTTTCTCCTCCAAGCATTGTTTGCCTCCCAGGACTAAAGCAGCACAAGTTTTGCAGTAGTGCCAAATTTGCTTGGATGGTAGAATTAGTTATTCCAGAACTCATTTGACATCAAAAAAGGCATGATCCACTGAGGGCACAGATAAAAGAGGTGGCCCACCCTGACTGGTAGTTATCTAAAACACACTGCTTGGCCAAGAAAAGGAAAGACAAAAAAGGGACAGGCTGATATTTTGTTGGACCACCTTGAGTTTCTAGTAGAGCATAATTTTGATGGACAATCCCAAAACATTTATCTCTGTTTAAGAGTGCAGATTTTTCAACAAGCTCTTGCATTTATTAAGGGAGAATCTAATCACAGCAGTTACAGTACTTAGATGAGTACAGTGTAACATCTATTAGAGACGGTAGTATAAACCATGATATTAAGCTTGCTATGGGTCTTAACACTGAACTTCATCCTCTGATTAAAAGTACACCTTTTTACAAGTTCATATTTCTGTAAATGACAAGAGATTAGGTATTACGTGTCTACAGAGAGAATATTAAACCTCTGTGGAGACAGACATCATAATGTAGATGTCTTAATTAAAACTTTATTAAGACAGAGGATAATTACTGTGTCCTTAATGATGCACTCGCTGTGATTTAAATAATTGAAGTGCTCAACTTTTGATGTGTTTATACTGGAATAATTTTGTCAGGGAGATGTCATCGGAGATAGATGGGCTTCAGCATGTGATTGATGCGTTTCCTTTTCCTTCCTCAGCTTCTTTTACATATGCTTCACCTCCATCATAAATTTGTGGCAGGAAGATATCATCGTTCTTCCTGCCATAGCAGCAACCAAGCAGCCGCTGATTTTACATTTCTGGAAACCAGACTTAAGGCGATATGTACCTTGAAGACACGATTACCGGTATTCCTTTTTTTTAAGAATGCGCAGCCTAATGTACCTATTTAACTTTTTGTTTTTTTACCTTTTTTTTCTCTTTTCTTTTCAATTCAAAACAAATGCACAAACCACCAACAAAATGAACTACCAACAAAAGAGGCCTTTCATGGTCGGTTGAGATGCCAGCTCATGGTCGTTCAGCTGAGAGACACGTGTTTGATCCCAACAGTGAGGTAGTCTAGGATGGCTCCAGTGTAGCCTGCTCTGTCACGGCTGCTTCGCCTGTTGGTTGTACTATGTTTATTTTTTCTTTTTCATTGGCGTCCTGGTGCCATGGCTGTACTCGTGTACACACTCGTGTACTAGCACACAATAAGACCGGGAAAGCAAGAGGTGTACTGGTGTACTGGTAAGACGTAGCTGAAGTCATCTGGCTTGTTGGGTCGTCACTTTCCCTAGGATGAATTTCACAGTTTCCAAGCCTTCTACTGCTGTCTAAAATCGTTTGCTTAAGCTTGCTCTTCCATCACTGCACTCAGATCAAATGCTGGAGCTATCATCTCACGGACCGAAAACCTTTGCCCCACCACATGGACCCTCTTTAGGTAACCAGGAATTAAACCTTTGTGGTAGCTGACAAGACATTTCTTTTCATTGGCTTCTTCATCTGCCCTAAATTGGACTGAAACTTTGCTTCGTAATGGTGAGCGTGTCCTATTTTCAGAACTTCTTCCTCCAGGCTGTAAATATTTTAGTTCCCCTCAGACCACTAGTGGAGGCGGAGGATTGGCATCTGTTCTTTAATCTAAGATTATCTGTCGGCAGATTGAATCAGATCTGTGCAGCAGCTTTGAGCTGCCGTTAATGGAGATGGACCTTCTCTTCCTTGGCTTTGTGCAGTGGTATATGATCCATCAAAGTGTATTAAGGATTTTATCAATGACTTTTCTGATCTGTCAGCAGGGCTTATGCGAAGATATAATTGTCTTTTGATTGTAGGGTACTTTAGTATTCATGTCCGCTGTAAAAACAGAACCACTGGCTGAAGACTTTCTCAGCCTTGTTGATTCTTACATCGTCCGTGTAGTACCCCACTCCTGAAAAAGGTCATTTGCTTGACCTTGTGCTGTTTCATGGTCTCAATTTAAGTTACACAGGAAACCTGAGACACTTTACCAGATCATCTACCTATTATTTGCCACTGAGATACCCAGCACGAGGAAGAACACTGCATGGCGTGTGCACTTAATTAACCCATCAACCACAACGCACTCCCCCTTCATGCTTTAAACGACTCTGTCCTATGAAATCTGCAGCTCTGCGCCAAACTGAGTATGAAGAATATCACTGACTTGTTTAACTCCGCCTGCACAGATAGTCTGGATTCTGTGGCTTTGCTTAAGTTGAGGCTGATGATTCAAGAGGGTTTGGCTCTAGTCCTCAGAACGGGCTGCTTGGGAAGGGTGCACACAGGTAGGAAATGCCAGTGGGTTGTGGCAGGTCTAATCCAGTGGGTAGCTGGAACTCAGGCTAAAAGAAGAATCGGCTGATGCTTCTCCATTCATTCAAGATTAAAATGGCCCGACAAGAGGAAACAAACAAGAGGCCCAGGCAGAGGTAGGCGCTACCCAGGCACCCGAGGAAGCCCGCTGCTCAAGAAGAACCCTCCATCCCACCCACAACCACGTTAATCAGTCACCAAGACACCGCACAGGACCTTCTGAAGGAGGTCGCAGTAAATACTGACTTCTGCTGGTAAAGTCCTTTTGTTGTGAACATTGTGGGTTTTAATGAGTACAGTACATATCCGGTTGTTTGATGAAGCGTTTTCTGCAGCTGAAACCCAACCAATTAATCATTTACCACTAATTAAATTAATAACCAATGAATAAAATAATCGGCCATTTAATGAGTATACCTATGACATTGTAAGTGTATTTCCTGTTTTGATGGTTATCGAAACTCAGTGAGTTTAAATGAAACAACAAAACAAGAGAATCCTAAAACCTTGTTGCACATAATTCTGGTTTCCAGAAACAGAAAATAGCCACAGATCTTCAGACTTGGCCGTTTCAACACGCCAGTATTGTCGCTACACTTGTGCAGCTGCAACCAAATGTTATCTTAACATGTGCTCCTGTGTGCAAATTTCACAACTCAACCATGGTTTTCTTCCTTTTTGCCCCCACGTGATGCGTATTTGTTTATGAGTGTGAGTGTGTGTGTGTGAGAGTAGGGGAGGCGTGGGGGTGGGGTGCGTGTGCACGAGGGGGTTAAATCACAGCTGTTGGAGTTGGGCCAGTGTCATGTGGATCTTAACTAGCCTTTAGGTTACTTTGGCTCCAACACTAACCAGGTCGAAGCTCAGCACTTGCTCAAAGCCTTCACCTGGTTCCTCACACACACACACACACACACACACACACACACACACACACACACACACACACACGGAGATAAATGAAACAACTCTCAAACAAGTTTTTGCTCCTTTTTCTCCTCTCTTTTTCCATTTTCAGTCTCTCTTTTTTGTTATATTCAAATACAAATAAATCTATGGAAAGCCAAAACAATATTAGTCCTTGTTCTCATTTTCACTCCCCCACACATCTTATACACATGCCAAAACATATTGTATGTTGTTACAATCAAAATGTAAATCCGCCTGCTTCCTGCCTCCTTGCTGCACAATATTATTTCTTTTTTCTTTTTTCACATGGTGACTTCATTACAGAGGAAGCAGAAGCGGGGTGACAACATTAATTACAGGTGTGTGCACACACACTGAGAGCTATTTTCTCCTGACTCAACCTAATCATCATCAATATCCTCATCATGCCCGTCATCATCCACCCCCACAACACTATCACACTGGGAGCAGATGAGCTGATTTAAACATGCATGTGGACGTCAACAGTCAGACAGTCATAAAACTGAGAATATCCTGGATGTGACTTCTAGATGTGAAATAGTTAAAAATGAAGAGAGACGAGGTAGTGGGTGACGTGGCGGTAGAGGAGGGTTTGTCTGTTGGGAGTGGGGGGTGTTGTCAGCAAATAATTGCCTGGAGAGGGTGCAGAAATGAGCCCTAATGGTCAGTAATCCAAGCCTGGAGAGGGCCTCTCCACTGGATGCTGGTAATGGGCTCCCAGCTCTGTCACTTACATATGCATGGATCTTCCTCCATTAAATCTGGTTGGAATGACAAATATGGGTGGATGTAAAAATTATTTCAAAAGAAAAAAAGTAAAGAAAAAAATAAAAAGCGAGAAAGTGCTGGAGGATTATTTTCTCTACGTTGGCAGTTATTTGGCAGTCGATCAGGCCCGTATGTTTAAATCTCATTAGCCTATTGTTTGTATGATAGCGCCTCGGTGAAACGCGGGGCAGGAAACACAGCTTAAGGTGGCTACATGATGAACTGGACCTGACGTTTCTCTCTGTCTTTTTTATATCTGTGTGAGGAGGTTTTCATGTAAAATCAGAGACGTAACAACCTTTTTTAAATAAAACCAACCTGCTTTTAAAGTAAACGGAATGAACTGACTAGTTGATGATGTAATGGATTTACCCAAAATGAAATTACTCTGATAAGAAGGCATCATGATCTGAAATTGCCGACATATCTGCTTCTCTTTGAAGAGATCCCTTTGTGTCAGGACTATTAACACATTTCTCTATTCTTGCTGTAAGCTCAGAAGAGCAGTTAATGGTAAACCCCAAATGGACAAAAGCAACCAAAACCAAAACTCTGATGATATTTTTCTGTGGCCAAGAATGATTTGTCACTCAGAGCACCTCATAAATAATATTATAACATGGGTAAGACAAGAATATTTTTCTTTTCAGTGATTGTACCTTACAGTGACTGTCACAGAACGGAAATGCTTTGTGCTTAATATTATTGTTGCCGTGCAGCAACACTTGTCCTCTCTTCAACAAGGACTGGATTACAAATCCTCTTCCATGACTAGTTAGGTAAATTATCAGAAAATAATAAATTCATAAAATTGAAAATTTTACAAAAGTCTAAATGCCATTTCTAAGCCCTCGCTGCACTGACAGAATAATTCTGATGGAAAAATTAAGCCTCTCAGTGTAAAAATATTGGTGATCATGGTTAAAGTATCAAGATCTTGCCTTTGCTATTCAGTGCTCAAGTTGCTGGAGCCCACATAATACTCCAAAGAGAGAAAGCGGCTGTGACCTTCATGTCTACGGCAGGAGCTACAGCTGCCCCATGTGTTGTATGTCCCGGACAGTCCTGAGGTCTTTAGATGTTCAGTTAGAGTGAGTCAGTCGGTAGGTAGGTGGGTGAAGTGAAAACAATGAAAAGTGAAAGCAATCTAAAGTAAAACCATCAAAAACATCTTCCCCCTGCCCAGACCTATAGGCTGCATTAGAACTGGACAACCCCCCTGTGATGTCACCTGTTGGTTTACTGAGCGGCGTTGTGAGCGAGTTACCTGGAACACGTCTACTGTAGATCGGTAAACCGAGGCTACTATTTCAGCTTAGCTGGGTTAGGTTATGTTAACCTAGGTTCCAAATCAAATGTACTTCACATGATCAAATCTGTCCAATAGTCCTCATTTCAAATGTTGTCACCAAAATTACATCCGAAACGAATGCTGCCAGAACTGAAATGAGAACCAGGAGAGCTCAACTGGGACCAGCCATCGCTCCGCCTGCCCATCGACCTGCCCATTGGCCTGCCCATCGTCCTGCCCATCGGCCTGCCCATCGGCCTGCCCATCGTCCTGCCCATCGGCCTGCCCATCGTCCTGCCTATCGACCTGCCCATCGTCCTGCCCATCGACCTGCCCATCGTCCTGCCCATCGACCTGCCCATTGGCCTGCCCATCGTCCTGCCCATCGGCCTGCCCATCGGCCTGCCCATCGTCCTGCCCATCGACCTGCCCATCGGCCTGCCCATCGACCTGCCCATCGACCTGCCCATCGACCTGCCCATCGACATTTACATCGTACATTTAGTACCTTAATGTGTCAGGGCCAGTAGTCAAAGCTGCAGCCACAGGACCAGATTAGAGCAGCTCATCTTAAACATAGCTTCGGTGTAGATATGCTGTTATAGGCCTATGCTGCAGGGGGGCACCAACATGATCCACTGAGTGGTGCCTTTCACCTTCTCTGTTTCTCTTTGCCTTCTCTGTCTCTTCTTCACCTCAACCCTCATTTATTAACAATATCCCATAAACTTAATTGTGGTCCATTGTTCTGGTAGTTTTTTGTGCTTGTCTGGCCCTTCTTTTCCTCTTCTTTGCATGTCCTGCGGACCAGAGCCTCAGGAGCTGCTTGCTGACCTGCAGTTCCACCTCTGACCATCCCAGTGTCTGCCTTCACCTGTCTGTGTGGATGTCTTTT
Organism: Xenentodon cancila; assembly: GCA_014839995.1. NCBI lineage: Eukaryota > Metazoa > Chordata > Actinopteri > Beloniformes > Belonidae > Xenentodon > Xenentodon cancila. Next base: position 25,127,799 of record CM026208.1, on the reverse strand, counting down.
GGATGCTTGCTGACACCCCGACCTGCAGTCCTCATCCCCTTGTATCACCGTCTATCCATATATCACCCATATTCACAGAAGTCTAATTGGACTACCAAGGACAGTTACTAATGTATCCTATCTTGTACCTTTGACGGTGTCTCTATGTCTCTATTCTTTCTTATTTCTTGCTCTACCCGGCTGGCCTTCGGCAGGAGGGTCCCCCCTCATGAGCCAGGTCCTGCTCAAGGTTTCTTCCCTCTTAAAGGGGAGTTTTTCCTTGCCACTGTTTGGCTTAAGGTTTTTCTTCCACTAGGGGAGTTTTTACCTGCCGCTGTTTATGTAATAATTGCTCGGGGGTCATGTTCTGGGTCTCTGGAAAGCGCCTAGAGACAACTTGTGTTGTAATAGACGCTATATAAATAAAATTGAATTGAATTGAATTGAATCGACCTGCCCATCGGCCTGCCCATCGGCCTGCCCATCGACCTGCCCAATCGGCCTGCCCATCGGCCTGCCCATCGGCCTGCCCATCGACCTGCCCATCGACCTGCCCAATCGGCCTGCCCATCGACCTGCCCATCGACCTGCCCACAGCTCTTACAGAAGGGCTCAGAACCACTCTTCAGAAACCTACAAGTGACATCACAGGACGGTTTATCCAGTTCTTGTACAGATGATGTCTGCACCCACACCTTTACCCTAACCCACACAAGATCCATGCCCGTGTCTGGCAGTAAAGCAGTCACATATGGTCTGTGTTTAGACTCATAAGAGGTCCTCTTGTGACTTCTACTTGGTCTTCATGGATCTCATGTCAAAGCAGAGAGCTAAGATTGTGTCCAGGTTGGTGAACAGTCATTGTTGTTGAACATTAACCACAATAAAGTAATGTGGTTTATTCCTCCTGTGAGGTTAGCTCTGCTATAAAATCTCCCTTGTAAAGTGGAAGTTGCTCATTACTGAAGTCAAAGCCCTGACTGAGTACAAAACACAAATATTCTGTTCAACACTGAATTTATTTCAGCTTAAAAGTGTGAAAGTGAAGTTGGACAGGAATTGGATGAACAAATGCCTATTCAGGGGGTACTGAAACATGCCTGTATGAGACTGTCCGGGCCACAGAGCGAGACGGCACAGAGGCCAGAGGAGCTATCATAGTGGGAAGCACTCCCCGGTCTCCTCATCCTCCTCATCGTCCTGAGCTACCAGTTGGCATACACTCAAACTCCCAGTGGAGGAAGCAGACACACACACATGCATATTTGAAGACTGTCATTGTCAGTTACGCACACGTGCAAAAACCCTCAAAAACATACTTTTGGAGCCATCCTAATAAACAGTCATTCACCCGTTTGCTCCTAATCATCTGCATGGTGTTTTTAATACGCAGTATTTTCCTGTGTTTTGTTATTGAATGTCTCATGTGAGGCGGCTCCACGCTCTTACTGAGACTTGTCACCACCCGAGTACAGAGAAAAGCATCACGTTTTTGTTGCTTGCTGTCTTTAGTACTAGTTCCAGACCAAATGTGTCACTCTGAGACCATAAAAACAGAATCTGCTTCAATTTGATTTCTGTGTGTATGTGTGTGTTTGCAAAGTGCAGAGGTTCAAGGACAAACAAGCTCTAATGTGCAGGAATGAATGGAGCTGGCTCACAAGATAAAGCGCTTCATGTTTCACTCCTGCTTCTGTAAGTGCGAGGACTTTAATAGAAAGATGAGTTCATGTGATATAAATATCAGAATTTGGGTGACTTGGCTTTGTTTTTCTTTTCTGTGTGTGTGTGTTTGTGTGTCTGGTCCATCTCCTATTCATGCAAAGGTACAACACAAATGTCTTCGGGAACAAATTTTTCACACAGCTACAGTTACACACATGCAAGTTCTTTGCTTTTCTATGTTCGTGGGGACCTGCCATTGACATACGTGCGCACACACACACACACACACACACACACACACACACACACACACACACACGTACACAGAGAGCGTAAGCGGTAACAGATATCCAATAGCTGGGAGCTATGGAAGGGTCCTGCTACATCTGTCAGCGCTGCCTGGCAAAGGCGCAGCGAGTTCAGATGCTATCGCCACAAACGGCTGCATCAAAAGATTTAGTGTCCCTCGCCATCCCTCTCACCCTGAGGTGGGCTGTGTGGCGCAGTCCACTGGGCAACACAACAAGAAGGAGGAGGAGGAGGGGTGCAGAAGAAAGGCAGCAGGCGGGGGACAGATAAGTGAGAAGCGGTAGTAATATCAGCCAAGCAGGGAAGAAGAAAGAGAGAAGAAGCACCGTGGCTTTCCTTTTCACCTCTTCGTGAGCAGTCCTGGGAATGTTCAGAAGCATAGAAAAGAAGTCTCAATACTGCATCACACATTAAAACAAAAAAAGAGGGTAGACGTTCAACATGAACAGCTGCATTTTTGTTCTTTTACAGTGTGGCTGCTGTTTATTGTTTGTGTTTTGCACGTTCACTTACACATAGCGCTCTTAAAGTAACACACGTTATTACTATTGGATATAGGTTTGGACTCATTTGCTGCTGCGCTTCAGATCATTGTCCTGTCGTATGACCCAGTTTTGACCAGCTCTACCTGTCAGACAGACAGATGTCCTCACATTTGTCTCTGGAATAATCTGGGATTCAGAGGAGTTCAGGGTTGTCTCAATGACGACAGGGTGTCCAGATCCAGTGGCTGAAAAGCAACCCCTGATCATCAGGGGTTTGCTGTCGTGTTTGACAGTTGGTTTGAGGTGTTTCTACTGAAATGCTGTGTGGTTTTCACCAAACATAGTTCTGCGCACTAAAGCCATACAACTCAATTTTTGTTTCATCAGTCCATAGGACATTGTCCCAGACGTCTTGTGGTTTGTTATTTTTAGAGATCAACTCTTTCAAACAATCTCTTTCTAAATTGTGCTGTGGTGGAAATTTCACCATTTCTGTATTTCCCTGAGAATTGTACAGTCTGAACTTTGAGTAAATTTGGTAGATTGCCACTTCTGGGAATGTTGAGAGCAATCTTGAATGTTTTCCACTGGGTGAATAATCCTCCTCACTGTGGAAAACGGTACTTTAAATGATATGGGAATTATTGTTTTAAGCCTTTATAGATTAATGTGCAGCAGCATTTACTTCTCTCAAACTGCTGCATGTATCTTTCCCTCTTGGCATTGTGTTCACACACACCTAAAGACCTGAAAACTCAGCTTTCATAAAGGTCTGACACCTGCTGCTGATCAAGTCATCAGGAGTTATTCATTTGCAGCCCCTGGCTGGAATGTACCTCTTAAATCCTTTGCTGTAGTAAGGGGGTACTTTGTATTGTCCAGAACAGGTTTTTTTTGGTTTTTTTTTTTTTTTTTTTTTGGGGGGGGGGGGCTTCATTTTTGGTTAATTAAGTAATAGCATGGTTTAAAATTGGAAAAGTAACATGGAAAAGTTGGAAGGGAATGAAGGAACCAAACCTCAGTCATCTCTGACATCATACTTTCCATTTCAACCTGAACTTTCTATGTGCAGTATCGATGAATTAATATAAATACATGAATAACTGACTCCAAAAGGGTGAAATTTAGTAGTGGTGACTAAAAAGGAGTCACATGATGAATTTAAGCTCGTTCCTAATGAGGGGACTACTTCTTACCACTGTGCCTTCAGAGCTGATATTTATTCAAGAAACCAGCATGTGCCTTTTTCTGTTTACTTAGTTTGCAGTTTGTGTGCGTGTTTATTTAGTCACTTAAAATTATATCATAACTTCTTTCATGTTATTTAACGCCTGTTAAGCATTTGTAAACCCAACGCTTAAGTTAAAAGTGCCTGAAACCATTCCTGATTTACTCTACCGCTGAGCCAAAACACAAGCCACATGGCTCTTTGCGTGCCATAAACTGTTAAACCCACCCAGGCTCTGCCTCCACAAGACCTCTGCTGATGTCCTCTTTGTTTGGAGCCAAGATATAAGCAGAGTATCTTTTCAGTCCTGCACGTTGGGAATTGGAGCTTCCATGGATCAGACTTGCTCCAGCATTTGCTGGTTCATGTTTTTTTTTTTTTCTACATTGACAACAAAAAGGCACTTTTGATGACCTGGAACATGCCAAAAACCTGTGAAGGGCTTCAGCGGTGCTCAGGTCATTACACCTGCTCATTCTTCCCGCATCCAAAACAAATGTGAAGTTAAAAAAAATGTAATAAAAAACAAACAAATAAAATAAAAAGAGAGATGGGGGGGGGTTCAAGTTTCTCAGGGTGACAGGAATGTTCACATTTAAATCGTGTATGGATACCAAAGTTTTCTTCCAGAACTTTACGCCCATTCACACTTTTCATCCATACGCATTCTGAGATACCTGGTCCCCTGGTCGTACCTGGTCCCCTGGTCGTACCTGGTCACCTGGTCGTACCTGGTCAGCTGGTCGTACCTGGTCCCCTGGTCGTACCTGGTCCCCTGGTCGTACCTGGTCACCTGGTCGTACCTGGTCCCCTGGTCGTACCTGGTCACCTGGTCGTACCTGGTCAGCTGGTCGTACCTGGTCAGCTGGTCGTACCTGGTCACCTGGTCGTACCTGGTCATCTGGTCGTACCTGGTCACCTGGTCGTACCTGGTCGTACCTGGTCACCTGGTCGTACCTGGTCACCTGGTCGTACCTGGTCACCTGGTCGTACCTGGTCACCTGGTCGTACCTGGTCAGCTCCTAGTGCAGGTGTTCACGAGCGGCACTTAAACTTGCACTCAAAAGCAACTTCCCACCCTATTTCTGAATAAATATGCAGACCATTTCTATTTGCAAAGACTAAATGGACTGTTATTTTTAATTGCCAGGGGGCATATGAAAATAACTCAAAAACAAAGAAGACGAAGTAGAAATATCAAGAGGAAGATCCACCACAAATCTTTGTTAGTCCCCAACTTTACACAGCAAAGGGTTTGTACTAGACAAGGAATACAATACAAGTGTAAAGGAGGAAATATCCAAATAGATCAAATGACAGAAACCTTTACAGGTCATTTGCTTTCAAAGTCAAATGAGCTGATGACGTTAGATTATTGGATGGCATCTGAATTCCTCCCAGGATGTTCTTGTGTTCAGACTACAAAGGGCATGTGTGCACAAATGTCCCAGATCGGGTCTTAATCTTAGCCTCAGACTGGTTCAGACTTTGCAGTAGCGAATGGCAGTTCTAACGAGGATCTACGTCTCTTTAAGTGACAATATTTACACTGCTAACCATAAAGGTTTTCTGGGCCCGACAGCTCATTGGCTTCACGGGTCAAATTTGTGCCAAGAGAAAACACATCAGAGGGAAACACACACAGCAAAAACATCAGACAGATCTGTTCACGTTTTTGACTTCTGACAACGAACTAATAATGGATTGACCTTTTAAAGGTATTGTTCTAAACGTGAGGAGGAGCACATGTGGTGATGAGGAGGTCTCATTGACAGACATGCATGATGCTGACCGCGTGATCGAGACCACTTTTTTCTTCCACCTCAGCACAGATGTGCGTCACGGACTGATGGTAACTTTTCCAGGTTCACTGCAGAAACCCTCAACCATTCTCGCTCTGGCCCAGAATTGTCTGTAGAAAGAGCCGCTCTCATAATAACTGTGATTGTAAAGAGCCGTTCTCCTGTTCTCATAATTGCTCAGATTATATAAACCTATGAAATCAGGACTTCAGCTCTCCTTTCACCGGCAAACACGGGTCTGAATTTTGAAGAGAAAAGATACAATTACCAGTTTCATGAGATGCAGTGGAGGAATATAACAAATTCATTTCACATAAAGTAAAAACAAAATAAAACATTTGTAAAAAGTAAAAAAGAAGACTAGATGGATTCCAACGGATGGGAACATCTTTTGTATTTCTGGTAAAGATATATTGAATTGTTTTGAAATACGGCCCGTGACTTTTAGCAAAAAGTGATGTTCTGCTCAGGTTTTTTTTTTTAAATTTGCATTGAGCCTTAAGGGTAAAGTACAGTGGAAAGAAGTCCCTCTTTCTTTTGTGTCACATCAAACATGCAGGTTAGGATGTGGCTTTAAATGTATATTAGTCTGGCATGACGGTTGTGATGCTGTGTGTGTGTGTGTGTGTGTGTGTGTGTGTGTGTGTGTGTGTGTGTGTGTGTGTGTGTGTGTGTGTGTGTGTGTGTGTGTGTGTGTGAAAGAGAGAGAGAAATAGAGATAGAGAGAGGGAGAAGGAAGAGGAGGTGTGAGGAAGAGGTTCAAATTTCTCTCCCTGTGGGTCAGCTGCTAATCACAACTCTCCCGAGACCCCACTTCCTCACATCCCCAGCCGAATTTGCCCTCAACCAACACACACATAGGCATACACACATTAGAAACACTGATTCCTCTGCTCTTGAACAACCTCACCGGGGGGGCGAGTGACGAAGTCCGGATGGAGGGAGGGAGAGGGGGGAAATGGGGCAAAATCATCATCCTTATTTAGAAGGGAAGAGAGAGAGAGCGAGGGCGCCTTTTGAAGCCTTCCTTGCTTAACCACTGCTTAGCTACGGGGCTGCCGGCCTGTCGAGGATTTCTCCTGGATGTGTGTGTGTTAAAAGACCCTCCCGTGGAGACGGAGAGAGAGAGAGAGAGAGCAGCAGCCTGATTAAATGCTGGAGCCGTCATGCCTGCGAGCCAGCCAGGAGATTAATATCGGCGTAACCTGTTACTTAATTCATTATGGGGATACAGGCTAATTTGATTTGATATTATTTTAATAAAGTTCTGTGATATCCAAGATTGTTTCAGGCTATCAAAATAATTTTCCAGTTATTACAGTTCGTCAGGCAGGTCCCTTTGATAGCAGTGGTTGGCCAGGCCTGTCCTGAATATATTACAACCCCCCGCTCCATCTCCATCTCCACACACACACCACACACACACATTTTCCTGAAAATAAGGCGACACACGCACACACGCTGTCAAATTATTCTACCAAATCCCTTAATTTCTCATCCACAAGCTTTTTTTTTTTCCAGTAATCCAGATTTTAACACATGCACACACACAAAAGAAGAAAAAAAAACTTTGAAAAGTAGAGTGGATTACAACACGGAGGCTGCGTGACTGCTCGCTGCCGTGCTGGTTTCGCTTCTTTTAGATTTGACCATGATTTTTGGTTTTGTATGAATTTAGCTGTTTTCTTCTTCACTTTGGTTTATTGATTTCTTATATCCCTTTATATCCGTTTAAATTTCAAGTTTCCTCTTTGTGCATTTTGTTTAGTTTTCTTTCCTGTCTGTTTCATGCCTGGTTTATGTCACTGGCAAAAACCACTTAAAGTAACTTTGGACTCCCATCCCGGATCTCACGTGTGACCACTGGTTCATGGCTTTTACAGGAAAATGTTGCACATCAACAAGAAAGAAGCAGCTCACAGAGCTTCAGTGGACATTACAGACAGTAAGAGACTCAAGAAAGCAAAGAAAGTCAAGTAGAGCAAGTAAACTTTGATTTATATAGTAGCTTTCACGATAAGAACCACAAAGTGCATCACAATAAAACCCAGACCAACACAGGAAACATAAAAACAAAAAAACTAAGAGAAGCTAGTTTAAAAAGATACGTATTTAGCTGCTTTTTAAAAGAGTCAGCAGATCTCAGGCTGAGAGGAAGGGATTTAGTGTTCAGTCGTGTTTGCTTCACAACAAGCAGACCCCCGTCACGTGACCTCAGGGACCTGCTGAGGACGTAAAGCTGCAAAAGGTCTTTACAATAAACTGGTACTTGACCACTGAGAGCTCTATACGGAGGTAATGGTGAAAAAACACGAGAGGATCACAGAGCAAGAAACCAAACGAGTAAATCTTAGATAGCGTTGTGAAAAGACACTTAACCTCCATGCTTAAAGGAATACTCGGGTTAAAAACCGCTACATCTCCTCTGAGCTGCCAGTCACTCTCCACACATCCTCTACTGGGGACACATCAGGACTGTAGCTGGGCCGGTCCAGTAGCAGCAGCCTCTTCTTCCTCACCCACACCTGTGCAACTGCACAGACTGTGCGTTTGCTATGTGTTGTTGAAAAAAGTCTGTACATCCTTGGAAAATCATGCAGGGTCTCCTCCCAGTGGGACATGCCTGGAACAGTTCTCTAGGGAGGCGTCCAGGGGGCAACCAATGACAACTGCACACGCCCAAGCCACCTCAGCTAACTCCTCTCGATGTGAAGGAGCAACGGCTCTACTCTGATCTCCTCCCTAGTGACTGAGCTTCTCACCATGTCTCTAAGGGAGCACCCAGCCACCCTCCAGAGGAAACTCATTTTGGCCGCTTGTATCCATGATCTTGTTCTTTTGGTCATTACCCAAAGTTCATGATGATAGGTGAGGGTGGGAGCGTAGATTGACCGGTGAATTGAGAGCTTCGCCTTGCAACTCAGCTCCTTCTTCACCACAACGGTCCAGTACATCGACCACATAACTGCAGACGCTGCACCAATCCATCTGTCAATCTCACGCTCCATCTTTCCCTCACTCGTGAACAAGACCCCGAGAAACTCAAACTCGTCCACTTGAGGCTGGGCCTCTCCACCTACTCGGAGAGGGCACACCATTTCCCTGGTGTTAGTATTAACTTCTCTGTCCCATGCATGGGAGAGAAAGTAATCCAAACCCTGGCAGCAATTGCATTTCACAAAAGAATCTGACCCAACTGTCAACAAGAAGTGAAGTCTTACCACATTAGCAACACTGATGTCTCAACATGCATTTGTATTGGTTAATTGATGCTGAAATACTCCACATAGCTCCTTTAGTCACAGCTTTTCTTCTTCCTAGCTTTCCTAGCTCTCCACTCATTCCACCGTCACCAGTGTCATCCGTTCATTATTAAAGCGCTCCTCGCCTCGTCCCTCCTGTGTTCTGCTCTGTTAGAAAGCCTTGTATCAGCTGCTTCGGGCTATAAAAGGACAGAGGGAAAAAAAAATAAAATGAAGACATGTTCGGCCCTTTGCAGGGGGCGTGTAAGTCGCCTGTCAGCCTGTAATCACTGTGTCCGCGACTCTGTATGCTAATTCATCTCTCCATTCTGCTGACTACGACATGCAATATAAATGAAGTTTGTTGGACTGCACAAGGGCTGACTTGAATAAAAGATCAGGGTCCTGAGGAGATTCGGGCTGTTATTAGCCAAGTGGAACTTCACATTTACACCACCAGAGACCTAATGTTGTAATGAAGGCCTTTTTACATGGAAATTGGCATCTTTATCCCTGTCAGGGAGGGATTAGCATGACTGTGGCTACATTTTACATTAGTAATGTAGAGGATGCAAGCTGAGCATGAAAGTAAGAATCACCACAGTGAAAATGACAAATATGAGCCACATTCATTGACAAAAAAATCACATTTTCTCTGATCTATTTAATAATGCCTGAAGTCTGAAAATCAGACTCTAGACGAAACGTTCAACTATCCAGTGTTGGTAGAACTGACTGTGGAAGATGGATTTTCCTGCACAGCCGTTATTCTCAATAAGATTGTACTTAGCTGGTAAATGTAATGACGGGAGGACAAGGAAGCACAGGCAGTTGCCCCTATACCCTGAAAGCCAGGAGCAGGACGCTGGGGTTGGAAAAATGTTTTTGCAGCCATGTCTCAGGAAAGTATTCGGCATTCCCAGTGTTTCTGCTGTGTATGTGGCTTGCCAGTGATCTTACATTCCCTGTAACATCTGGTGGAAGAATAAAAAAACAATACTTAAAACCTCTTCTTCAGAACAACAATTCAGTTTAGAACCACAGATGAACCTAAAATGTATGTTTTTTGGCCTGATTTAATCTGTGACCTTCTAGATGTGTGGAAACAGTGTTAACCGCTGCACCACCAAGGCATAGGTCGTCTCTTTTTTCTCGTGAGATAATAAAGTTTGGGACACAAGGAATGATGACTGGTTACATCCAGATAAGAGGAGCAACTCAGAAGCACGCGTACATTTGCCAACTGGCGAAGTGGAGGCCCAACATGATTTATTTAATGTGGTGAATGGTCTTGCAGCTATACAACACCTTTTTAATTTTAGTCAAACTCTAAAAAAGTGCTTTACTCTATGACTCCCAGTTACCCAGTCACACACTCTCACACTGCAGTGTTTCTGCTACATTGTCACCACTTACACAGCAGCTCCAACGGACCACGTCCAGCCGGTTAGTCCGAAGTGACTTTGATTGCAGTTCCTCAGCTGACCAACGGGAGCTGGCTCAAAAGACAAGTCAATCCCTGTTGACCTCCATGGCAACATCTGAAAATGAAGGTGCTTTGTCATATATGTTGGTCAGCATGGGCTAACTTGTAGAACGTGGACTAAGGTGGGCGTGTTCAAGCTGACTCCCAGGCCACTTGCAGCATGGCGCCCTGTCGTAAAAAGAAAAAGAGGCTCTAAAGAACATTTCAGAAAACTTAAGCATGGAGTCACAGGGGGCTTGTCCAGGTCTTCTTATGAGCAACACTTTAGTGTTCACAGTTCATGGCTTGTAAAAAACTAATATGGAAAGCAGCCTGGGCTTATGTTACATGATGTTATGCTTACGTTATATAACCCAACCTACATTTGTATCACCCAACTGTATCAGGTCATAATTGTCACAATTCCTTATGAAATATAACACACAGTTCTTGCATTCATCCCTCTGCGTGGGGCACGTGCAGCAAAGCTGATTATGGTCTCCATGGGTTACTGATTTGAAGCCCCAACTTGGATTCAGACCTATAACGTTTGTGCAGTACGAGGTGACTGTTCTCACCATCAAACACGCTGCCCACACATTTTGCACTTAAGTGTAAGCGTATGATTTCAGGAAGTGTGATTAAAACAGATTAAAACAGACTTGGCGGTCGGGGGCCCCTCTCTGTGTCCTCTTAGGTCCTTTATAAAAACATACAAGCTCCTCTTTGCATATTTGGAAAATGTGGAAGCGTTTTGCTCTGCACTGAGTTAGAGTTTCAGGGTCGAGACCTCTAGTCCCCTGGAGGATGTGAGGAGAGGCAGGTGTGGACTGTGTGTGTGTGTGTGTGTGTGTGTGTGTGTGTGTGTGTGTGTGTGTGTGTGTGTGTGTGTGTGTGTGTGTGTGTGTGTGTGTGTGTGTGTGTGTGTGTGAGGGAGAGCGGTTGTTTTTCTTCTTTTTTAATTGAACATATCTCTTGATCCATAAATTGTAAGTTGCATGTTTTATTTAGTTTACTTTAGGCTGATGCTAGAATTATGTATATCTCTAAATAATTACAGTAAAGTATGTGTTGCAGCGGCTGTACTGTTCATGTACTCTGTGCCTGCAGACACCACACAGACCATCATCCCTGTTGTCTTTTCAGCCCCCACCATTCCCCTGTTGTTGACGCTTCATTGTGGTGAGGATTATGATGAGGTGAGAGGAAGGAAGCAACTAGGCCTACAGAAAAACAGTACCGTTAGTAAGTTGAAACTGAAATTAGCCGCTGCTTCCTCTGTCTGTCTTTGCTCTCCCCCATATGTTCCTCACTTCCTTCAGTCCTTTCGTAAACCGCATTGTGCAGACTGTTGTCAGGCAATAAGGTGTAATTTCTTCTCTTCCTTTCACCCAACATTGTAATTGAGTTATTGCCCTTTTTACTCCACTATTGTGTGTATTTGTTCAGAATTTAGTTGCAAGTTTGCAAAGATTTCCACTCCAGACATGTAAATAACTAAAATACTGGCTTTTGACTTCTGCCTGGTCGGGGCTCGTTGCGCCAAATTATCAGGCAGAAAGATGGTTTTCTTCTAAACATTTCACAAGGTTTCAATTATGGACCTCTTTAAGAACCCGAGAGGTTAAATACTCTAAAGTAAGTTGCAAAACGAACCCAGGTTGCTACATTAGAGCTTTATTCATCACCTTGCTTCCCTCTTACACTAATTATTTCTCAGCCCCTAAAATGATCTCGCTACCTTTGAGGTTGGGATGCTTCAAGGCAAACTACTTTATTCTGTGTAAAACCAGTTAACACATCACTCTCATTTTAATTACATCAAACATTTTGAGTAGTTATTAGAGGCGCACAAACGTATTTATTCAAAGATACATCATTTTGTCATCCCCTCTCTCTCCCCACTTTCCGGTAAAAACACTGACTAATAAAGGCCACTGATATCCAAAAACGCTGAGATTTAAAAGATAAATAAATAAATTCAGTCAAATCTTATCCCATGATGTTTAGAGCTGAAAGACGTTATTCAGCAAGGTGTCAGAATTCAAGGTTCTTTGTCAGTGTACGACCAGTGAGGGTCGCACGGCTTGACACTGCGTTTAACGTAAGATGCCTGTTTTGACCTGGATTTACTTTCAAACTAGTTTTAATGTCATGGTTCCTACTTGTAGCTCATTATTTTGAATTTAAATTCAAGGTCCTTTTGCAGCTGTGAAGTGTTCTGGTGTAAAACTCTAATTGTAAATCATTCTGCACATTGAAGGTCTCATATCAAAGACAAAAACCAACGACTAAAGAGGAACTTTAAGTATGCGTGCTTTTCAAAGAGAAAAAAACAACACCTGAGTTTTTTTTCCCTGTGCCATTATTTATTTAACAAATTGAGCCCCAGATGTGATAATATAATGCCCAGAGGGAACAACACAGGTAATGACCTTAGGATAAGCATGAGTTCATTAATCTGGAACCTCTAAAGGTAGTTTGGTTACAGCCTCAGTTCCTTCTGTGTGCCCTTGCATAGTACATTACCCTCCCTTATCCAGGTATAAATGTCATAATAATACCACATGTAAAAAGGATGAACATTCATTCAAAAAATACCTGACTATCTGTGAAATAATGTAAAAACCTTGACTTCCAATACTTGTGGTATTCCAGTAGGACAGACCATTCTTTTCCTCTCTTTGCCTAAAACAGCAGGTTCTGAACCTGTTTACTAACCAGATATAATGAAGTTCTTAGCTGTTCACAGGCTTCGGAGAAGCTTCAGCAACTTCCACACAATGAAATAAATATTCTGCAGTATTTACTGTTGTCTGTTCAGCATGATTTGATTTTCTGAGGTAGTGTGGGAGGACAAGAACAAGACAACAGAGGCTGACTTGTGAGAATCATTGACTTGTGGAGGCTCTGGAGAGTTACTACCAACTCTGTATATGATGACTGTCACAGTGGCAGAGAGAGACCTGATCTGCAGGCCCAGCCTCCCTGCTCTCCTAAATAGCTTTGAGATTTATAGGCTTGACCACATGTTCAAAATCAACATTACTCAGCAAGTAAGGGTGGCAGCTAAGTATAATATTTAAACGTGATCATTTCTGGTGAAAAATATCTTCTGTATCTGTCCTCTCACTCCCCCACGAATCGATGGCCACCTTCCCTGAGCCGGGCTCCGCTGGAGCCGTTTTTATTTGTCGTTTCTGTTATCGCTCCGAGTGCTCAGGACAGAACTGAAGTGGAAAACTTGCAGTGAGTCTTCGGACTATTTTAACAATAATTCTTTATATTAATTGGCATTGTATGAATATGGTTGTGTTAAATTAATTTGAACTGCATTGTTTGATTAATTGTTATTAATGAATTGTAATTCTCAGCTGCATTTGAATAAAGCTGCAAATCCACACTTAACACTAGAACGTCCAGGATTTTTGACTCCCCCTCCAGAGGCTAGAGCGCAGCCAAAAGGCTGCCTTGCTTAAACTGAATAATTCAGCAGCCTGCGATTAGCCACCTTTCATATTTAAATGCAGCGATACCTGCCTGATGGTCTGAATGAGGACTCTCCAACGGCCCATCTAGTCACATTCAATGCTCAGATCAGGGTGGGGGAGGTTTTCTCCTTCAAAAGAGCCTCCAAGCTCAGACAAACTGAGACTCCCAGTTAGTCAACTCAAGATGGCTAAACGGTACAACACCGAGCAGATTCTGAACATGATCCTGGATCAAGTCAATGCATGTGACTCGGATGGAGAAGAGATAGCCCTGCAGCATTATCGCTGCACCCACATGATGCATAGATTTGCTTGTTTGTACATTTGTTTTGTACATTGTTTGTAAATTTCATTACAGTGTTATGCATATAAAGACGTATTGTTTGAGTCTTGTGCATGAACAATAAATCAAAGCGATGCATGGAAGTTTTCTGCTTCAAAAGAGCCTCCAAGCTGTGACAAACTTAGACTCCCAAATTTTACAACACCGAGCAGACTCTGAAGATGATCCTGGATCAACCACTGAGCCACCATGCCCCCCCATTTAGAAACAATCAGAATCTATTTGAAACATTTTAAATTTAGTTTCATGTTTTCAAAGTTGAACTACATTAGAAAGTTGAAATATGAAGGAACTGAAAGATCTGACAAAATGTCAAATGTCAAAAATGTTCCATTCACTTTCAATGGGACAGAAATTTCCCAAAAAGTTAAAAAGTTCTATAATATTAAAATTAAAAATAAAGAGGTGAAACAACATATATCTTTGCATAGATTTTTTTAAACTTCCTGGAAGTTTTCATTGTTCACATCTCAGAAATCTGATCACAAATGAGGAGACTTCACTGCCATCAGAAATTATGATTTATAATAATCGTTCTGTGCGTTCTGCACACGCACAGAACGAGTGGGGGCTGACAGGTTTGCTGCAATCTCCAATGTTTGGGGGGTCTCTCGCTGCGTCAAATCTTTCAACCTAGGCAGGTACATCACCGTTGACCAGCAGCTGTCAGGGGGGTCGCGAGTGACCCTGGGGAACTTTTTTTTTCCGTACTAGAATAAAGTGTAATTGCAGATCGGGTCGGGTCGGGCCGGGCTTCTCTCTCGCTGACTTTTTCAAAAATAAAAATATGTTTACAAAAATATATACTAAAACGATGTGTGGTGATGTCGTGTGCCTCGTGGTCACATCACTTCTATTAAAAAATAAATAAAACAATAACAAAACTGGCGTTGCGGCTCCCGTTCCGTTATGTTTACCGTTGCCATGGAAACCCCCAAGCCATTTTTGGCTTTCGGGTTTGCTTCGGGGGAGGAAAGGAACCGCGAGTTGTTTTCTTTCTGCTAGGGGGAGGGTCACAGAAAATAGTTGAGAAGCACTGTCCTAATGGCTGTGTTCATGTGTAAACGACGTAGATGGGTGCTCGTTTGACATGCAAATGTTCACTGCTCCAGCCACTTGGCTGCCCCCGCGACGATGCAGGTAGAAAAGCCACATGGCTGTGCCGTCGACGTTCTAGTGTTAAGTTACAAGACTTGATTACATTTTAGCAACTGATTTTATCTATTGTTCTTTTTTCATTTGTTTACATTTAAAATAATGCTTTTTTATCTGATGTTTTTTAATGCCTCTGTAAAGCACTTTGAATAACCTTGTTGTTAAATTGTGTTGTATAAATAAACTTGCCTGGCCCGGCCCGGCCCGGCCCGGCCTTGCCTTGCCTTGCCTTGCCTTGCCTTACCTGGCCTGGCCTGGCCTGGCTTTGTCTAAAGAATTGGATTAATTGGGATTGAACTGGACTGTATTTATTTGCACTTGCACTGAAAGTACTGGCTTTTATTTATTTAATGTTCCTCACAAAAAATATGCAAATGTACAAAGTCGCTCCAAGCTGATTGCGGTAGGTGACAGGTGTGATGCAAACTAGCCTACGTTCGTGTACAGCGTAGGCAAATAGATTAACCACTGCCCAGGAATGAACAGGGTTTCCTTTATGTTTCTTCCGAGTGACTAAGCATCACTGGTTCACACCTGAACCATGTGTAATATGTGAAAAGGTAGAGGGATAATTACTCGTCTAACAGATTCAGTCACAGCGGCATCACTCTTCAGTAACTTCTGTTCCCTCATTTGCACCACGCCAATATTAGATTCCAAGATGAACAGTGGATGAGTTACCAGTAAAAAAAGCACATGGATCTGGACATTTTCAGGTCCGTTTTAGACTCATTCATACGTGGAATTCCGGCATTTTCCCCATTAATGCGAATCAGAAGCCTTTGAAAATGGGGAGTGACACAGGTAGATCACAGGTAGATCACAGGTAGATCACAGGTGGATCACAGGTGGATCACAGGTGGATCACAGGTGGATCACAGGTAGATCACATGAGGATCACAGGTAGATCACAGGTAGATCACAGGAGGATCACAGGTAGATCACAGGTAGATCACAGGAGGATCACAGGTAGATCAAAGGTAGATCACATGAGGATCACAGGTAGATCACAGGTAGATCACAGGAGGATCACAGGTAGATCACAGGTAGATCACAGGAGGATCACAGGTAGATCAAAGGTAGATCACAGGTAGATCACATGAGGATCACAGGTAGATCACAGGTAGATCACAGGAGGACAGCCTCTCCTCTCTCTTCTCTGCTTTTAAACATAACTCCAAGAATGCTGATCAGCAGCCAGGTTCATCTACCTGCTGATGTTGTTTCCCAACAGTAAACGGATAAATGCACATCTGCTAAGAGTTACTTGTAAAAGACGATGTAAGCAACTTATCAAAAACATTGGATATCGACAATAAATCGGAATTGGCCATCAAGATCTGGAGTGTGAATGGAGACAGCGAACGACACTCCCACCTCTACCTGCTTGTCTACGACACTGGTCACATGTACGGAGTATGGACGACATGCATAGATGTAATTACCTCGGAAACAAGCAGAAGTGAAATAATAACGACGTTTTTCACATCACTCTCAGAACGCTTAGTAACTGGAATATTAAAAACACTTTGAACCAATGAAATAAAGGAAATCCTCAGCTTCGACACTTCCAGCTGGAAGTGCGGAGCTAATGAATAGAAGCGTTAGCTCTGTTGCCTCAGATCTAAGAGTTCACTGGTTCAAATCTCACAAATCTCAGCTGGCTTTTTCTTTGTCTATGTGCTGTTTGCACAATCTCACTGTGCTTGTGTGGGTTTTCTCCAGGTACCCCCACCCCACTGGTGTGCACGCCGCCGTCCATCTGAAGAAGCTGGGCTTCAGCAGGCTCCTGTGACCCCGAATAGGAAGAAACAGATACTGGATGGATGAACTGGGATGAATGGACTCACGTTGATGACTGAAGACGGTCATGAAAAAGTCAAAAGTATAAAAATGTTCAGGATTTTACCAGTGATGGCTATCACATGTCCCTGTTTAAACAGCAAACGAATGTATAGAGCTTCCAATTCACACTGACATTTATATTCTGTTACTTGGAAATGAAGTATGATTTAAAAAGTCTGAGCTGAAGGAGCTGCTCCTCAGAGCATCACTCAACTCAGCCACTACCCTCGGCCAACTCTGACCTTCATAGTGTCGTATGGGAAACCAAAAATTGTCCATGTAAATAAGAAGGAATCACTAGAATCACAAATCGTTGTGTGTCTTTCTGTCTTTTTTATTGCAAACTTCAATGCAGCTCCTCGTGTATCGTCTCATCTGGCTCTGAGGAACTTTACCCCCAAGCCATCAGGGGTGATGAGCAAAGTTCCCTCTAAAGCTGCCCACTTTCTTATTATGAGTCTATATTTCTATTAAAAACTCATCAGACATTGGCAAGCTGTGCCCTAAATCGATAAATTTGCAAAGGCAGGGCTAATCAATATGTGAAATATAAAGTGAGGACAAAAGATAACACGGAAATGGAATACATCTTGTTTTTTTTTGTTTTGTTTCTTTCATTCTTTTTTCCGTTAAATGAATGTGTTTGAATAGTAAAAACTGGAAAGCAGAGCATCCACTTGGCTTTTATGCGATGGCGTCCTGCGTTTTAGTTGGCACACAGTTCAATATTTAAACAGCTTTTACAGCCAGAGAGTTAGAAAAAAAAAAGTGTTTTAACTCTAAAATTATTTTGCTCGGAGTGATAGTGGTAGTAATAAAGAAGTTATTGACCAAATGATATTGATCGACAGCTCCTCAGGCAAAACAAGCCGACCTTGGTCTCCCTCTGTGCCTTGCCCTCCCCTCGCCTGTCTCCCCTCTACTCTCCTCCCCCGGAATTCGATAATATATTATTTTACACAGTTTAAAGCCTAACAACAAATAGCTGCACAACACAAGGTGAGGGATTGCTGGTAAATTTTACATGGCCATTTGCCTGTTGGAATTTGGCAAAGGAGCGTGTAAGGGTGATTAAAATTGAGACTCCAGTCGAGGCTTGATTAGGCGTGGCCGTTCAGCAGAACGGATGGCAGAGGAAGAATGAGCAGGAGAGAACGGGAACGGAGAAGGTGAGAGAAGAAAGGAAAATCCAGAGGCAATGCGTTCCTTCCTCTGCTTGGCATAAATCAAGATAGTGACCTTGAAGTCTTTGCAGGGGTAACTGCATCCAAGCTCCGTCCTCTGGCTGATTCACAAGGGCAGCGGAGGGAAACAATCGCCATTGATTTGGCCCTGAAGAGGCAGGAAGAAAAGGCCCAGTTGATTGTCACATTACGCTCTTAAAAGACACACCTCAGCACGGAGAGGTTTGTGCAAAGTAACAATGCTTTCAAAATGGCTATGGCTTAATTATTAAATAGTTTGGCTTTTGTGTGAATCTAATATCCAACAAAAGTTCCAGCGTGTTACTTTTTACATATTTGTAACGCAGTTGAGAAAACCTTGGAGAACCTGGACACTAGTTGTCACTGTAATTTGTAGCTATGTAGCAACACCGATGAGTTTTTCATGTAAAATATCTGTTTTTATGTTATTTGAAGAAATATTGCAGTTATTTTAAGACGTGTCTCTTGCATTCTTGTGTTAAAAGCAAAGACCTCTGGACTCCCACCTCTCACCTCTTGCAGCGACTGTGTGCAGATTCACACATCAACGACAGGCAACGATGGCTATTACAGGAAACCAAGGCAGATGTGACCTGAAAAAGTAACGACGGAAGAATGAAGGAAGTGAAAAGGAACGAAGAGACTGAGCAAGAGTAAGCCTCTGAGAAAGCTGTAAAAGTAACTTTAACCTCCAGAGGAACGTCCCAACTAAAACAGCAAAAGTTCCTGTGTTTCGTGTAGCCTCAAATGTCAAGACTTTAGTCATATCAACATCACGGGCGAGCTCAACCATCAGAGCCCTCTGCTTTCAATCTGCAGGCCACAACTTACAGGTGAGTCCACTCCCACACAGGTGCAGGTGACAAACACAATTCACCAACACGTGTCCAAATGCAAATGCAGCTTTTGACCACTGAAAACTGATTATTTAAAGGAAAAAGCCTTTTTTACACTGGCTAGATATCCTGAATCTTTGGCCTACGACGTCACATCATACTGTGTGACATTTAATTTCATACTTAACTTCTTCTCAGGTGTTACATTTACAGTTTAAAACATTTTTGATGCTAACATCTACTGGTTCTTATATGACGAGGTCTTGAAGCAAAACATGGAAGATCATGAAATAAAAATCAATGAATTTGTGCAGTTTATTGACATCCAGTGTGGGTCTCAGTTGATTGTATCTGGATGGGAGGTTTCCTTGAGTCTCACTGCGCTTTTGTGTCTTGGTGCTGGAAGGAGCCGGAAGAAATCTGCATTCAAAGCATGAAATACATGAAAGTGTCTATTTAAATGAAAGACATGATGTTCTCCTAACCTGGATCAAGGTGGTTTTAATCTCCACATTTTTATAAGCAAAACACTATAGTATTCAAATTAAAATGTTGAAAGTACCGGAGACATATTTAGGTGTCCTGGTCATGCCTGTAACTCCACCATCGAGCCTTTTCAGCCTCTAACGTCAGACGTTTCCACGTTTAGAAGCTTATATTGATAGTTTCACAAAATGCTAGATTGTGTTAGTTGTCTATATTTTGCTTCAAACTGGTCCACTTTACCAAAAACAGAAAAAAATCAAAAAATCAATTTCTACTGTAAACAGTAAAGAAATAATTACCATCATGTCTTTGTGTGGTTATTTAAAGCTTTACTACTGAAGGCACACAGAAGTCGTGCAGACTCAAAAAAAGAAACAAACCAAACCCACAAAAACAGAAAACGGCATCAGCTTGTCGGGAGGACGCGCTATCACCCTCACATCACTTATCCTGTGTGACCACGATCATCGTAGTCATTTGCATGTCAGAGACGCTGACGGAGAGAGAGATGGCGGTTATGCTTCCTAAAATATTAATTCTGCTTGCAGGCCAGCGAACTGAAACAACCAGCTGGCAGACATTGAAACTGAAAAAAAAGAGGAGGGTTGGTGCCTGTGTTGGGGGGTTGGATTCATTATTAAAGTGTCAGGATGTTATCAATTCATGCAAGGTCAGTGGAGAAGATTTCAATTTGTGCATGTGTCACCTTGTTGGGCCACTCTTCTTCCTCTGCTCTTTACCTTTCTCCGCATCTCTCTCCTTACTGGAGGCTAATCACAACTCTGTGCCCAGCAGTGTCTTGCTTTGTCTTGATTTGGTTCTTAGCTACACTTCAAATCTTCTAAAGCACAAGTACATGATGGCACGAGGAATGACCTTATCTCTGGCAACTTAAAATTCAGCCCCAAGTCTGGTTCTTCTGCAGCACACACACACACACACACACACACATACACACACACACACACACACACACACAAGGACAGATTTGCACAGTGTTTGCCATGGGAGAGCTCCTCATTTACATCAATTATGGATAGTCGACTTCCATCCTCGTGGCCCGGTGCTGCATATTTCATGGCGAGGGGGTATTTTATGAGTTAATGTGTCCAGTTGACATGTCTTTGAAAGCACTGGCCTGTCCCTTACACCATGTGCAAGGCTTTTGAGAGCACGCAAACACAAATTTTCTGCATGACTCTGAAAGTGCGTGTTAACCTCTTTTTCTTGCCACAGTGTACAAATATGTGTAGTGACCTCAGCTCCTGCAGCAGTGAGGGGGCAGCGCTGCGAGGCTTCCTCTGTCCTCTCACTTTTCTTTGTTTTTAAGTCACGTAGTCAATAAAAGCCGGATAAAAGGAGTGGCGTTGCAGTGTACAAAGCATGACCGCAACACTTGTTATCATTGCTGTCCCCTCCATCTCTTTTCCCTCCTTCCCACCTATCCATCCACGATCACCACCGCCACCTCGCTCCACCACCGTTTCTCTCTTGGACCGTTGGACCGTTGGGGAGGTGTTACCAGCAGCTGGTGACTTTGCATAATGTGTGAGGTGTTTGTGTGCAATTTTCCGTCGTGTGTGTTAGTGTCAGAGTGACACGGAGAGTAGAACGTGAGAAAGAGCGGAGACTGTTCTCTGATGGTACAAATTGCTTTTTTGACCTCGTAATTAGTGGCAGAAGACACTCTGAAGGAGCCGGTGATGAAGCTCCTGTGGCTGGATTTCAACATGGGTGCATAAATTATCATTTATGGAACACTAATGGCCTGTTGAGTCGTCCTCTCAGACCTCGCTCATGCCGGCTCTGCGATCGGCCGCAGCCGAGCCTAGTCATCTTTTATGTGCTATCTCCGTGGCGGAAACGTTAACTATGACATGAAATAACACCAGCTCTCCTCCCATCCCCTCTGCTCTTTCCTCTTCTCCAGTAATCTGCCGCTTCTTGTCGTTTCTACTTCATCCCTCTCTTCTGCGTTCCGCATCTGTTTTTTCTCTTCACTTGTAACTCCTTTTGCCACTTTTCACCTCTTCCTACTATCAGCAATTGTATAGTTTTTGTGACCTCCTCTTTCCATCCTCTTTTCCTCCTTCCTTTTGTTTTTACTTAGTCTCCTTCGTATTCTATGTCTTTTTTTATACTTTCCTTTCCCTCCGTTTTCCTGTCCTTCATTTTCTTTTCCTCTCACTTCTTCAGTCTTTTTCATTCTCTTTTTAGTAAAGCGACAGAAGAACTGGGTCTCTGGTTCTCGTGTGGTTCAGTGCTGTCATAAATACAGGTCATAAACTAATGGGTCATGAACTGATGGTGGCCGTCCACTGCACACGACAAACGAGGGGCAGTTATCCAATCAAAGTTGACATCGCTCTCTGTGTCATTGCATTGAGGAAGGTTCAGGTCTGCTGCTCGTATCGGAGTGTAAATACTTGCGAAACACTGTGGGAGAACCGCTAAACGTGGCTGTAACAGGTTCCCCCCCGTTCCATGATCCTTCACTGCCTATCAGGACAGTGATCGGATGAATGCAGCTCAGAGGAAAGTGGCGGTTATGCCTTCAAAACTATAAATCCCAGGGGGAATTTCTGTGGTTGGTCACAGTCACGGTACACGTAACCTATCAGTTACCAGCTATTTTATCCATACAGTATTTGTTTGATTTATCTCAGGCCACATATGGCAATGAGATTAGAAATTATTATTATTTTTCTCGGGCTTTCTGGCTGAATTTCATTTTTCGGACGACTCCATTACAGCATAATAGCATATACGCCTCCATGTGATCAAACTCGGGGGGAGATGTATCTGCACGTGAAATCCTACCCACAGACATACACGAAGATTGTTCTCCTGCCAAAAACAGGAGAGCTTAAGAGGAAGTTGCACAAAAACACTTTTTTGACTGGACATCATTCTGAACATTAGCGTAGACTTGATTTTATTGCACTCATCAATTCATTTTTCTGTCTCCACTGTGTTGCCGTATCCTTTACGACGTCTTTCTACGGACTTTGCACTGCGTGCCTGCTACAAGGTCTCATTTCTTACCGTAGTTTGAGTATATTCCTTGATTTATAAGTTATTGTAGGATAAAACATCTGCTAAATGAGTAAATATAATATTATGCAAAGGTCAAATACATATTGTCACAGGTCTGACTATGGAGGTCCTAATAACCAATGAAACAGCAAAAGGTTTTTGAAACCACATTTAAAGGCGTTTTTGTAACAGTGTTGCTTTACAACGCACCGCACTGACCTTGACCACTATTCTCTAATCCATAAAATTCTTTTTTATTTTTCCTAATTTCTACCTTATAATTCATCATTCTTATTTTTCTATTTACTTTAGGCTTCTTTCTGATCACATATATGCATTTCCATAAATGTCTGAATTCCTGTCTCATGAGACTTTTTCTTTCCTATTCTTGCTCCTTTCTCTTTTCCACATTCTCACCTTTTTCTTTCTCCCTCTCACTTCTTTTTCTTCTTCCTTGCTAAGACTAAATGCACTATCTCTGGCCGCAGCAAAAAGAAAGCTTGTCAAGAAGTAAAATCCTCTTCTTTGACTGCAGGCTCCTTTGTAATATTATTCATTAAACAACCTATTTTAGGCTTTTACAAAGCTGATACAGTGGAAAGAAAAAAGGTAAGCAAACCTCTTGAAAATAAATGCTTTTTTGCATTAATTTTTCATAAAATGTAAACTTCAAATCTTCAGATAACTCCAGATAACTCTTGATTGGATGCCTTCAGAGTCCTTCTTCATGCCAGACAGGGTTCACGTGTACAAATGCTTCATATGAACAAAACCTTAAAGTGAAACTTAAAGGGAACTTCTAATGTTTGGAGGTGGGGTTTAAAAGAAAACAACACTGAAATTAATTTCACTAATTGGAGTCAGGGTGTAATATCTACCATCCTTAGAGTGCTGTGTGAAATAGCGGTGAAACATTGTGCCTTCATGGTATCAGTGTGAATGCACAGCGGGAGAGTGGAGGCAGAATGATGAGGAGATCACTAAAATGTCTTCATAGTGTGATGACTGAGTAAAGAAGGCCTTTAATTGTGTGTTATCAGGTTAAACACATTGTGCTTGTCTACCTCCATGACATAGATGAACATCAGGATTTATGGCAAATTAACTCAGACAACCCGTTTATTCCACAGGATTCATAGTTTTTTCTTGCCATTGTACGATGCATTACATGTACATGTATCTTTCAACGTAAATGTGTATATGTTTCTGGAGTACAGTAAAGTGTGATGGTAGGTAAAGTTTGTCCTTAAAGCAGCTGTCATTACGGTACGGAGAAGGCAGGGATGTAATTAGACGCGTCAGCTCTGCGATCCATCACTGGCTATTATAGCTTCCACAAGGTGAGGAAAGGAGAGAGTGGCCCACAGACCCAGCAAGAACACACACACACACACACACACACACACACACACACACACACACACACACACACACACACACACACACACACACACACACACAGTACTGGGCCTCTTTATGCGACAGCTTTCTGACCAAAGATGAAAACACAGATGTGCCCATGAGCAGGAAAACAAGTAATCAAGTCCGCTCATACTCAGCATCACTGTCCAACTATCCTTCCTTCCTTTGGTGAGTGTAACATTTCAAGCAGTCAATATGGCGCCAGCAGAGGAGTGATTTTCTCAAGAGCACTGGAAACATTTGGTTGCTGGGGTAAATATAAAGCAAATGGTGCAATAGGGGAACATCAGCAGTGAGGAGCAGCCTCACGCAACAAGGTGTTGACTTGGCAGCCAGTTCAGGGGGCTGGTTTCGGCTTTGCAACCGCTCACATTTCAGAGTCTTATTTACTCTGCTCTAAAAGTTCCTGGAAGTCTTTTCTTTTCTCATTGAAGACTCTGTATCCACATGGACTTGAGGACCAGAGTTCAATCCAAACTGCAGTTTTTGTTTGACCTTGGAAGAAGGTCTTCTTCTTGTCTCTGGATGGATTTTAACGTCTTTGAATCTGCACTTAAACTGCAGGTGTTAAAGGTCAGTTTCATTTAGTTTGTTTTTTTTTGTCACATCTTCTTATTTGTTTGTTTAGCAGTTCACATCATCTTCAGAATTTTGCATTTTATAAGACATATGAAGTCTAAGTGTGCAGTTTGTGAGCAAATCATGATAAGAACAACAATGAGAAGAAAAAGTCACCGCTGTACTTACAAGACACAGGACTGCATAACTGAGGTTATGTCAGGAACTCGGTAACGTTAATTAGAGAAAATTCATCTAAACATACAAGCTGTCACTCTTAATGACACTTGCCACCTTTTTGTTATCTTTCTTGCCATCAAAATCAGAGTTTGCTGGTATCCACAGAGTTATCAAGCGGCTGTGAGAAGTCACAGCTGGGCTTATCTACCAAGCTCAGTCTAACATGGACGAGTGATCCAGTCACGACCGCTTTATTGATTCTTTAAACCTGTCTTTCAAGCTATTCACTTTCTTTTGACAGTGACTTGCCTATTCTGCCACTCCACAGGTCTGGTTTGAACAAAAGTGCCACCCTAAATCATGACAGAGGTGAAAAAGACTCAACAAAGTAATTACAGAACAAAAAAAAAAATAGTGATTGAGCAAGAGACCAAACAAGAGTAAATCTTACACATGGTCGTAAAGGACAAGGATCCTGTAAACTAAACGTAAACTGAGTAGACCTAAAATGTGAGCTCTGACAGGGCCTCTGCAGGACCTAGATGCTGGTGTCAAAGGCGTTAATTGGTGGTGTTACTTTGTTTCCCTATGGGGATTAATAAAGTACTTTTCAACTGAGTTTAATTGAATTGTGTAAATTAAAGCTTTTTGGACTAATTTAGATGTTTTGGGTCATTGTCTTGTTTGCCGATCCAGCAGCAACTCAACTTGACTGGCAGAAGGTTTCTTTACATTATTCTTCAAAAGAAAAAACATTGTCCTGCTTTTTCACGGACCTGGGCGCCTTGTACCTAACTAACCACAACAACGCCAAAGCATTATGCTTCCACCTCCATGCTCATTTTTTTTGGGGTTGAAGACATCTGTCTTCCTTCTACCTCTGAAAATGACCTTCAAGGCCACCACAGTGATGAGCTTGAGTTTGAGTTTGATGAGTTCAATGTGAAATAAGCATGATATCTCTCAGTAATGATGCAAACATCTCATTTGCACTACATTCCTTCCTGTATTGTGATCGTTCATCATTTTCCTACGTCGGTGTAAAAATGGTCTTCCAACAAAGAGCCATAAATGATGAAAGTGTTTTTGCTTAAATAACGACTGTAACAGACATTATACTTAGGTGAAAAACACAATGATGCTGATAATCCTGCAGGACTCATTTCAGGAGTCGCTGTTGATTTCTTTTCTGATTGAAAATAAGGACTTGTTTATTTGAAAAAGCCACCACTATTGGACTCCTTCCTAAATAATTTTATCTGGAGCTGACCTTTTGTGGATTTAGTTTGTCTCAAAGTCCTCTGTCTCTTTCTGAAATGCCAGCTTGACTCCACAGTGATCTGATCAAAGCTCTGTGGAGGCGATGCCATCATTTTTACAACTCTTTGCCTGTCTTGTCACTGAAGACAGATGGCCCTAAAGAAGTCAAAGATCAATTCAAATGTGGTCTAAATTGACCCACTACTCTCAACATTTGGCCATGGTGCCAACTAGTAAGTAATGAATCAAGTAAAGAAGAAAGAATGAAAAAAAATAAAGTAGATGGTTCAGAGAGGCCTAATAGAGAGCTGCGGCACCTCCTGGACTGTTATAAACCGTCAGTTAGCAAAGCCTACCACATCTTCAAACACGCTGCCTCAGTGTGATGAGTTCCCTGAAGATGTCTGCGGCTACTCTGCCTTGAAAGCACCCAGATTTTTGCCGGTGTGTGCACTTTTAATTGCGCTCGCATTGCTTGGCCCCCAGCCCCTCAAATTTCTCTCTCTCCTTCTCACGTCCTGGCCCTTGCTCACCCTTTCTTCACAAGGCCCCCAACTGCTCACTCCTCCCCCTTGTCTCTTTTTCATTCTGTCGTTTTAGCCCTCTCTCTATCTGTCCATTCTTCAAAGGAAGCTTCGTTCTTTTTATTTTAATTTCATAGACGAACCCCGAGGGGAGGAATGAGAGATGGCAGTGTGAGAGGGAGGGAGAAATGAGAAACTCAGCTTTATTTTAGTGATGGCTCTGTGGTATTGGGGCAAAGCCTTTGATGGCTGGTTACTAGCCAGCCATTGGCAGTGTCTAATAAACAAATGAATAACCCCTTACAGAATGGTGTTACTTACTGGTTGTCTGTGCAGACGTGCACTAAATCTGAGGTTTGGACTAATTTTCTTTTGACTGGCCTTGTTTTTCTTAATTTGGATAACACTGTACGAAATCAGTTGACCTGAGATCTGACAACAAAATAGGATCAAAAGAGAGGAATTGGGCCGGGGTTGACCCTGGACACATCACTAGCCATGAAAAGTCCATGAAAGAAACATAAACAATAAACTCCATTAGAAAGAATTTTGTCTCACTTTGTCACCTGCAGATCATCTGAGGATAATCAATAACTGTTCTTAGCCTGCACACTTCCAGACTTCTTCCACTCCTTAGCAGTATTCCTGCACAGAACTCCAAGAATAATTTGTTATCTCCAGTGCTTTCCACTAACAAGCTCCTCTACTTCAGCCTCACCACATAAACTCATTCCTCTAGCAAAGGAAGCCACACCAATCATCCTGTCGGTCACGGCTCTCCCCCCAGACACCACCCACCCAAGCCTCAAACCACTACAAGCCTCCTGCAACAAGTCCCATTTACCTGAACATGTGAACAAACCATAGAGACCCTTATGTCTTTCCAATGGACTCGGTTTTGGGTCCACATTTTTACTTGGTTGATGAACACACTTCTTATGGAAGGCTTGACAGGTCATCGCCCTCCTCCCCCTCCCTTTCTCCCTCTTTCACGCACATGAAATTTGCTCACACCACATGTTTTGAACAAACTTCCAGAAAGTCTCAGATCAGCTGAAACACTCAGTTTATTTAAATCCAGGTAGAAGAAACCTCTATTCTCAGCTGCATTTCAATAAAGCTCCAAATCTGTGCTGATACTGATCTTATTTTAACTACTGATTTTATCAATTGTTCGCTTTTCTTTCTTGTTGTTTAAACTAAAATCATGCTTTTCATTTCTACTATGCGATTGTTTTAATGTCTTTGTAAAGCACTTTGGATCACCTTGTTGAATTGTGCTATACAAATAATCTAACCCTGCCTTGCGGTGACCTGGTGGGTGAGTGGTTGGCTTGTGTACCTTATGGGTTCAAATACCCATAATGCACTCTGCACAGGTCAGTCAAGAACAATTTTCTCTGACAAACCATACCAGGTCTTCTCAATTTCACTTAGCGTCACTAGATGTTTTTTTTTATTTAAAACAATAAAATTAATCCATACCTCATGAAAAATGTTTTAAAAAGAGGTATTTGTGAGGTGTCCTAATGTGCTGCACAACCGCTTGCGTTGTGAAGAAATTAGCACATGGGAGAGCTGCATCTGACCAGAACAACTCAAATTAAGCCATGCGTTAAGTAGTTACCATCATAGTTCCTGTGTTGTTCTTCTTTGTGCTGAAGGAGGGTCAGGTGAGTCTTGGACAGGAAAAAGTACAAGTCAGTTAGTATGACAGACAAGTCCCACAGTGCGCTCAATTTATGTGACACCACTCACCTTTTTATGCATATAATTACAGATAAAAGAAGGTATAGCAAGATATTTGTCTTTAAACAAGCAGTTTATATCACAGTTCTTACATGATACCAAAACCTTTGGGTAAGCCCCCAATCTCACAGATCCAGCCAGCAGGTAGCACTTGCATGTGCTCCACTTTTCAAATACCCCCGGTAGGATGACGACTGAGAACAACCGCTGCAAAACCACACCATGGTGATTCCACTTCTTGTGGGACTGATGTATTAGTCTTCACCTGGTGAAGAAAACACTCATATTGGAACAGTCACCTCTTCAAATCACTTTACATCATTGATACCTCTGAGAAAATCAGTAAGACATTTCAACTAAAAATAGAACGGCAACACGTGACAATATACTGTACATAACGAGATCTTTAAAAAAGATCCAACTTCAGTCTTGATTAGTGCCTAAACTCCAAAGTTTCTTGGTAAGGTTAATTAAAATGATGTTCAGCTAGTTGTGTCACCAGTCCTGGCTCGGTCAGGTGATGCCCTATCCTTCCTTTAGATTCCCTTCCTGGTAACTCATAAATGTTGTTGAGTGGTTCGAGGTGGTATTTGGTGGAACGAGGAAAATGGGTGCTGTTTTTTGTATTTCTTCTGGTCTTTTCCTGGAATTACAGCTCCCTCCCTCCATTTCCATGTTCCACAATCACATGTGGCCATTTGATCTGAAAGACAAGCACATTTGAGATTCTGACACTGTACAATGTAGCTGATAATTTTACATAGATAACTTCAGCTGACCCTCAGATTTAACCAGCTGGCTGTTTGTTCTTTACAACAATATTACATCATTGGACATTGCAGCATTTTCACTTAAGTTAAAATCAACAAAGTTTTGCAACACTCAAAAGGTAACAATCCTTATATGCTTAAAATAAAATCTCCAGATGCAACCTGGCCTGTACTGGATGCTGTGATCTTTACTGTACACTGCAGGTAACACCGTGTTACTGGTTACTGAAGAAAACAGGTCAAGTTTTTCAGGTCTGACAGAAAAAGCTCTGGTTGGAGCTTTATTCCATGTACGTCTGAATCTGCATAAGCCTCAAAGGTTCTTATGGTTGTCTACACCTGGTCACTTCCAATTAAACTGAACCTTGTCCATGAACTTTTTACACGCAGCTTTGGCTTCTCATGTTACTGTGCATCCATGTGACCACGAAGGAGTTGTAAACGTACAGTAAACCTGTGTATGATGCATTATGCGGGAGTGTGTTTGTGAGCGTGTCAGCATGCAGGTGTACCCACTATATGAAAGATGAGCTCTGACGACAGGCTGTCCACCTTGCCCTTTGGCTATTTCTGTACCATGCCATCCGCGGTGTCGGTTGCGTAATGATCTGGGAGATAGAGATCACTCCTGTTTGTTGTCTCTGTCAGCCATAACTGGGCCTCGGTGCCAGAAGGTCAAGTGTACAGAATAAGAACAGGCTTACACAACAGAGAAAACACAGACACACCTTTGAAGTGAAAGGAGGGATGTGTGTGCATCGCTCAGTTTGAGGGCAGTGATTGATTTCAGACAAAAGAGATTTCAGACAACCTCTCTTCTGGGGGACTCAGTGCAGGCCTGATGAACTCAGATCCAGTGATGTATAAAAATAAAGTTTCAGTTTTTAATCCCACTCAGCAGAACTAGAACACAGGAATTAATTTTGCATTGGTAGATATAACATCAGAATCAGAGAGTTATCAAACAAAAGCAAGAAGACGCTCATTAAGAACTGGTTAAGAAAATAAGACTTGATTTACTTGATAAACACTGCAGATGACACATTGAAGCCACTTTTAATTACACAAAGCATGTTACAATATATGCATGCATCACATAAAAGGACTGGTAAAAAGCTTTGTTTTAATCCTATGGAGATCATATCCACCTTCCACAACTTGTATCGTAATAGATAATATATATTATATGAATAAGATTTAATTAAATTCAATGAACACCTCTGGGCGGGCTACAAAACAAGCCTGTTAGCAGTTTGAAACATGACAAGACTGTAGTCGCGTTTCTATTACAATTTTGCACAAAAGGAAAATGAAACTGAATTTGTGACAAAGGTACTGCTGCAAGGGTCATTGTTTCCATTGAACCGTGTTAATCTGACAAACCGAAAAAGTTACATCCAGTGCTGCCAGAGACATGCAAACGTGCAACAAAAAATTACACTTTTGCAAATTAGAGGCATTTCCATTACTGGTTCTTCTTAGCGATATTTAGGATTTGTGCAAGTCTAGAGGTGAAAGAAATACAACTGGTGTAAGAAGAACTCGATGAACCCACCCCTCCATGATGTCACCAGAAGGTTTTCTGTTTCATGAGGCACCATGTTAGACCTGGGCAGAACATATCCCTGCCTTTCGTCTACTATGAGTCGGGATAGGCTCCGACAGACCCCCGTGACCCGGAGACGGATAAAGCGGGAATAGATAATGGATGGATGGATGTGTAAAGATGACAGACCAATGACTGACAGAGACACAATCCTTACCTGTGCAACAACGTCTCTGCAGCAGTATCAAAGACCTGCACTTGTTGTTCTCTGATATTGTTTCATAATACATGCAGAAATTTTAAAGCTCCATGTGCCTGGTTTGCAGAACATAAGCCACAGATATGTCATCTGTGCCATACGATTGCATGTTGAATGAATCCCTGAGTGCATTTATTTACAGAGTATACATTTACAACTGAATTTTGTTTTGCACTGAACATAAATGAGCTTTGTGGTGCCTTATGATAATTCCCAAAAGATACTGAAACCTCTCTGTACTAAAAGCCTGTTGCAAATTCACTCAGTGCAATTACCACATTGCAGACACACGGGGTGTGTCCTGTCTCACTGTAGCTTAGGGGAGACATGCAGTCACTTTGATATTACTTAATTTAAAGAATAAAGCCACAAAAATAAAAATAATAACTGATAAGATTCTTTTCAGTCTCCCACATGGTTACGGAGGAGTTTTGGTTCATTCTTCATGATAACATTGCATCAGTTGAGTGAGGTTTTAGGACAGTCACTTATGCACAGCTCTGTTGAGGTCCCGCCACTGCATTTTGGTTGCGTTGAGAGCTTTATCTAGATTGGCTGCTGTACTCTGGATCATTGTCCTGCTGGTGGGCCCTTTATTGACCGAGCTTTAGCTGCCAGACAGATGGCCTTACATTAACCTTTAGATTACTCTGGTATACAGATGAAAATGTGGTCTATTCAATTATTGCAAGGTACTGATGTTCTATGGCTGCAAAATAAACCACAACTAAATCACAACTCCACTGATGTGCTTGTTACGGTCAGTGTGGGGATGTTCTGCAGAAATGCTGTGTTTGTTACGTTCCAAACATGTTGCTGGACAAACAGTTCCACTTGGTCTTTGATCTGTCCATCAGACATTGTTCCAGCAGGTCATATGCAGGTTTGGAAACTTCAGTTGTTCTTCCATGGTCTTTTTCAATAAGAAAGGTTTTCTCGTAATAATTTGTCCAAACAAACCTTGTTTAAATTTGCTGGGACTTTACTCCTGGGAAGATTGGCAACTGTCTTTAGTGCTTTCTGATTAAGAATAATTTTCTTTCTGTAGTGCATTGTCCTCCAAATTGTTTGGAAATAGTTTTTGTAACCTTTTCCAGACTGACGTGCAGCAGCAGTTTCTTCTGAAAGACCATTGCTTGTGTCTTTCCCTCTTGGCACTTTGTCAACAAGCAACCGAATGCTCCAGACCAGGAAATGTTAAGGTCCACTTTTAAAATATGAATTATATATTGTTTTTTACGCAGAGAGACAAACACAAAATTAAAAGAGAAGATAACTGCATTTGCTCAGAAGCTTTAATCAATATGTCCCCTTTATGAATGTACTTCAGTGCAAACAGCTGATAACTTACCATGATGAGAGGACACTGACTGAAGTGGGAAACAAAACCAAGAAGAGCTGTTTTCAGTCCTAAGTGAGCCATGCAATGGAAAAAAGTCAGATATTAGAACTAATTCTGGACCTAAAAACAAACGAGGCAAGAAGGTGTGTGCAGGAAAAGCTAAATGGCTTTCAATATTAATTTTAGACAGATATATCTTATAGTTATTTTGAAGGTTTTTGCTTTTTTTTGCTGCCTACTAGAACTAAATATGTATTAGTGTACCTTTAAAGCTGTTTTCTGGGGAGCCTTTTCTTGTTTGTTTGCTGCTGGCATAATTCATACTTAGTTCTCGGTGTATCAGTCTTCACACCTGTTAGAAAGTTTGACAAAAGGTACCATTTGGCACTCAGAGTAGGAGAAAAAAAAACAAACCTGTGTGAGGTTTTGGAAAGAATGCAGCAGGGATCCAGCAAAGACATAAATAAACATCAAACAAAAATGAGATTTACCTGTGTGATCATTAACTTTCTTCAAGTACCCACCTTCCAACAAGGACCAGCGTTGGTGAGGAGGAAGATGTAGAGAGGAATGAGAGCGAGAGGAAGCAGAGCTGAGGGCAGAATGTCCACTAGGAATACAAGCAGTGCGTTGCCAAATACAAAAACAGGCCTCTGTCTCGTCTTCCTTTATCCTTCTATTTTATTCTCTTTGTTAGAGGAACTCGGCGTACAGGACTTCAGAGGCGGCTACAATGAGCACATCAAAGCACGCCAACAGATTGTGGCCCAACGGACATACTCGAAGTGGGCATTAATTTCTTTGTTGAAAATGTAAAAAAGCTGAGCAAAAATGAGGAAGAGAAAGTACTTTTTTATGTTTTATTTCTTGTTGTGTTTGTCTCTTTCCTGTTGTTTCGCTGTTTGCTTTAGCATCTTTTTTCTCTTAGAGATCCCACATGTTTAAGGTGGTGAGAGTCAGAGCAGCGTCTTGTTTTTGTCAGATGCTCGTTTGGGGAGGTTTCCGTCCTCCCTTCTGTCTTTCTTTCTTTCTCTCTCGCTCGCCCCTCTCGCCGACTCTTCTGACAACCTCTCTTTGAGTTCAGCCCACATGGCTCTGGGCAAAAATCAATGCCCATATGTGTCTTCAGCTGCTCTACACTGGACTGATGAAGGTTAGAAGAGAGAAAGAAAGACAGATGAGCAAAAATCCAAAGACTAAGAGAGTCCAGCTGATTACAGGCAAAATATTCATAAAAATGTGCATCTCTTTGCTGAAATAATGGGTGAATAATTATGTGAGACATGCTCTTTTGGCTCACTTGTTTTTATTCCTGTCTGCCCCAGGTGCCTCGTATTTGGTCTATGATGGATGAGGAGAGGGCAGACTAATTGAGGAAAGGAATTAAAGATTATTACCACAGGATCCATTCAGACCAGCATTCAATGACCATTAGCCAGCATAACGTGCTGCTAAGTTCACTGACCTCAAGTGGTGAATCTCAGACTCGTTATTGATTGCCATCACAGCGCTTCATTGTTTCAGTGCCACGGCTAGGGCTACTCTCTTGTTTAATTGTTTCTCGTTGAATTGTAAAGTAGTGAGTGGGTGGCAATTGGAAGAGGCTTTTAAACTGTTTGCGCTTTAACAAGATACTTTAAGAAGAGGCCAAGTGAAATGAGAAGGACAGAGTCTTTCCTTAATCTTCACTTCATTGTTCCTTTTTCCACATAATTCATCGCAGACTTGAATGAGCGGGTCCAAAATTAGAGCCCTGTCTAAAGTTGTAAAGTTTTCACTGCTGATCACGGAGAGCCAAAGTTAAGAATTCAGAAATCCAACAATAGTCTGAAGGCATTTTTTGTGTGATATTTGGAACTGGGTGCCATTCAGCCCAGCACAAACCTTCAGGACTACATCTCTGCCCACCCCTCTTTTGAGGGAGTCAACAATTTACTGCAGCACAATCTTGCCAGATTTAATGCCTTATTTTATTTTTTTTCTATTGCTGCACTGACCCTTTTACAAATTCTGCAGAGACCACATATACTTATTTGGACTGTAGATGCTCCCCGGATCTTTTGCTTCATGTCGACCTCTTGGCCTTTTCTCTCCAGTTTTGATCTCCCTTCCCCAGCTCCTCTGCCCCCGGAGGGTGTCAGTGCCTGCTGAAAGGGCTTCCAGGGGGCTTCAAGGGGCCTTTCAGTCCTTCATCCAGGTCTTAGTGTTCAAAGACCTCGGCCAGTCATCCAGCTGCACTCACACACTCGCCGTTACACACTCAACCCCAAGCTCACAGTCGCATAAATCTGCGTAGAAATGCACACAAGCTGCACTGGTAATATAAAGAAAGAATGGAGGAGAGCTAAAAGAGACAAGGACGTGGTAAAAAGAAAGCTAAGAGCCTGTCTGAATTTCGCAATAAGATCAAAAAGGTCTCCTGTGAGAGCTGGCCTTAGCACCATCAAAATGAGATTAAAAATG
Organism: Xenentodon cancila; assembly: GCA_014839995.1. Taxonomy (NCBI): domain Eukaryota; kingdom Metazoa; phylum Chordata; class Actinopteri; order Beloniformes; family Belonidae; genus Xenentodon; species Xenentodon cancila. The sequence goes on along the minus strand of CM026208.1, from coordinate 25,093,154 downwards.
TCAAGTTAGTCCAATCTACGCTATGCGAGGGGAATATAGTCGATATTGTCTCCTATAAACAGAAATAAAGAGAGACTTTACCCACCCCCCGTTCTTTCTTTCTTTCTCTTTGGGGTCTGTGGGTCATGTCAGAGCCAGATTATAGCTGGTTTGCAGTCTTGTATAAAGCTGCAGTGTTCCCTAATTTAACATTGCCTTCTGGGGCCCTAACGGCTGGAGAGCGGATGGAGAAAGCAGATGTGCCTTCCACCAGAGGAAATAGTTGCTGGCCAATCAAGTGTAAAATGCCACAATTTAGTGACGAGTTTCGTGGCAAAATGATGAGACCTGAGACCTGTAACAAATGTGTATGTAGACCTGCAGACTGCTGTGAGGGTGATTTAGGAGGCAAAAGATGCCAGGGTAGAGGAAAGACGAGGGAGTGAATTTAAATGTGGGTGTGCGGTGTTCTCCTGCCTCCATTAAGCTGTGTGTGGATGTCTATGTGTATGCGTCCTTCAGTATTACAGTGGGATAACTGTGTGTACACTTTGCTTGCGAGGCCTTATCTAGATGTCCTAGTTATCGATTGGGCTACATGGCAGATAAGAAAAAGATGAGTACCCCTTCCCACTCATCCGCAGACCCCCCCCCCCCCCCCCCCCCCCCCGAACCCCAGCGCCTCATACACATATCTCACCATCCCAACCAGCAGCCCTCCTCCCCCTGCTCCGTGTGATACAGATGAGAAGATTTAAAAAACTTAACTGGAACCTGCCTACATCACACCAAAGTCAGTTCCAAAGAGGACAAGCATTTTATATTTGGAGTACAACTCTCAACTGGAACGAATCTAACTCACTACAGGGCTGCCCTTCGTCACGATTCTAAATATCCTTCATGTACAGAACTTCAGTCAGAAGATGGTTTGGTGCTCAAAGGCGTTGATCTCTGCTTTTTGCAGATGGTGTGGTTCTTCTGGCATCATCAAGCCAGGATCTTCAGCTTTCCTTGCAGCAGTTTGCACGTGTGTGTGAAATGCCAGGGATGAGAATCAACACCTCCAAACCTGAGATGATGGTTCTCAGTCATAAAAGGATGAAGTGCCCTCTCCAGGAAGGGAACAAGGTGCTGCCTCAAGTGGAGAAGTTTTAAGTATCTTGGGTCTTGTTCACGAGTGAGGGGAGAATGGAGCAGGAGATAGACAGGTAAATTGTTGCAGAGTTGCAGTAATGTTGTACCAGGGAGCTGAACCAATAGTCAAAACTTTCTGTTTACCACTAGATCTACATTCCTACCTTCAGCTATGGTTGTGAGTAGTAACCAAAAGAATATGACTGAAAATACAACTGGTTGCAATGCGTTTCCACTGTCTGGTGGCTGGATTCACCCTTAGAGAGGGACTCAGTGTAGCGTTGTTGCTCCTCCACATCCAGACCAGCCAATTGAGGTGGTTTTGGCATCTGGTGAAGATACACCCTGGACACACTGGAGAAATAATGTCTCTTGGCTGGCCTGGGAACACCTAAGTATTCCCCTGGAGCACCTGGAGGATGTGGCCAGGGAGAAGGTCTGTGCCTCTCTGCTTAGGCTGCTGCTCCCGTGACCCAACCTTGGATAAGTGGAAGATAGTGGATGGATAGATTTTATATTTGAATGAGTTTAGAAATACATTTGTGGAGTAAATGCTCAAGTCAAAAGAACTGACCCCCCCAAAGAAATATGGAACATTTGCCCAAACTTGGTAAGCCATTCCTTAATGTTAAGGGCCCTATTTCATTCACTTTTGAATGTTAAATAATTATCTAAGTAGTATTTGTAATACATGTTTTACACATCAAGAGCTATTTAATAAATCATTTAGTCTGGAACAAATCTTAAAATTAGTTCAATATAATCACAGATCAACAACAACACCTTACACATTGCCTACTATGTCACATTTGCCAGAATCCAAAAACACTGACTGAAAAACTAAGTACACTTCATGAGTCAATAATCTGTAGAATACACCAGTGATTATCCATAAAATCTACGCCATGTGGATGATTTCAATACAAAATTGGCGGAGGCCCGGGTTAACAATGACCATCACCAGTGCTGTTAACCTGCACAGTGCTGATGGAAATTGAGTTACTGTGAGTTAAAGAAGGATGACCAGAGGAAGCCCTGTCCATAGGCAGAGAGAGAAGAAAGTCAAGAGTCTAGGAATGAGAGTAGGGACTTTGGGTGAAGGGACAATGACAGGAAAAGCTAAAGTTGGTTGGTATGATGCAGAGGAGGAAGGTAGATACACTGTGTTTTTAGAAGACCAGGTGGAAAGGTAGCATGGCAAGGAGCTTAGGAGCAGGATTTAAGCCGTTCTATCGTGGTGTCAATGGGAGGATGAATAGAGTAGGAGTTATCTTGAAAGAGGAATTTATTAGGAATATTCTGGAGGTAAAAACAGTGTCAGATTTGTGATGTGATGTGATGTCTAAAGCTGGAAATTGAATGTGTGTTGTTCAATGTTGTCAGTGGTTATGCCCCACAGGTAGGACGTGAGTTAGAAGAGAAGGATTAAGTTCTGGAGTGAGTTAGATTAAGTGATGCAGAGTATCCCCAGAGGTGAGTGTGCTGATTGGAGCAGACTTCAATGGACGTGTCGGATGAAGAGGACAAAGACAGAGCAGAGAATGAAGTGGTTGATGCTGAAAGGGAAGAGTGTTGTGGGGCTTTCAGGAGAAGTTGAGACGGGCTCTGGTTGGAAGGAGAGTACTTGATGTGTCATCTGGGAGGAAGGTAGACAAGGAGACTTGGTGGTTGAATGAGGAAGTGCAGGAGTGTAGACAGAGAAAGAAGTTGGCTAAGAAGAAGTGAGACACTGAGGGGACAGAAGAGAGGAGACAGGGAGTTCAGGGAGATGCAGCGTTAGGTGAAGGTGAAGGTGGCAAAGGCCAATAAAAGGGTGTATGATGACTTGTATGCTAGGCTGGACAGTAAGGAGGGAGAGACTGATCTGCACAGGTTGGTGAAGCAGAGAGACGGAGATGGGAAGGAGGTGCAGGAGGTCAGGGTGGTGAAAGATGAAGAGGGAAATGTACTGGCAGGAACCAGACGTGTGATAGCAAAATGGAAAGAGGAGTTTGAAGAGTTGAAGAATGAGGAAAATGAGAAAGAACGAGAAGAAGAAGAAGAAGAAGAGTAGAAGAGGTGACCATTGTGGACCACGAAGTACCAAAGATTAGTAAGGGGGGGGGTTGGGAGGACTTTGAAGAGGATGAAGAGTGGAAAGGCAGTTGGTCCTGATGATGTACCTGTTGAGGTATGGAAGTGTCTGCGAGAGGTAGCAGTAGAGTTTTTCACTCAGTTGACGTGCAGAGTTGTGGCGACTACAGGGTAATAAAGGTAATGTGCCAAACAATGAAGCTGTGGGAAAGATTCATAAAAGCTTGACTAAGGTCAGAAGTGAACATTAGTGAACAGCAGTATGGCTTCGTCCCAAGAGAGTACTGCATATGAGTATTTACTTTGAGAATCTTGATGGAGAAGTACAGAGAAACCCAGACGGAGCTTCATTGTGTCTTTGTAGATCTAGAAAAAGCTTCTGACAGGGTACCGAGAGAGGAACTGTGGAACTGTATGAGAAGAATGTTAGAGGGTGCATGGGATGTATGGGAGCTGCAATACGGTGGTGAGAGGTGATGTAGGTGTGACAGAGATGTTCAACATGGAGGTGGGACTGCATCAGGGATCGGCCATGAACCCCTTCTTGTTTGTGATGGTGATGGACAGACTGACAGACAAAGTCAGACAGGAATCTCCATGGACTATGATGTTTGCAGATGACATTGTAATCTGTAGTGAGATCAGGGAGCAGGTGGAGAAACATCTAGAGAGATGGAGGTATGCACAAGAAAGAAGAGGGATGAAGGTTAGCTGCAGCAAGACAGAGCACATGTGTGAATGAGTGGGACACAAGTAGGACGGTGAGGTTACAGGGGGCAGAGATAAAGAAGGTGGAGGAGTTTAGTTAAGTAGTAGTAGTAGTAGTAGTAGTAGTAGTAGTATAAGTTAAGTATTTAGGATCAACAGTCCAGCGCAACGGAGAGTGTGGAAAAGAGATCAAGAAACATGTGCAAGCAGGTCGGAACGGATGGAGAAAAGTGTCAGGAGTGATGTGTGACAGAAGAGTATCAGCAAGAATGAAAGGAAAGATCTACAAGACAGTGGTGAGACCAGCGATGTTGGATGGTTTGGAGACAGTGGTGCTGAGGAGGAGACCAGAGGCGGAGCTGGAGGTAGCAGAAATGAAAATGTTGAGGTTCTCTTTGGGAGTGATGAGGATGGATAGAATCAGGAATGATTAGATCAGACGGATGGCACATGTTAACTGTTTTGGAGATAAAGTCAGAGAGACCAGACTGAGATGGTTTGGACATGTGCAGAGAAAGGATTGTACATTTATTGGGAAAAGGATGCTAAATTGGGAACTGGCCTAGAGGAAAACCAAAAAAGAGATATATGGATGTAGTGAAGGAGGACATTAGGTTGGTTGGTTGGTGTGAGAGAAGAGGACGCAGAGAGTAGAGTTAGATGGAGACGGATGACTTGCTGTGGTGACCCTGCAGGGAGGAACCGAAAAGAAAATAGGATCTTTTATGTCTTATTTTCGGTGAATTCCCTCATCATGCTGTAAGCTCCAGTCTGACATTGCTCAGTAGCATCCAGTTAGAGAACCAGAGTCACAAAACTAGTCAGCTTGTTTGATAAAACGGCAGTGAGTAAAAAAATCAATTTTGATCAAGAAACTGCTGTATATGGAATTTTCATAGAATCACTGATTTTTTTTTCTCTCAACCTATTCAGCCATATAATCATAATAAGTGCAAGATATAAATCTGGAACAGATTATATTACACGCTGGACTGTTATTGGTTCAAAGCTAAGAGTCCAGATTTAGACTTTTTGATGGTGAGACCACTCTGCAACAAAAACTCACTAAGCTTGCCTTCGAAGAAGAGAAAACAAATCCCCTTCCTCAGCCCGACTCTGAGTTCACTCTCACCTTTAAGGGTTCACCATCATAGATCATTCACCAGTGCAAAACTTCACTGAATGTAATTGCAAGTCTCGGTGTCAAACCAAAATAATTTCTGCTCTCTGTTGCATACAGATGAAACATACATAAGCAGGCATCTCAGTGAGGCATACCTCAGTGGCACAGATATGCTTAAATGTGCAAAATGTATCAGTTGGTAAAATCAAATTATTTATCTTTAAACCCGTGGTCAAATCTCTTTTACATAATATGAGAATCAGTCTTGGTGCATTAAATGGCGAGTTGTTATGGGATGGCTTTCTAGTGTTTATTTCTTCACCACATTAATTCAAAGACATGTGCGCTTTAAAATATTTTGTCAGACTGAATTAATTCTTCATTTATTTATGCTGTGTACCGTCTTTAAAAATTCTGGCCTAATTCTGGTCTACTTCAGATTTATGTAAAAACCCTTCTACTGGCTGAAATATACTCGCTTTAAATTAGGAATGTCATTTTGGAGAAGGAATTTAAAGCTAGGCCTCATTTGGAAAAGGTCAAATTCAAATGTTCCTACTTTGTTGGTTTTCAAAGCACCTGTTTGTTTGTTTTTTTATTTTATTTCTATAAAACATTACGATGATGTTTTCCTTTTCATAATCTCCAAACCGATACCAAGTTAGTTTGGCTTTGGCTTTTGAGCAACGTTTTCTTTTTGTTATGACAGAAATTAGAAAAAGTTTCACACTATAACAGGCCTGACGCTGTTAGCAACACATTTCTCCACTGCCAGGATCTCCTTGGTCAGGTAAAACTGGGGGTTGTTTTTGACTGTACCATGTTACAGATGGGTGTAATGAGCAGGCCTGGAGACTGGGGAAAAAGAAATCCTGTCATAGAAATGGCTCTAATTCAAAAAAAAAAAATCTACCAAATATTGCAAAAACCTTTTTAGTTTTTCAAGGGGATTTGATAATCTAGATTATTGCAAAAGTGTAATAGAAACACTTTTTGTGCATTTCAGGTCTCTGGCAGCGCTGGATGTAACATTGCTGGTCAGTCTAAAGTCATTAAAATCTAGTTTCCAGCTGTTTTTGGCCTCATTAATACGATGTAGTTGTGTTATAACACTGCTTAATCATTATCCATCACTGCATTACATAAGGGTTTTTCCTCCTAATAATCATTTAAATGATCATCTGGTGCATTCATCCTCTCAACACCAGTAGTGGCAGTCACATTAATTTGTCAAAGAGGGTTTTTTTCCACCTTCTTTAACGTTGAGAGTTTCTTTTTCTTTGTTTTAAGAGAAATCCCACAGTAAGAGATAGAGAGTTATGATTGTTCAAAAAACACTCTTCAATGGAAACACTGACCCCCTGCAGCGCTACCTTTGTTGCAAATTCAGCAGTTTGATTTTCTTTTATGCAGAAGTGTAATGGAAACACGACTTAGGTTGATATTTGTTTTACAGTGCTGCAGTGTGTACATTCCTACATGGTTAGTACATTTATTTATAATTTATTATCAGTATGTTTATTTCAGTCAACTGAATTAGGCACTGGATATTCCATATTCACAACTTTAACACTAATTTTAGTTGTTATCAAGATAATCTGCTTGTGATAAATTGAGTTATATATGGGATTTGATGTTTATTCACTGCTAAATCTTATAATAAATTAGACTAGCTCTAATTTATGGATTATTGTTACTGTATTGCTTGAACATGTTTTATTTCTTGTCCTGTTATATCTTCAATTGCAGACCACGTAACACTCCCACCAACTACCATCAATAAAGGATGCTGACTGCATTCAAGGCCAACATCCGAGTCCGTACCACACAACATTGTATTATATTTAGATTTCCACCGTACTCTCTGACCAGAGTATCATCAACAGACTTATTCACCCAGTCCAGATAATATCCAGTTGGCAGCACCCTCCTTCACACATGACAAGTTGATGCGAAATGTTGCAGCCTTGTGGTTTGTCCATGGCCCCTTCCAGGTCAATCCCGTCACACACGTCTCTTGGTGCAAATACCAGCACAGAAAAAAAGTTTTTTTTCATAATATGAATAATAATGCTCCACCAGGTTTTTATTCATGGCTCAGAAATCAAGTCAATGCTATGCTGAGCGCTAAGTAGCAAATGGGATGATAATTAGTAATTGGCAATGCCTGCTGTCAATCAAATACCACACCTCTAAGTATATATTAATTTATTGCTTCATATAATTTTACCAAGGAGGAACAAAAACATTCACTTCGTACACAACAGTTGTTGGATGTGAAATGTAACTACGGAGCCCAAAACCATTTATTGTTCCAGTCTGTAACTATGTCTATTTCTGTCACAAAGTATGATATTTTAACAGTCTGACTTGCTTTTGGAGCCAAACCTTCATGTGGTAAATTAAGGAAGTAAATATATACACTTCTTGGTTTGCATCAGACCCTTTAGTGACATGTAAGCCGGACTTTTGTCCCTGTTTCAAACAGTAATCAAGCAAAGTAACAGGAGTTACTTCCTCCATCTGCTAACAGTTGTCGACCTGAATATCAGAGGTTGGTCATGTTTGCAGAAATGATAATGATAATAGTAAAAATCTGGAAGTGTCTTTAAACATTGAGGAGCTTCATTTAATCGTGTTCAGTAAATCTTTTTTTAGGTTTATGTAAGGCTATGAGTTACTAAGTGTACAATCAGGCCGAAAAGGAGTGATGCATTTACAGGAAGAAAAGATAGAGCAAGTGTTGGATTTTTGCCAGAGGAAGTTGGAAACAGACTGACTACCGAGTCACAGAGAAGATCGTTGTTAGAGTTAATTCCAAGAGTTAAATGTGAAGTTCAAAGAGCAAATCACTGAGAGAAGGAACAATACACTGGCAGCAGTGGGATTTATTTTGAAAAGAAAAAACTGCAAATGTATGTTGTATGAGTTGGAGGAGTGTTCGGTTCATGCTGTTTACTTCCCTGTGTTTTATATCTTCTCTAAGACGGCTCTGTTTTAGTTAAGGGTGAGATGAACGAGCCTGAGGTGCATTTACATTTTTTTTTTTAATTTGTATGAAAACATCTGTGTTACGTGACCAGAAATCCGCCCGTGAAGAATTTATTATGTTCCCATTTTGAATAAGATGTTATGTTTTTGTGAAGGAAATTATGATCCACACATATTGTGTATTTCTAATTAAGTCATTCAGACTCACACATATATTTGTGAGTGGAACAAAGGTGAATACCATCGGAAGCATCTGTGGGTGGGTTTTCCCAAGGACGCCTCTGAACGTGGATAACCTGTTCTTCCACCTGAAACCACCTGACGAAAGCTAAGATAAGATTACTGTACATCATATTTGTCAGGCCCATCAGTCAATACCTGCTCTTCTGGGTTGAGTCCAAAGCAGAAGCCAGAGCTGAAGCTGAAGTCAAACTGACCACTAGGGGCCGGATCCGGATCAACTGGATCCGGCTGAAACAGCAGAAACAAACATATTAAATGCTTGGTTCAAAAACACAGTTTTGGTCTTCATAGTAAAAAAAAAGAAAAAAAATCCTGTACATGACATTTTTTTCAATATTTATTTTCATATTTGGATAATCAAAAGGTCAGACTATGAGTTTGATTAATTTATCCACCTCCCATCCACACACACGCCACACGAGAGAAGTGGAAATTTCCTTTATTTCCCATCTTTCTTGCCTGCTTATGACTGAAAATCCTGTTTGTTTTGTAGCCTCACGCTTGGCTTCACCCTGCTCCTCCTCTTCACTAAGCGTTGTCTTGTTGCTTCTGCCCGAGTGGCTTCCTCTGAATATGCCACTTGGTTGAACAATTAATTATTGTAATGATAGACCAGCGCTGAGTGGTGCTTCACACAGAGACACGGAGAAAGAGGCACAGATACAGAGAAGTCATATAATCAGTATGTGAGATAGATAGATAGATAGATAGATAGATAGATAGATAGATAGATAGATAGATAGATAGATAGATAGATAGATAGATAGATAGATAGATAGATAGATAGATAGATAGATAGATAGATAGATAGATAGATAGATAGATAGATAGATAGATAGATAGATAGATAGATAGATAGATAGATAGATAGATAGATAGATAGATAGATAGATAGATAGATAGATAGATAGATAGATAGATAGATAGATAGATAGATAGATGATAGAACATGAGGGCTTATCATTCAATAGCCACAAGCGTAAACGTCTCTGCAGAAGCCTTGACCACTCGACCAGACATCAGCTCCTCTGCTCTCTTCAGGCCTCCCACACAAAGTACACGGGCATGTAGGCAGGTTACCACACACGCTGGAGCAACTCCAAACGCACAGAAAAAGCACTCTACATCATCTCTGGAAATGTAATTTATCATCATCTGCAGACGATCCCTAAAACTTTTTTAGCTGCGGTATATTACCTTGTGCTTCACACAAGACCACCCTCAACACATCTGCCATCTTGTTCCTAGTGGTACTGGCGCATGTAGGGCTTCGGCATTAGTGATGACACGTGGAAGCAGTGCAGCCCACGCCCATATTACCGAGGTAAGGTTCTCACTCAGTGAGTGAGGTCCACGAACAGGTAGGTGGGATTCAGTGCACTATTGTGAATCTACACAGTCCACATGCGTGTGACTGGGGGACACACCGTCACCACTCCGCAGGACTACGTACATACAAGACATTCCACACATATGTTGTTCTGCATGTGCAGTGTGTCCATGCTTTACGTAAGAATCCCGCTTGTCGGACTAGTTGTTCAGGATGTAATGGTCTTGCTGTTAAAAGTCTGCTCTCCAAATATAGGATGTCCTAACCTTTTCATATGTATGCAAAGGGAAATGACCTGTATATAAACTATCTATCCACTTGTGAATGTTTCTCACAGAAGTGATAGTTTGATTGTGAAAAATGGTCATCAGATTAACGGGGAAGAATAGACAACATCTGCTTTTACAGCTGCGGTCATAATTTCCTTTGGTTAATTGATCAGGCACCTTTAATTAGTAGTTCATGGCTGCTACTTCCCCTTGTTTGTTTGTTTGTTTGTTTCGTTTTGTTTTATTGATTCATTCCAGACATGTCTAAACCATTGTAAAAAGCATAACAACGTTAACACTAGTGTTGGTCTATAAGTAAATAAATATACACACACACATTTGAACATATATAAAACCCATTGAAAGTAAATCTATATAAATAAATAAATCTGTTGTACATTTATGTACACAAATCTATAAAATAAATCTATACCCAGTGTGCACACACCTATCTATATATACATACCTATATACATGCACACACAGCAATACACATAAATCCTGTTTAACATGTCTGAAAAGTTGTAGGAAGAAGTAAAAATTTATTTAATCCCACTTCTTCTCCAATATTTCATAATTACAATTTACATGCATTCGGTTTTTAGGATCTCATGAATACACACACACACACACACACACACACACACACACACATATATATATATATATATATATAAAGTAATGCAGAAATGAATGAATAATATTATTTTAACGCTACATTTTAGCGTTGTAAATTCACATCAAGATAGATGTTCACACCTGTTCAGCTGGATTTGAAAGATTTCAAATTTCAAGATGACATGAGAAACATATGATAATCTGCTCTTTTAAAGACGTAACTATAAGATAATACCTCGTGCCATGTTCTGTGACCTTGTTGGGTTAACATATTGTGGAGATACGTGTTGGAGTCGGCTCGTGGGCTTTTATTTTGAAACTTTGATTCTCTGTGCTATAACTGTGTCTGATTTGTTGACAGGTCGATATTCTTTGTGTGAAATGACAAGCTTCAGCCATATCTTAGCTTTGAAAATAGACATTGTGGGTATATTTAGCAGAGCAGAACTGCGGTCACTTCTGTGATGCTCCTGAAATACGCCTCGATGTTCCTGTTGGGACCATCGCCAGTGAGTGGCGTGGTCGCGACCCGCAACGCCTGGCATGATGGCATGATTTGTGTAGTATGTCATCATGTGAAGTTGCACTTACCGAAGTAAAAAAAAAAACTGAAGTATCGCTTTTTATGACATCTTGAAACAGTAACCTGGGTTTTCTGTTTTCTATTTCTTGTGTTTATCCTCCTTCTCCTTTGTAGTTATTAAGATGCTTAATTAAAAAAAAAAGGAGTGGGGGTATGCATTTCTTTTACCCCCCACCTCCCCATTTTCATCTTTCACATCCTTGCTGTCTGGGGCATTACCCACTGTCTTATTGATCTTTTACAGGTGTGAGGACAAAAGGTCAAGCCTAAAGCAGGAGCTCCAACAGGAGACGATGGTAGAGGAGCAGCAGATTGGTAGAACCAAAACAAAGATGGAGACTAAAAATAGCAAGGAAAAAAGCGTTGCTTAAACGCATGCTGTCATTGTCAAGGCAGTGCAAGTGTGCCAGGCGGGCAGCAGGCAGTAAGTCAGCCAGCCCCTTTGGCTTCCACATGATAGATGCCCAGGGTTGGATTTGCATATGCTATTCAGGGCATCTCTCTCTTTCCCGCTCTCTCTCTCCCTCTCTCTCTCTCCCTCTCTTTTTTTTATTGTTTTTAATCAGAGGCGAATGTCAACAGAATAAATGAAGTTGCGCAGTGGAGTGAAATTTTTATCACATCAGTGGTGGTTGGACGTGTGTGTATGTGGAGGAAGGAGGCGTATGATTATGATGATGCCACCACACATACCTCACACCCCACCCCACCCAACACATACCCTCCACCTCCATTCATCACAGGCCATATTGAGGGAGTGAAATTCAGTGGCGGTGCCGGTAATCAATGGAAGGGCTCCATATGGCGGGGATCAAAGGTGTCACATAGTGTGTGGTTCTGCTTTATTGCCAGCCAGCACTGTTAATTGGACAACAAGATCAGAGGCAATATTAAAATCCAATTAAATTGATATGAACAGATTGCCAAGTGATGTACACTAATGTATAATTGAGTATCAAGCAAATGCGAGTGGCCCGTCTCGAGCGCCGAGCTGCTGAATAAATGATGGGCAAGCCGTAGAGGACGGAAACAAGTTTGCACATTAGCCACCCTCCACTCCCCTTCCTTTCTCCTTCCTGGGCCTTCAGATGCAGAGGGACATGGGATATTTTCTTTTCCATACCCGTCTCCCCCCTTTTTTCTTGGAATTAGCTGCACTTCTTGAAGAGACATTTTTGTCTTGCATAATAAGGGCAGAGAAGTGGAAGACGTGTGTGTGCGTGAAGAGGCCAGGGAAGGTGGAGAAACTTGGAAGGATGGGGCTGACGTGTAACATTTTAAACACCGTTTTTTCACCACATGCAAGCCGTTTTAATTTGAGTTTAATACAATCTAGATGATTTATTGCCTTTTCTTGTGCTGGAGCTAAAGCGAGTGTATGTTGTGATTCCTCAGCTAACCAGGCGTAAACACGGGCACCCCCACCCCCCACCCCACCCTCACCCCCGGTGAAAAGGCTCCATGACGACAGAGAAGAAAGAAACAGGGAGGTTGAGAAGATGCTCTGACGCTCACAGATCAGCGAGGCTCAGTCCAAGGTGACATTCGCTGATAAGGTAGACTTGGACAGCAGCCCAAAATAAACAAAAAATCATCATCGCTTATTTGTTTATTAATTGAATATTTTCTCGCCGTGATTTAAAGTGCGGAGCTGCAGTGCTAATTCGTGACATTGGAAGGCCGATAAAGAGATTTCCATTTCAAATTTTAATGATATTTTGATTCTAATGATCACCCCCTGTTTTGGGGCTAATTATTGATTTTTGTTGTTATGGTTGTGGCCCAGCATATGCTGCGTCTTTTTTTCTTTTACAAAACCCCCCAACAGCTCCCCTCTTTCTTGCAGTAATCTGGTTTTCTTAATTAAGCGGGCAAGGGGCTCATTAGCTGCCATGGTGATGGGGTGACATGATGTGCCCGTCTCAGCTCCCGCCGGCGATGCCCGGACGGAGCGCCTGGGGAGCAGGTGCTGACAAGGTCGCCGTGGCAGCGTGCCATCTGGACCAGTGCTCGGGCCCCGTCGCAGCCCAGCTCTTTGTAGCCAAAGATGGGCTAATGCCAGCCACCAACAACCCTGACTCAAAGACATCAAAACAGCGCTCCGACTCTTAGGAGATCTGTGGATTTAACAACCGCTAAAAACAAAGGCACAATAATTGGTTTTGGCGCAATCTGTCCTTGGTTTGCCACTCTGGGGGTTTTGTGGTTATTGAGTGCCTTTGGAACAGAAGGCACATTGAAGGTTTTCTTCATTCAGACAAGATGCACCCGCATTTGCATAACATAGATGTCCACTGCAAGCATTGTGCACAGACCTTAATGCATAGATTAAATAGCTCTCCAGAAATAATAAACATCCCTTAAGGAGACCTCAGAAGGCCAATTACTTTTTTGGGAGAGCAGAGGAGTACCTTGTATTTTTGTCTGGATATCTTTTTTAATGGAAGGTGAAGTCTTTATGCGGCTCATCGTAGCAGCACTAATCAGCTGACCTCCCCATTAAGATCAGAAAGCTGGATTTGAATTTGAATAAAACAAAATCTATATGTTTAACAAATTCCTGCAGACTTTTAGTTTAACTGTTGTTATTATTTAAAGAAGCACAAATTATTTTTTTCATATTAAAATATTGCTGTCAATTTCATCTGAAGGCATATTTAATTACTTTTAGGAAGTGCGATGAAGTTCCCATGGCACCCCGTCCCTACTATCACCAGAATCCAGCCTCTGGACTCGTGTGCTGGCTGTGTCTTACAACAACATGTTGGAACAGCAGCACGTCAGACAGAAACGGACTTGAGCTGGACAGCGGCGTGAAGGCGACTGCGACTCCACATCAGGAGGGGGATCCTCCGAGCTACAAAAAGACAGACTAAAAACAGAAAGTTACAAACTTGATGAGTGTTTATTTGTTTTATTTTCTGTTTTGTGTAACTTTTGTACAGATTTCAGAAGATGCAATCCTGGATAATGCTCCAAAACACATCTGATTAATTAGTCCTTAATGATTTGTTTACACAGAGCCTTTCTCCAGACTATAGAACACAAAAAGAAAAGGACTTAAATTCAATTCTAAAAGGCTTAAATGCTGATGAATTTGAGTTTGCATTTAAAGTATGAAAGGAAATTTGATTACACTATTGAAAATAACTGAAAATAACATCAGGTGTCTTAGTTCTCAAACCCAAGTATAATATAAAAAGTATTATTTAAAAAAGCAGGAAAAAAAGAACTAACAAACTCAGAGCTGAGTAGCCACTTTGGCTCTAGCAGCCTTTATGGCCAGTGGGGTGACAGGAAACACGGACAGACGCCCAGCCGAGGGCATCGGGTCAGGACCCGACCTGGAACAGGTACACCAGGATTAAAGCCTCCACGCATGCCGTTCCCACTACGCTGATTGAGTTATCCTGCATCCAGAATGATTTTTCTCACATCCTATTCTTCTTACTACGAGTGTAACTTTTCATACAACGTGAAACTGCTGTTAGATTCTTCTATATGAGTTTAGATTAACTTTTCTGAAAGCCGCACCTCAACATACCTCTCTATTAAAGCCTTTGTCAACAATCGTTTCTGTGCTTTGCGGCCCTGCAGATGAATCCGTGTTTTAGCGGGGTTGTTTTTTATCGGCGGGCAGTCATGGTCGACACCGCAGCAGCAGGAAGACTCGGGCAGTTTATGACCTCACGCGCAGACGTGTGACAGTTACTGCTCCGTTCAAGTCTATTCCTGTCGCTTTATTAAAGATTAAATGACAATTCATCTTTATTTTTCACTCTGTTTCTGATAATACAAACAGAAAATACAGGAGGAGACAGTTTTAATCCGATGGACACTTTTGGGCAATTCTTTTAATAATCAGATTTGCTCATAGAAAAAAGATATTTGTTAACTTCTAGATCATTTAAAAGTCGGATAAAACAAGACTTGGGATGCCTCAGACTTTTGCACAGCACATATCTATCGAGGTAGAGAATAACCTTCAAGGTGAATAATTTCTGTTAGCTGATGCTGCAGAAATATACATTTGGAAATACTGAATGTTGCCGTAACATAAAGTCAGAACCACAGGGCCACCGACGTGGTGGTCAGTGTGTCCGGGGTCCGGGGTCCGGGGTCCGGGGTCCGGGGTCCATCAGTGTAATCGACAGCAGTCTGATAGCATTGATATAAAACTGAAATATCCAATGGTCATTAAGAGATGTATTCCTCATCAATACATGTTATCAAGTGGCCTTTTGTTGCCTTTTTTGTTTAATAAAATAACTATTTTTTTTCCATACAACTACCTGGATGTACCCAGACATAAAAAAATGTAATTATATTTTAATTACTTTATGCAGGTTGATACGAATGAAAGTGATTGTCTTCAATAAGCGTGTCTCATATTGATCACTTGTTCCTCAATGGAATAAATTGAAAATATTTGTTTGTAAATACTGTTGAGTGTCCCACAGGATCGTCTAAACTCCCGCCACAGATCTGAATCATAAGCAACCATCCCAGTGCAATGTCAATTAAAAGATTGTCAAAGAAACTTAGTGAATGTTTGTCACAATGGAACAAAGTGGTAGTAATTTGTGATGAATTTGGTTATACGGGGTGGTTTAGAGATTCAGATTCCCGTGCGCTCCCTAACACTGATCTGCTACGACCGCCTTTCCCCCCGAGCGGCCGACTGTCGCACGGTTCTCAGACTTTGACTTATGAAGCCTCTTGTCGCTCTCTATTTGAGGCGACCGTTCCACTCTTGGGCTCACTGATCACAAGGCCTGCACACACATAAAGAGTGTATAACAAAGAAGGAAACCCATATTTACGCACTGGTCATCCTCCACTCCCTCTCTCCCCACATTATTTTACAATCTCTGTGGCCTCTTTTCCAGAGGCCTTGGCTGTCATTATGTGGTCAGGAATTTGGGTTTTGCAAGCGTTCACCCACTGATTTGGTAAGCGGATGCCTCCTTTAAAAAAAAAAAAAAAAAAGTAGAAAAGAAGTTGGTTTAATCTGCTATGCCTAAACATGTCAAAGTTATTAAACGTCCCAGAATTTTTAGAGAAAAATGGTCCTGAGTGCCACATATGGATGTTGTACGTGTTCAAAGGGAGCACAGATGTTTATTTTAAAGATTTCTCTGAGGCTGGTTTGTGGTCGGCCACGTGATGCAGGGCCATACATGAAAGAAAATGCTGGATTTGAATGCAGGGGTGCCTACAGCCTCCTTGAATAGATGGAACAAACGCTTTCATGCTGTGAAAGTGTGACACACCAAGAGAGTGGAGCGCAGATATACATGAATCGTCATGCTGTGGTTGTGAGATGATGCTCCTCTTGACAAAATACAATGAACAGCCTGGGCAACTTTGCTGTTTTTTAATGCTATTTCTTAGACTGTTTTCCAGTGTTTCCCTCTCTAAATGTTAAAAAATTATTCGTATTTCAGTTCAACTTCTATTTTTCCCCTCAACTTGTGACACTAATAAGAAAAAAAAAGTTTCAAAATCCTATCAGAAATGCTATCATTTCAAAGAAAACATAACACTTACTGGTTACTTTAATATTAAAGTAATATTTCATGAGAGAAAAAAAAAAGCTGCGTTGAATTCTCTCACTGGTAATTAAAAGTACATAAGTGCTTAATGTAGTTTAACCACTGGTATAGATGACGGCTTTTATGGCAAAGTTAAACTGCTGTTTGCCTACACAGGGATAAACAGTGCAAAGTCCGGGGGATTTTCTTGAAGTCCCCTAATTTAATCCTCAAGTCCTTAATCTGGTATGAACCCCTAAATCGTTCCGCACACAAAAGCAGATCGACATAATCTCTGGCACAGAGAGATGGCCACTCATTCCCTCACTCTTGGTACTGCTACTAGAGAATGACTGCTGCATTTCTTACCAAACATATTTCATCTATTTTTCACCATCCTCTATTTTTATTTGGTTGTCAGTCACTCCTTAATTCATTGCCCATTTACTTTCTCAGTATATCGAGGAGAGGACTCAAGGACTATGAACATCCTAAACAGGAACAAAATCAGATAAATCAAAGAAAAACTGAGAAGAGAGGCACTTGACCTGACATTATTAGAAGTGGCTCTGCTTTGCTGCGGTATCATTAGAGGTATGTATTTTCTTGTCACATCGTTTCACTGGAGCACATACAGTCAGAATTAAAGTTGAAGAAAGGAGCAGTTTTGACAAGCTCGACTCCTACTTTCCCTGGTACTAAAATAAACCCCATTATTTGGAAAAGATTCAGGATTAGGGCCAAAGGAAGAGATGGCGCCTTGGTAGGTGGGAGGTTGAGTGGAGAATGAGCAGTGGAGGTAGGGCAGACTGGCGGGTGAGAATGGGTGGGGTTTAGAGAAGGGGTCACAGCAGGGGGCTAATTCTCCCCATGTCCTGCTGCAGCTGTGCCCATGAAACTGCCTGACAGATCCCCATGGATATGAGCGTTTCTGCATATTGCAGAACAGTGAGGGGTGTCTGTCAACTTCCTGTTACTGGTTTTGGCTTTTTATATAACAGAAAACCTCAAAGTTTCTGTCTTGGGAATGAAAATGCTCCGACACACTTGCCCTGGCCAAAAAGGTAATTTAGGCGCAATATATTTGTGAGTCTTTTCTTCTTTTTTGGGGGATGTGAATCTCCCTAGGATTCAAGATACATGCCAAGGCGAACTCACCGTTTAGTTTAGAAGCTGCGAGCAGTAAAGACACAACATACTGCACGATGTCAGCCTTTTCACAATGGTCATGCAAGAGGCAAGTGAATTTGTGGAGATATTTGGGGAAACCGAACCGCAGTTTTGTGTCTGAGAGGGAGTCTCCTCTGATAATAAGACATTACCAGCAGATGTGGCCACTGCTGTATGAACCATTAATGTTGATGCAATCTAACTGTGTCATTTGATTAACACAAGATGTTGTCTGGTTCAAGTGTTGAGACAGCCAAACACTGACAGAAATATTCTGTTTTTCCATACTCGTTTATTCCCTTTCAGGGTCACGGGGGTCTGCCGAAGCCCATCCCGACTCATTACAGGCGAGGGACAGGGGTCCACCCTGGACAGGTCGCCAGTCCATCACAGGGCCACATACAAAGACAAACAAACATGCACGCTCACACTCACACCTACGGGCAATCTTGCATTATTAATCAACCTACCACACATGCTTTTGGATTGCGGGAGGAAGCCGGAGTACCCGGAGAGAACCCACGCAAGCAACGGAGAGAACAAGCAGACTCCACACAGAAAGACTCCTGCCCGGGAATCAAACCAGCAACATTCTTGCAGTGAGGCAACACTGCTGACCCTGTTTTTTGATTATGTTATTTTCTTTATTATTGCTATCTAATGAAATCCTGCACAGCTATATTTGGCGATGAAGGATTTTGGATTTAAGCTAAATATAACACCATTAGTTACTTTCCACTATCAAGCCAAAGCAAGCCTTTCAACGCTTAGTCAGGCCAGTAGCTTTCCCGTTTTCACTTCCAGTGCCTAACAGGTCCAACTGAAGCTGCCCTGGCCCTCCTTGAATGGGTCTGGAGGTGGTGTGAAGGTGGGAGGAGGGTTCCTCTGATTATTCTGTAGCTCTTCTTAACTCTGGTCATGATTGGCTTGTTTTGACTGAAACTGTTGGGACATTTGTCGCGAATGTAACAAATTTAATTTTAGAGGAACTCCATTTATAAATAATAGAGTGACACTTAAAAAAAAAAAAAAAACTACAGTGTTTTCACCTTAAAATTAAATTTTTCTTAATTGAGACTGACATTTCCTTATATCAGTATGAACCTGACAAGCCCTTCCACTGCAGCGCACACAGCTACCCTGGGGTTGAGCTATGAAACTTTATGGTCCAGCCCACATCACATGTATCCATCACACCCCAATATCAACACGCTGCCCGGCAACAGAAGTAGCCCACTCACTATTGACAGTACGTGCATCAGAGATGCCAAAGAAACCAAAGAGAGGAACAGAATAAAAAAAAAAAAACAAGAAGCCAAATGATACATTGATTTGTTGATTCATATAATTTTCCAAAAATTATATGAATAAATAAAATAAAAATAATATGTGCCTCTTATACAGTTGTTATGGGTGTGAAAGCTAGCCATGGAGACCAACGCTGTATTAAAACTAAGCTGTAAAATATGGTTATTTCTGTTGCAAAGTGGGACACTAACATGGGGTCAAGTGAGAATGACTCGCTCTTGGAATCTGCCCCCAGTGGTCAGTCATGGAAATGCAACTGTTCTTACTAAGACTCATCTCCAAAAAAAACAGATGTTGCCCCTGCATGCAACATATTTTTTCTCTCTCTCTCTCCCCCTCTCTCCCTCTCTCTCTCTCTCTCTCTCTCTCTTCTATTCTTTTCTCTGTATTGATGAAACATTTCCTTTAGACTAAAAACCTAATAACTATAATCAGGTGTTTTCTGATTGTTGTATGTGTAAGACATTTTCAGATTTTCTGTTTCTGATTGTTGCACGTTAATAAAACATGGGCTACTTTACAAAAGAAGCCTGTTAAGATATTAATGAAGACTCTGAATCTCCAAGACTTGTTCACATAAGTGTCAGTCCTATTGCAATGCATAATCATTAGAAAGAACACTACTCCTCTCTCTCTTTATATGTAACTTTTTACTTATCATATGGTAGGTTTGTGCACGGTTCCTCGTGCACAAGCAGTGGGCCAAAGAGCAGTGCTTCTTCCTGACTGCCTGGCAGAGCCTGGCTCTAAAGCAAAAATGACAAGAAAACTGGTGAGCAGCAAACTGCTCCAGCAGTCAAAAAGATGGATAATAAATGTTCATTATTCTGTGGGAATCACATACTTTTGCCAGGACCAGAAGGTTGTGGATCTCAGTCATTAAAATGGCAGACTGTTCTCCCAAAGTCAGCGAAAGTCTCTACAGCACACGTCATGTCTAAATGTGATAAACTTATGTGAACCCTGCTCATAAAACTTTACCTATTGAACAAAAAAACTTAATTATGATTATTTATCTTAGTATGCACACACATATTCCTTTCTGTAAACACAGAGCCCCTCATAGCCTTCACATCAGGACATGCATTTGCTCACCACTTGGATAAAACTTGGTTCGGTGGAGGGATCTGCTCATTTGTGAAATGCGATGACTTCTAGCACAATCCTTGCCAGTCATTGCCCAGCGCTGAGGTGGCTGTCACACACATCTTGTCAGCATTTGCAGGATGTAATGTTCTTTAAAATGTAGTTGGTCTTAACACACTTAATGTGATGGTTTTTATGTTGACCTGTTGTATCAAGTGATGCTTACACACTACCAGGCTGTTAATATTCTCAAATAAGGCAACCATAAAGAATCAACAATGAAAAAAAAACAAACAAAAAAACAGGCGTGCTCAATCAGAAACAGAAGTTATATTTTACACAGATTCTTATGATTGAGTTAACAATTTTCCAAACAAAGGAAAAGCACTTTTATTAAAACTTCCCTCTATTCTGCTTTCGGTTTATCCTTTTAGGGGTCGTGAGAGTGGATCTCTCTCTTCCATCTGACCCTGTCCTGCGTCTCCTCCACTCACACCAACTAGCTGCATGTCATCTTGCATCACACCCATAAATTTCCCTTTTGGTCTTCCTCTTTTTCACCTGCCTGGTAACTCCATCATCAACATCCTTCTAGATATGCACCAATTGTCCCTCCTCTGCACATGTCCAAACCATCCTAATTTGGCCTCTCTAACAGCCAACCTAAGCTGTCTGTCTGATGCTCATTTTAAATCCTGTCCATCCGGATCACTCTTAGGGAGAGCCTCAGCATATCCAGTTCCGCCTCCTGTGTTTTCCTCAGTGCCACGTCTCTGAGCCATATAACATAGTTGGTCTCACCAGCGTCTTAAAGACCTTCCCATTGACTCGTGCCGCTACTCTCTTGTTACACATCACTCCCGACTCTCACTCTTGCATCAACTCCACCCTGCCAGCAATCTTAGGTTCAACTCTTTTCCACACTCTCCATTGTTCTGAACAGTCGACACCAAATACTTAAACTGCTGTGCATTCTCCACCTCTTCTCTCCTCACCGTTCCACTCACCTTTCTTTCATTTACAAACATGCACTCTGTCTTGCTACCAGTGACCTTCATTCCTCTTTTCCCTAGTGCATACCTCCACCTTTCTAGGCTCTGTCTGTTCCTTGTTTTCTCCACAGATCCCTATGTCGTCTGCAAACATCACAGTCCAAGGGGAGTTCTGTCTGACCCCATCTGTCAGCCTGTCCACCACATTAGAAAACAAGAAAGGGCTCTGAGCCAATCCTTGATGCAGTCCCACCTCTACTTTGAATCCCTCTATCACACATACGGCATGTCTCACCAGTGTCATACTGCTCTCATACTTATCCTGCACCAATCTAATGTACTTCTTTTCCAGTCCAGGCTCCTTCAAACCACAAGCTCCTCCCATGGTACCTTGTCATACACCTTGCTTTGAGCACCAGTGCACAAAGCAGGTTATAAAGACCTGGATGACAGAGTCTGGTGTGGATGAACTGGTCTGGCCTGCAGAGTCCTGACCTCAACCCGACAGAACACCTTTGGGATGAATTAGATTAGAGACTGAGAGCCAGACCTTCTCGTCCAACATCAGTGTGACCTCACAAATGCGCTTCTGGAAGAATGGTCAGAAATTCCCATAAACACACTCTTAAATCTTGTGGACAGAAGAGTTAAAGCTGTTATAACTGCAAAGGGTGGATCAACATCATATTGAACCCTATGGATTAGGGTGGGATGTCAAATAAGTTTATATGCAAGTCAAGGCAGGTGAGCCAATACTTTTGGCATTAAAGCGTAGCTCCAATCCAGCAGTGCACATGTTAGATGAGTTAGTGTGTGGTGGTTTGCCTACATCTGTCCCTACGATGGACTGGTGGCCCGTCCTGGGTGGATCCCTGCGTTGGAATAACCAGGTACAGTTAATGGATTTTTTTTTCCTCTGTGTACATTGATCACCTGGATATCCCTCAGATGTGGCTGGCTTCGTGTTTAAGTTGGGTTTTTTTTCATGTTAGAATTATGACAATTTGAAATCTTTCCACCCAATATTAAATTATTAAATTTAAAGTGATTAAGTTTATGAGAACATTGCTGCTAACAGGATGGACATTCCTGCATAAACAAGTCTTTTTATGCACTTTTTGTAGTCACAAAAAGTAATGGCCTGGTTCATCGGTAGGATCCACACTATGACTTAAATGAAATAAAATGTCTGACTCTTGTCAGAGCTGTAAAATGGAAATAAACTCTGACATTGTTATTTGCCCTCTGGGCTAACATTAATAACCATCATGCTGGAAAACTGTAACCCATTCTTACTCAAAACTGTTTTAATTTGCATCATTTTGGTCCCTAATGACTCTTTACACTCATCACCATCTGGTAATAGACCTAGGGTTAATTTAACTCTGGTTTATGACTTCAACAACAATTTAAGTAACAAACTATAACACTTTTTCCGGTAGAAAAAAAACTGGAGTAATCTGCTCAAACATGGAATCTATTTGTATATTTAAAAACCATTATCAGTAATAAACTCCTCTCATGTCCATTCTCGATTGCTGATCATCAGCAACAAGTCTGAAAATGTCCGAAGCATTTTGATTTTGCCCGAAGAAAACCATAAAACCGTGAAATGCTGACTCTTAATTGAAAAAGAACAGTGGTGTTTACCGTGTTCAGAACCTGCCCCCTGCAGGGTAACCCAGGGCCACACTAGGAGCCTGTGTGGGCATTTAAAACAGTCAGACATGAAACACTGCTGTTAGAGCAGGTGTCCCTCCTGTGGTGGGACCCTAAGCACAGTAACCTCATATCAAAGCCTGGCATGTAGCAGAGCAGCCAGGGAGTAGTACATTAATTATTGACGAGCATACGGTAACAAGCTGTGAGCGCCAGCGACGGCCTATTGTAAGGGAGACTAGCACCCCATGATGCGTTATCTATTGTTAACCTAGTTTTTTTTTGCTTTTTATCTCTCTCGTCTCAATAATATTACTGCTTAGGAGGGGTAGAGCGATATATGCTGTCATTACTCTCTTTCTCTCATACGTCAAGGTTTGAAGTGGAGGAGACTGTTTTCTTTGGCATTCTTTAATAGTGAAACACAAAGACAATGTCCAACACACTGTCTCAGAGACACAGTTCGATGGTTTAAAGGCCATGTTATTGTCTTGAACAGTGGAATAACATGTCAGCCTCGGGGGCTTTAGACGGAAGTACCTGCGGGTCCAGAAAGGCTGTTTGCTACCACTCTGAACTTCACTTTAACGTCTTTGAAAGCCGGCGTGCTCCTGGCTGCTGTCCACTACCCTCACTGAGAATCTGAAGCAGAGACCGCACATGGATAATCAAACAACTGTATTGGTTTTTTCTCTCTTGGGTGTTTCTGGCAGGCACTATAATGTTTAGAGTGGGCCAGGGTATCTGTTTATCAAACCAACAAACATGTGGTTAGTGGACAACCTAGTTTACCTCATGTGCTACAATGTGAAACGTGATGGTGGCAGTGACCACTCTGAATCTACAGCGCTGAATTTTTTTGCCCTTTATTTTGTCTTTCAGTCCATTGTTTTGTCTGCAAATGGTCTTCTGTGATATAAAAGCACTCTCAGGAGCAGGGTTTCAAATGCACTAGCCTGCCCCAAAAAAGGCTGCGGTAGCCCAGCTGTTCAGACACACCTTTTTTAACATTTATATCTGCGTCCCGCCAAGCCCGATGTCCATTGGTCATGGTCATGCGTCACATTTTGTTACATCATTTGTATGAACTCAGGTTACAACGGGAGTGTTTCAGAAGCCAGTTGCCGCTTGTTCAGTTGAATCCAAATGTATGTTGACCATGTTTTCTTTAATGCTGTTTTATAACCTTTTACAATATCAGGTATTACAATCATGAAGGAGCTGAGACACATTGTGGTGGCAATAAATGTGCAAAGATGACTCAAACTCAAAGAGGACATTGCTCCAAAGTTCTTAACCCACAAAGGGACGTCTTTTGGCCCTGTAGGGGCCACGGAAAACTATCATTCTGAGGGGCTGTTACTGATAATGGAGACATGCCAACGATCCAGGTCCCATAAAACTACTTGGGACAACGCTAATGGAAACCTGCCTAATGCCAAAACAATTACAGATCTTTAGTTAATCTCAGAAATGACAGGATTCCCAGAGGTAAGGATGCAAATACAGTGAAGAGAGCACTCTGACAGAGAGCACTCTGACACACTTGCTATTATGTATTTTATTCATCGGTGTGCAGACATGGTAAACCGCATCACCACTGTTTTAGGTATATTTGTCCAATTGTCCAATTTGTGTATATACAAACAATATAAATGAATGATAATAAGTGCCAGAATAAGTCCATTTCTAATACGAGTGCCCAAGCAATCTTACATAATGCTGCTCAACAAAATCCTATATCCTTTTCTTTTATTCCTCTGTTTTTTTACTGTCTGAGGCTCAATAATAATGACACTGAGATGCAGTGATGCGTTGCTTGAACTGAGGAGGAGATCAGAACTCCAGGAGCGAATACTTTTATGATAATGATGATTATCTGGAATTAACTGTTATTAATGGCTAAACGTAATGATAGTAAGATGTAACTTGTTTTAGAGGTGTAGTAAGAAAGGAGAATGAGAGTTCAAATCATAAAAGCGTTTCAACTAAAAGAAGATATAAGGAAAATGAACCCTGGAGGGAGTTTTATGGCCATTTAAAGACTATTGTGGTAAGTCCTCACCAACACAAACACCCACACTTGGTTAGCTTGTAACAGTGAATGAACTCAGCGGGGCTGACCAGTCTTGACCGCCCTTTGATCGCGGATCGGCTTGTTTCCTCAAGCCCGCGGCCTCTGACCCCTGCCAGAGCAGGGTCGAGTGCCTCCTCAGCTCAGTGCTAATGACCCATTTAACACCCTTTGGCGGTGTTAGTGTGTGGCAACCTTTGTGTGTGTGTGTGTGTGTGTGTGTGTGTGTGTGTGTGTGTGTGTGTGTGTGTGTGTGTGTGTGTGTGTGTGTGATACAGAGCCTGCTGTTGTTAAACACTCCTACCAACACTTTTACAAGGTCCAACCATTTTCTCAACAGGCTCTCAGTTTAATGAATTTTTCAGTCAAATTTGACAAAGGGTGAATACGACAAACAGAGAGGGGAGTCGCACGCATTATTGATAAGTTCGTGTTAGTCAAGTCTCGTGGCAGCCACCACCTCGCATTCGGAGCGGAAACAAAGGAAGCTAACCACAACTCCTTTACCACTTCCAGCTTTACACGAGCTAGTTAATGTGCTGCTTCACCACTGCTTCCCTTGTTATTTATATTTAAATGCATTTAAAAATAGATTGTATTAATCAGAGAGAAGGAGCCAAAGGGTGGCATATTCAGCCAGCGCTCGCATTTGATCTGACTTTTGTTAAAAGGAGCATTCCCACGTGTCGCAAATCCCCAACTGCAAGTCAGCCTAAAAACACAGTGGCAAACAACAAAACAACATAAAACAACCAATGAGTCAAAGTGGAGATCTCTGAGCTGGGGCCGGGGCCAGATTCTCCTTTCAAGTACAGTTCCTACAATTATCTTCAAAGCTGAGCAGAGCGGGAACCTTTGTTTTCTTCCCAATCCGCATGGCTTGAACCTGACCCTGTTTCTGCAAGCCTTGTGGAGGATAACATGTTCCTACAGTTTGATAGCAAGAGTACATTTTCTTATGACTTATTCATCTTTTTTTCCTCTCTCCAGCTCCTTAATTTATAATTCATTTGATCTAAAATTTCATTAATTTTCTAAAATGTTCCAATTGGGGCTTTGCAGGGCCTGGGCGAAGGGGGTGTTTCTTTGTCCAACCCTCTTTTGTAGTCGGCTATTATTCTTTCATGTAGCAGCCTTGTAGAGGTTATCGTCTTCTGAGGGCAAACAGCACTCGCTGGAAAAGTTTTAATCAGCTTTAATGAGCAGGGTCAGTGCTGGAACCAGAAAGGGAAAGAGACGCAGATGCAAACTGTGAGAAGCAGTGAGAGGGATACACAGTGGGCCTCTGAGACGCATGGACATTTTAATCTTTTTTTGCATTTTCCATCTCTCTCATTTGCACTTTTAGCTTTTTTTTTTTTTTTTTCCTATTTCTCTGATAGCCAGATTTAGCTCAAATGGAACCGGCATCTCAGGCATGGGAACAGATTATAGATAATGAAAGAGAAATTCATTTTGGGCTCTCACTATCTTCAAAGTATCATTCCAATCAGACAAGCTCCAATTAGAAGGTGAAAGTTAATTTTTAAAGTCGTCCGTCAATAGCCTTCAAAATATTTCCACTGTGGCTGTGGTGAGGATCCTTTAAAAGCCTTAAATTCCTCCACAGTGATAAGAGTAGTTTAGTCTTACTACTCGAACAATCCCTGGCTTTTTATCATTCCTTGCAATCCAGAGATATCCTTCTTTTACCTTCTCCTCTTTAAGTTACCTTGCCTTTCTCCACTTTGTCTTTATCAAATGTTACCGGCCTTTCTCCTGGCTTTAGCCTTGGTCTCTAATCTTCTTTCAGGCAATAGACTAAGCCATTCCATTATTAGCATTTTACAGCCAAGGCCAGCTTGATCATCTTGACACAGACTGAATTTCTTCTTAGGCCTCATTGCAAAGATATGATGTGCCTTGTTTAGATTCAAGGCCACTGCAAAGCACTTACTTCTGCAGTGAGAATCTCAGGTTAGTTCACCTGTCCATTATAAACTCTGCTCTGAACATCTTTACAATGTAAGATTTCTGTTATTACTCTTTTTTCAAAAGGGTCTATTTAAAAGAATCATACACTACGGAGTAGCAGTAATCCCTGAAATTTAATCAGAACTGAAGTATACTCCTACAAACGATGACTTGCCTGCTGGGCAGCACAGTGGTTTGGTGGTTAGCGCTGGTGCCTGGCAGCCAAGGCTCCTGGTTACGGGCCCACCTGGGGCCTTTCTCTTTGGAGCGTGCGTGCTCTCCACATGCATCTGTGGGGTTTCTCTGGTTTCCCACATACATGGTAGGCTAATTGGTGATACTAAACTGTCCATAGGAGTAAGAAGTTGTGGTTGTTTGTTTAGAAGTGGCCTTTGATGGACTGATGACTTATCCAGCATCCCTGCCTTTTGCCAGAACAGAGCTGGGATAGGCTCCAGCAGATCCTCAGGACCCAGACAAGAATAAACTGGTATTGATGGCAGATGACTTTGTATGCCTGTGTTGCTGGACTTTTTTTTTTTTTTTAACAACTCTTCTCAGATATGATCCTGATCCTTTCCTAACATGAATATCATGAGCAAGCAAGCAAACAACTTCTTTCAGCTTTTCTCTTACAGGGGTCGCCACAGGAGACCATAGTGTCCATATTTATTTGACATTTGTCCGGGCTTGAGTCTGGAATTTGAGAACACTGGCTTGTGACCACTTAGCAGTTGGGAAGTCCAGTCAGGAACCGGTGCTAAAGTGGTGCCACCTCTGGTACAGATACACTCCACAAAAGCTTCTGTCTCGTATATATGTAAGGTAAATTATAATAATAAAAACATTAATTCTTTTTAGTTATGGGCGCCTTTCTAGACACTCAAGGTCACCATACAAAGTATGAGCATAAAGAATAAATGAGTTGTTAATATCAGCTGATGACAAAGCTATCAGGGTCAGATGAGTGTTTAGATTCAGCTTTCAGTCATGGAGGTGACGTTGGGCTTCCCTGGTCACTCTTCTAGCAGACACCCTCATAAACCCTTATAAACAGGTTTGTGAGCACACAGTCCAGGCTGCTGTGAGGTCTTTATATTTAAACGACTGCAGCAGCAGCCAACTAAAGTTGTAAAAAATAAAGCATTAGATATTTCAATCTAATTCTAATGTTTTTTAATAGTTGAACATTTTTACATATTATGTTTTGTTTAAAATTATACCCCTTTAAGCCAGAAGGCAGAACCCACTTATTTAGCACTAAGGTGGTCTGTCTGAATGTGTTGAATGCATAATATTATCTTTAATATAAAAATGACTCTGCTCTGTTATGTCGCTAAAGTAATTGCAGTGTGCTCCGCCTACTGCCAGTCAAAAGACCACACCCATCATTTTGGCATAAAATTGTTACTTTAATTCAAATTAAAATATAATTGTATTGTTTAATAAAAATAAAATTCCCCTGCCCCCTACAGTTGTCATGTTGTGACATCGAGCTATGAAGACCGTTTTTTGAACCAGACTGTAAATATGTCTATTTGGACATTTTAACATGGAAATGACATGTTTTAGGCGGCAGCCCCCTGTTGTCAGTCGAGGAACTGCAACTGAACATATTTCCTATTAGGCATCAATCAAGCAAGGGCAGATAATTAATTAGGACCATTTATCGTTTAGGAAGTTGACAAATTTGGGATAAAGTTTTGAAAGGAAACTGTGAAAGCAAAATCAGGAAACTGGTGTCTGCTCATGCTGAGGCAGCACTTTCTCAGCAGATAAGTGACACTGATGTAGTGATCTGCTATGAAATGGCTGCAACAATCCCCACTGGCATCCACCAAAGCAAACAGTAAATGATTAATAAACTGAAATCACTTAGAGAGAAAAAAAAATCTGACATCAGTGATCATAATTGCTTTAGTTGTGAGTAGAAGAGTTTCATATGAGACGGTTCTGCTGGGCTGGACAGCTGACAAACCACCTGCACAGGTCGTGCACCGAGAAAGTGGTTATCATCGGAGGAATCGGAGGCATCCCTCAGTCTCTATAGATACTTAGGACTTGGTGACCAGCTCCTGATCCTAACTGCTGTCAGTCCTGCAGCTCTGTGGATGGTTCAGATCCACAGTCAGAACTGGAAAGACCGGACACTGGGGTAGCAGGTCCACTTCAGGATGACGATGAGACTAAATGTTGCAAAAGGTTTTCTGTTGCATGAAGTTAAACAATATATGATTTAGTCTATATTTAATTGCTCTTTTTACATCTCCACCTGTTAACATATTTATTAATATTTATGTATAAATTACATACATGGTGCATGAATGAAAGACAACATTATCTGCAATATTGCATGAGTGCATTAAGAGGAATATCAATAAACCACCAATTTGTATCTTTGTCTCTGACCAGCGGCAGGAACTGTGCATGGTCATGAGCTGTTAGCTCCACCCATCAGCAAGCCTCCAAGAGTTCAACCAATCAGAAAGCACTTGAGCCAAATTAAGTTAGATTTCAGAAACAGCATCTCATTATGACTGTCGGTCTTTCTCCGTTTTGAAACCGTCACATACTTTGGAAGTTATTCAAGGTAAAAAAATAAATCTAGAGGTACCAGAGATTAAAATAAGATGTCTTAAAATCAGAAACATTTGCCTGATTTAAGTCAAATAATGATGGCCTATTGGTCAATTTTGCAGTTATTTGTATTCCCCTGAGGATGAATTCTAGTGACTTCAGCAGCTTTACTCTGCACCCAATTATGCAAAATCAGACAATCCTTGCAGGATATGTCAGAAACAGACAATAATCCTTTGGGAGGAGCTCTGAGCTGTATCTGCACCTAAGATTCTTCCTTACCCTGCATTCAAATCTAGAAATAAGGATTGTATTCTAAAATAATT